>CM053401.1:15081-53241 GCA_028644305.1 Xerus rutilus
AAGGAGGGAGAGAGAAGGAGGGGGAGAGAGAAGGAGGGGAGAGAAGGAGGGGAGAGAAGGAGGGGAGAGAAGGAGGAGGAGAGAGAAGGAGGAGAGAGAAGGAGGGAGAGAGGAGAGGGAGAGAAGGAGGGGAGAGAAGGAGAGGGAGAGAGAAGGAGGGGGACAGAAGGAAGGAGGGAGAGAGGGAGGAGGCTGGGAGGGAGAGAAGGAGGGGTGGTCGAGTGAAGGAGGTTGGAGAGGGGGAGAAGGAGGTGTGGGATGGGGAGAGGGAGGAGCATGAAGGGTTGGTAGACAGGAGGAGGTGTGGAGATAGAAGGGGAGAGGAAGGGGGAGAGGAGGGTGTGAGGGTTGGGTTCTGGACAGGGTCAGGAGGCGGGCCTGGGCCTGCTCCCAAGCTGCTGTTGTGCTGGCCTGGGGCGCTTGCTCCTGCAGTCACAAGCCATCCACCTCTGCTTCCCTCAGGGCTGCTGTGTATGCAGCCGTGGTTTCACAGGGTCCCAGTGCCCAGGGACATCTGAGGTCGCAGTTTGTGTTTGTGCATCCTGTGATGTTGGAGCCATGGTGCCTCTGCAGCCTGTCCCTGCTGTTGAGCAGTGTGGCTGTGTCCCAGCTCATGAATCGCATGCGGTCAGGACACGTGTGTTCTATGTAACAATAACTTTTCAATAAAGTGGTTTGAAAAAGACTTGGAAAGGCCTAAAAGCCTGCCACTGTCTAGTGAGTGAGGAGCAGGCATCTGAGACCTGTTTTGTGAGGTGCGTTAAGCCTGGAGTTGTACTGTGTGCACAGACCCCAGCCTCAGGCTCCACAAACAACAGGCCGACTTTCACCGGGTGCCCACACCCGGGCACTGGTGGCCTCTTACTGATGGGTGGACAGACTGGAGGCACTTGGCCTTCAGGAGCCCCAGCAGCAGAGGGACCTATGGGTGGCTGCCAGGTGAGGCAGGTGGGCGTGCCGTGGCTCCCTCTGCGAGGGTGCTGAGCAGACTGCCCCCGGGGAGTTCGGGTGCCGACTGGGGGTCTGTGCCCTGCTCTGTAAGAGCGAGTTCAGACCTTTGAGGACATGCGCGCTGTTCCCCACCCTGCACCTGCCGCATCCCTGCTGCAGTACAGTGACCCCCTGCCATCGTCACTCTTGCTCTAGCATGCCTAGAGGTCTGAGGTGCTCCCAGGAATCCCTCGTCCAGAGCTGGCACTCAGCTCTGTCAGTGTGCGCCTGCCCAGAGACTTACCTCGCATCTCTGAAGACACAGGAAACCCCATCAATGACAAGTGACTTCTCCTCATTCATGCCTTCAGTCTGATCCCTGACCTGGGGTGCCTGCTTATGATCCGGAGGTCAGTGGGATCCAAGGGTCCAGCTGAGGGTGCTTGTGCCTCCGATCTCCCTGGACATGCCTTTAGGCTCCATGGGCTGATGGCCTCAGAAGACGACGCCCCTGCTGGTCACAGAGGCACCATCTCAGCTGCTGGGAGACTGAGGCAGGAGGAGCACAAGTTCAAGGTCAGCCTGGGCAACTCAGAGAGACCCCATGCCAATAGAAAATAAAAAGAGTTGGTGTGTGTCTGGTGGGACAGCACTTACCTACCGCACAGGGCTTTGGGTGCGACACAAGTACCTCAAAAATGAATGAACAGGGAGCACCCCCTACTCACCTCTGGCTCTGTGCAGCTCCACAGCCCTCTACGGTCCTGTCTACCCCAAAGATCTTCAGGACCCCTCAGGTGGCTACAGGCCCCTGAAAGGCCTCTGAGGCCCCTGAAAGGCCTCTGGCACTTGAAACCAGTCCCAAAGGGTGATGTTCACCCCAAGGTGGGAATCTGACTGACCCTGGAGAGGGGCACACCCCTGGCATGGTGTGTAGACCCTGCCACTGCCTCTGCCCTCCCCTCTCCCATGGGACCCGTAGGCAAGGACAGCCACCACGCAGAGCAGACCCTCACCACACTGGACCTGCTGGGCTGCGGGAAGCAGCAAGGTCAAGGGACCCCGGTGCAAGGGCTGGAGGGGTCCTACTTGTGCCCAGGTGTTTCTGCAGCCCTCACCCACATGCCCTGGACTCCAGCCAAGAAGGAGTTTTTCCGGCAGGATCAGTGCTGTCTGGAACCATCACTGCCTTTCAGCACCTAACGAAAACACCCACCACCCAAGAAGGCAGCAAAGTGAACACTGCCTAAAATGGGTCTCCTCCAGGATCCCACAGTTCAGAGCAGCTGACACAGTCATCTCTGTCTTCTGCATCACTAAGTGAACACCTCATCCAGGCCCACTCTTCTCCACGAGTGAAGGACCCAGTGCTGAGAGTTCCCTACAATGGTTCCTGGGGATCTGTTTTCACAGCAGCAGCCGGGCCCCTGTCCCCAGCAGGACAGATTCTGCCTCCGCCCCTTGCCAATGGGATTCTCAATGTCCTTACAGCTGCTCCTGAGATGAACTAGAGACCCTGCAGAAGGACCACAGATGGGAAGACTGCTGGGGTGTTATGGCGAGATTGCAATAAATCACTGAGTTGATCTTGAAGCAGGAGATGGAACCATCTTTATTCACCAGCCAGCGGTTCAGATCCACCAGCTGGATGGCCAAGGGGCAGATTGCAAGTGTACACCCTCCGACCACCTCCCAGGGTTTGAGTTCACCTTTTATAGTCCAAAACCATATTAATCATAAGAGGCTGTTGCTATGATTCAAAACCATGAACAAACACCATGAGATCTAAAGTCATAAGTAGAAGGGGAAGTGGGTCAAAACAACCATAGTTGAGTACAAATTAAAGAATGGTTACTAATATCTAGACAATCCATCTCTGACAGGGTACTTTGTCCAAGAAAAATTAGAACCAAAGCGAGAACAATTTTACATTGTATAAGAATTTACATTTTTTGAGACTGACCCCGGGCCAATGCGCAGAGGAGGTGGAACAGATTGACCCCAGGCTGATGCGCAGAGGAGGAGATCAAACACACAGTGGCCCCCCATGTACCAACCGGTGGCTGTCCCTACCTACATCCATCTAGAGTCAACAGCTAGGACCTGGAAGATCATCCCCAAGATCCCTGCAGGCCAGGTTACACAGAGGTGAGGTATTGGTAACCTGCAGGGACACTACAAGATTATAGGGTAGAAACTGTATACCTCAGGTCAGCACTGCTAGAGAGGAAGACACATAAACAACATGAAAAAACAAGGGAAGAAAATGCCCCAAACAAACCAAGATGCTACAGCAATAGAATCCATTGACAGCACGGTAGATGAAATGTCAGAGGAGTTCAGAATGTACACAATTAAAATGACCTGTGAAGCCCAGAATAACATAAGAGAGCAAATACGGGCAATGATTGACCACTCCAGCAAAGAAATAAGAGAGCAAATACAGGGGGGAAAAGATTTCTTCAAGAAAGAGAGATTTTGAAAAAGAATCCAGCAGAAGTCCTTGAAATGAAGGAAACATCAAACCAAATAAAAAACTCCACAGAAAGCATCACTAACAGACCAGAGAACTTGGAACACAGAACCTCAGACAATGAAGACAAAATATATAATCTTGAAAATAAAGTTGACCACACAATGAAGATGGAAAGAAACTGTGAACAGAACATCCAAGAATTATGGGATAACATCAAAAGACCAAATCTAAGAATTATTGGGGTAGAGGAAGGCACAGAGTTACAAACCAAAGGAATGCACAATTACTTTAATGAAATAATATCAGAAAATTTCCCAAACATGAAAAATGAATTGGAAAATCAAATACAAGAGGCTTGCAGGACACCAAATGTACAAAGCTACGACAGACCCACACCAGGGCACATTACAATGAAAATGCCTAACAGACACAACAAGGATAGGATTTTAAAAGCTGCTAGAGAGAAGGAGCAGACTACACACAGGGGGAAACCAACTCGGATTTCAGCAGATTTCTCAACCCAGACCCTCAAAGCCAGGAGATCCTGGAACATCACATACCAAGCTCCGAAAGAAAATGGGTGCCAACCAAGAATCTTATATATATATATATATATTTTAGTTGTAGATGGACACAATGTCTTTTATTGCTTTGTATGTGGTGCTGAGGATCGAACCCAGGGCCCCACTCATGCAAGGCAAGCACTCTACCGCTGAGCCACAGCCCCAGCCCCCCAACCAAGAATCTTATACTCAGAAAAATTAAGCTTCTGATTCGATGATGAAATAAAAATCTTCCACAATAAACAAAAATTACAAGAACTTACAATGAGAAAGCCTGCACTAGAGAACATTCTCAGCAAGATATTTCATGACGAGGAAATGAAAAACAACAATGAAAATCAGCAAAGGGAGGAACTACACTAAAGGAAAAGCCAATCAAAGGAGAAACCAAGTCAAGTTAAAAACCAAAAATAAACCAAAATGAATGGGAATACAAACCATTTTTCAATAATAACTCTGAATGTTAAGGGCATAAACTCATCAATCAAAAGGCATAGACTGGGGCTGGGGATGTAGCTCAGTGGTACAGCACTTACCTAGCATGCATGAGGCACTGGGTTCAAGCCTCAGCACCACATATAAATAATAAATGAATAAAATAAAAATCCATCAACAACTAAAACAGTATTTTAAAAAAAGACATAGATTGGCAGATTGGATTTTTTTTAAAAAACCAACAATATATTGTTTTCAAGAGACTCATCTCATAGAAAAAGACATCCACAGACTGAAGGTGAAAGGATGGGAAAAAAATACCACTCAAATAGAATGTGTAAACAAGCAGAGGTCTCCATCCTCATATCAAAGTACACTTCATACCAAAGATATCAGAAGGGACAAAGAAGGACATTTCATACTGCTTAAGGGAACCATACATCAAGAAGACATAATTATCATAAATATCTATGCCCCAAACAATGGAGCATCCACATATATCAAACAAATCCTTCTCAATTTCAAGAATCAAATAGACCACAATACAATACTAATACTGGGTGACTTTAACACACCACTCTCACCACTGACCAGGTCTTCCAAACAAAAACTAAACAAAGAAACCACAGAACTTAATAATACAATCAATAATTTAGAATTAACAGACATACACAGAATATATCATCCATCAACAAGTAAACACACTTTTTTCTCAGCAGCACATGGATTCTTCTCTAAAATAGACCATATGTTATGCCACAAAGCAAGTCTTAGCAAATACAAAAAAAATGGAGATACTACCCTGCATCCTATCAGACCATAATGGAATGAAATTAGAAATCAATGATAAAATAAAAAATAGAAGCTACTCCATCACCTGGAGACTAAATAATACACTATTGAATGATGCATGAATAACAGAAGACATCAGGGAAGAGACAAAAAAATTCTTAGATGTAAACCAGAACTCTGATACAACATATCAAAATCTCTGGGACACTATGAAGGCTATGCTAGGAGAAAAGTTCATTGCATTGAGCTCATTCATTAAAAGAAGAAAAAGTCACTAAATAAATGACCTGACATTCCATCTCAAAGCTCTAGAAAAAGGAGAACAGTTCAACACCAAAAGAAGTAGAAGACCGGAAACAATTAAAATCAGGGCTAAGATCAATGAAATTGAAACAAAGGAAACAATTCAAAAAATTGACACAACAAAAAACTGGTTCTTTGAAAAATAAATAAAATTAGCAAACCCCTAGCCACTCTAATAAAACAAAAGAGAGAACACTCAAATTACTAAAATTCAAGATGAAAAGGGAAATATCATGACAGACACTATTGAAATACAGAGGATAATTAGAAACTATTTTGAAAATCTATACTCCAGTAAAATAGAAAATCCCAAAGACATCAACAAATTTCTAGGGGCATATGATCTGCCCAGACTGAAGCAGGAGGATACACACAACTTAAACAGATCAATTTCAAGCAAGGAAATAGAAGAGCCCAGGACCAGATGGATTCTCAGCCGAGTTCTACAAGCCTTTCAAAGAAGAATTAATACCAATACTCCTCAAATTATTCCATGAAATAGAAAAGGAGGGAACCCTTCCAAACTCATTCTATGAGGCTAGTATCACCCTGATTCCAAAACCAGATAATGATATCAAAGAAAGAAAACTTCAGACCAATATCCCTGATTAACATTGACGCAAAAATTCTCAATAAAGTTCTGGAAAATCACTTACAAACCCATTTTTAAAAGATAGTGCACCATGATCAAGTGGGTCTCATCCCAGGTATGCAAGGTTGGTTCAACATATAGAAATCTATAAACATAATTCATCACATCAATAGACTCAAAGTCAAGAATCATATGATTATCTCTACAGATGCTGCGAAAGTATTTGACAAAACACAGCATCTCTTCATGTTCAAAACACTAGAAAAACTAGGGATAGTAGTTACATACCTCAACATTGCAAAAACTATCTATGTAAAACCAAAGGCCAACATCATCCTAAATGGAGAAAATTGGAAGCATTCCCTCTAAAAACTGGAATAAGACAGGGATGTCTTCTTTCACCACTTCTATTCAACATAGTCCTTGAAACTCTGCCCAGAGCAGTTAGAAAGACAGAATAAATTAAAGGGATAAGAATAGGAAAAGAAGAAGTTAAACTACAATTATTTGCTGATGACATGATTCTTTACTTAGAAGACTCAAAAAATTCTACCAGAAAACTTCTAGAATTAATAAATGAATTCAGCAAAGTGGCAGGGTATAAAATCAATACCCATAAATCAAATGCATTTCTACACATCAGTAATGAATCCTCTGAAAGAGAAATTAGAAAAACTACCCTATTCACAGTAGCCTCAAAAAAATGAAATACTTGGGAATCAATTTAACAAAAGAGGTGAAAGACCTCTACATTGAAAACTATAGAACATTAAAGAAAGAAATTGAAGAAGACTTTAGAAGATGGAAAGACCTCCCATGCTCTCAGATAGGCAGAATCAACGTCATCAAAATGGCCATACTACCCAAAGCGCTATACAGATTAAATGCGATTCCAATTAAAATCTCAACATCATTTTATATAGAAATAGAAAAGGCAATTACAAAATTCATTTGGAAAAATAAAAGACATAGAATAGCCAAAACAATCCTTAACAAGAAGAGTGAAGCAAGAGGCATCACAAACCAGACATTAAACTATAATACAAAGCTATAATAACAAAAACAGCATGGTATTGGTACCAAAATAGACATGAAGACCAATGGTACAGAAGACACAGAGACTGTTGCATCCAACCCGCACCTCTCCCCAAGAAGTACAGCCCAGACAACTCTGCAGAAGCAGCAAAGTTTATTGAGGAAATAGGCACACAGACCAATCAATTGGGGTCAGCTCTCCTTTCCTTCAGAGAGTGACCCCAAAATGAGGGTGTCATAGGTTATTATAGGGTGGGCTAGCTACATGACTCAGGAAAACAGGTTTTGGCAAATATTCAACTTATAGTTATTTACAGTTCAACCCTGATGGTGCCTCCTATGTCCCCTTTCAGTTCCTGGAACTTTAGGTAACTGGCCAGGGGGTCTGGCAGCCTGTGGTTTGCCCCCCCCCCCCCCCGATCTGTGAGAAGCAAGCACAGCAAAGCATTAATCACAGAAGCACAAAGAGCAGGATAGCAGATACATGCAGGCCTGAGCCAGAGTGACTCCATGTTGAGTTTGAATTTTACAAGACTAATCCATATAAATACAGTTATCTCATACTAGATAACGGTGCCAAAAGCATACATTTTGGTGAAAAGACAGCCTCTTCAATAAATGGTGCTGGAAAAACTGGAAACCCATATGCAACTAAATGAAACTAAACCCCTATCTCTCACCATGCAAAAAACTCAACTCAAAGTGGATCAAAGACCTAGGAATTAGACCAGAGCCCTGCTCCTAATTGAGAAAAAGTAGGCCCAAGTCTTCATCATGTCAGATTAGGCCCCGACTTCCTTAACAAGACTCCTAAAGCATAAGAAATAAAAGCAAGAATCAATAAATGGGATGGATTCAAACTAAAAAGCTTCTTCTCAGCAAGAGAAACAATCAATGAGGTGAACAGAGAGCCTACATTCTGGGAACACATTTTTGCCACATGCACATCAGATAGAACACTGACCTCCAGGATCTATAAAGAGCTCAAAAAACTTAACACACACAAAAAACAAACAACCCAATCAATAAATGGGCTAAGGACTTGAACAGACACTTCTCAGAAGAAGAGATACAATCATTCAACAAATATATGAAAAAATGTCCAACATCTCTAGCAATTAGAGAAATGCAAATCAAAGCTACTCTAAGATTCCATCTCCCTCCAGTCACATGGCAGTTATCAAGAATACAAGCAACAAGAAGTGCTGGCGAGGATGTGGGGGGAAGGCACACTCATCCATTGCTGGTGGGACTGCAAATTGGTGCAACCAGTCTGGAGAGCAGTATGGAGATTCCTTAGAAAACTTGGAATGGAACCACCATTTGACCCAGCTATCCCACTCCTGTCTATACCCAAAGGACTTAAAAACAGCACACCACAGTGACGCAGCCACTTCAGTGTTTACAGCAGCACAATTCACAATAGCTAAACTGTGGAACCAACATAGATGCCCTTCAATAGATGATGGATAAAGAAACTGTGGTATACATACACAATGGAATATTACTCAGCAATAAAAGAGAATAAAGTTATGGCATTTGCAGGTAAATGGATGGAGCTGGAGAACATCATGCTAAGTGAAGTAAGCCAATCCCCAAACACCAAAGGCCGAATGTTCTCTATGATAAGTGGATGCTGATCCATAATGGGGGGATATGGGGAGAATGGAGGAACTGTGGGGAAAGGGAAGGGAAGGGTGGTGGAATACAATGGACAACGCGCTAGGTTCATGCGTGTCTGCACGTGTGGTGTGACTGGATACTGTGTGCGACCAGAGAGGTGAGACGCGCCACTCCACTTGTGTGCAGTGAATCAGAAGGCGTTCTGCTGGCATGTAAACCTAAGTAGAGTGAATGAATAAATCAATAACGTAACAAAAGAAAAAAAAGAACTGCCATTTTGTGTCGCCAAACATGCTCTGCTAAGCAACTCTTGGTGGGCACAGAGGCGGGTGTTCCCATGGAGAAACATTTCTTCCATGACGTGGAGTCTCGGGGTAAAATGGAGTCTGTTTGGTCACCGCCCACACAGCCTGGCCCATGGGGGTGGGGGCTGCAGGATTTATTAATCCAAATCACCTGTGCAAAAACGGGGACCGTGTGTGTGTCACTAAATGGGGGTCATCCGATGCCCGGGGCGAGTTCCTGGGTTGGTGCTGGAGTTGGGTCACAGAGGGGAGGCGCCTTCCACAGCCCTTGCCACATCTCTGAAGATGTGGGTGGTGAAAGCAGGTGGCACTGGCAGAGGGACAGAGGCTCTCTGTAGGATCCCCTGGCGCCCGCTTCCTTTGAGGGCTAGCTGGAATCACATCTCCCTGAAAGGCTGAACGTGTGAGGCACTTACTGTACCAAGGGCCCAAGTCTGGAAACCCGGGCCATCTGGTCTAGATTACTGGCTCTATGGACTTTATCATCTTTATGCAAAACCCTTGTTTTCTTTTTCTATTTCTGAGAAAGGCAAAGCCCGGCGCAAAGTGGGAAAAATACCGGAATAAAGCGACCTTGTCTGTGGAGGTCAGAAAAAAGAAAAGCCACAGAAGCTTCAGGTTGCTTTGCTGGACACGCTGCCCAGGCAGGCAAAACCCCTGCCCATCCTCAGCAGCGGTGAGGCCGGGAGCAGGAGGCGGAGTGGAGAAGCAGGGGCAGAGCACCACCCTCCGACCCCCACACCCTCCTGCTCCGGCCGAGCCAGGCAGCAGCCCACCAGCCACCAGAGACACTGCACGAGCACCCAGGCCTGCGGGAACGCTGCCAGGTCCTTGCCGACCTGATGTATCTTAATGTGTGCTACTTGCCCCAAAAAGTGCAAAAGGGGCTTTTGTGGATAGCTAATGGTGCCCAGAGCAGAGAGAGGCCTGGTGGGGCTGGCACCACTCACTGCACAACCTCCTCAGAAGGACCCCGCAAGTCCCCTTGTGTCAGCCAGGGTTCCTCCCACCCCTCAAGGCTGAGCTTTGCTGCTCAGGCCTCAAGTCACAGCTGGTGACTGCTTTACCTCCATCGTGCTGGACGAACTCTGCTCTCGCCACAGCATTTGAGGAGAGGTATTGCGCAAGGGAGACCCTGCACACCTACTCACACACGTGTTTGGGGAAGAGCCTAATGAGAGCTCCCCACCCTGGGGTGCCAGTTAGATGAAGTGAACCTCATGGCCTCCCGAGGGAGAAGGCCACAGACCTGGGTTCCTGGAAGTCTGTGCCCTGCAGTTAGGGAAAGGGGACAAAAACAGAGGTCACCGCCGCTGGAACCAGCCTGGACTGAGCTCGGGCCCTGCTGGCAGGAAGGGGCTGGGACTCCTTCCTGACCTCAGGGGCTGGTGCCCAAGGAGGAGGAGCACCTCACAGAGAGCTCCGCGGTTTGTGCAGGGCATCTGCTCTTCAGTGGGGAAACCCCACCTTGCCAGGGTACAGGATACAACCATTGCCCCCAAGGAGAGAGTCAAGGGGAACAAGCCGGGGCCCAGAGTCACCGCCAACCAGTCTCGGTGCGTCACACTCCAGGGGAGGAGAGAAGACATCCAGCACGGAACAGACCTCCCTAAAACATCGCCTGAGGGGACTTCAGAAATGGAGCTTGGGACAGCTGCGTTCACAGGAGATCAGGCAAAGCACAGCAGACACCGGGACGGGAGTCCCCGGGAAAGGAGGAGGAGGGCATCGGGAAGCAGTGTGGAGATGGCATTGCAGGCCCTGGGGGCCCCCTGCCCACTCCCCAGTGAGCCTGGCAGCCCCTGGTGGTGACAGCAGCCTCACCTCTGACCCCCAGGTCACCTGTCTCTCTCCCCTCAAGGCTGGCCTCCATGGTGTCCCTCACTCCAGGTTCGACACCTGTGCCCACAGACGAGTTCCTGCCCACTGAGGGTGGACTTCACGTCCACACCAAAGCCTGGGGCCCTTGCCCCAGGAACCTCCTTCCTCGAGACCCAGGTCTGCTGTTGTGTGGCCAGAGCTGTCCTCACTGGGGCTCGAGTCACCTGAGGCACGAAAGCACAGCAGAGAGCGGCAGGCCTGGGGCCTCAGTGCACAGAGCAGGCCTCCCGAAACACAGCACCCTGGGATGGTGCAGGTGTGTCCGCGGCATCCTCCACCCATTATCTGGCACAGGTGTTCGTCTCAGCTTGGTTGCCCTGACGTCAGGACGTGGCTACTAGATACAGCACGCGCTGTCGCAATGTCCACGCAGGATTCGATGGTAAAGCACCAACCACCGGTACCATCTCTTCAACCCAATCCCGTATGTGCCTCCCTGTCTTCTCAGCTGTGTCCTGCAGGCCCTGTGTGGGCAAGGTGAGGGAGGAGGGACATGATGGCAGAGCTCATGCCCACAGGTGGTACCCCCAAGAGCCAGAGCAGGGGGAGTCAGTCCCCACGGGGAGCACTGCGGAATCTGCCACTTCCAGGGTGATGGAGGGTGTGCAGCAGGCTGGAGCTGCCCAGGCCAAAACTCCACATCCAGAGGCCACGGCAGCCAGAGGGAGTTTAACAGGCGACCACCGCTCACCCTTCCCGTGCACCCTCACTAATGAGACCGCATCGTGTGCAGGGAGAGGCACAGAGATGGGCAGGAAGGGCCTTCTGTGCAGGCCGAGCGGGACAAACTCGGAAGAAAGCTCAGGGCATATGCAGATGTGTGGGAGAGGGAGGGTCTCACCAACACCCGGGAGCAGGCGGTTTTAAATGTGCCTGCATTTGGAAAGTCTCGACAGGCACGTCACCCGGGCCTGGGACTCACCTTCCCCGGGAAGTGTGGAGCCTCATCTCCGAGGTCTGTGGTTTGGCTGGGATGGCCCTGCACGGCAGGGAAGCTCATGTGATTTGAGTCTAAGGTGAGGTTCCCTGGGGTGCATTCTCACCATGCCCGCCACCATCCGCGCCACCGTCTGCGTGCATTGTGCTGACACAGAGGACTTGGGGATGCCCACCGCACCAGAAGTGAGGTTTGGATGGTGCCGTTCCACTGACCATGCTGGTTGATTTCCTTAGGAGACAGCATTCACCCTGGGCTCCAGTTCCCACCAAGGGCAATCTGCACTCGGCTTGGGCTTGGTGGGGATGAGAGGCCACTTCCTGGTCTCCCTGAGCCCCAGCCCTCCCCCACCGCCAGTGTGAACAGGTAGCCTGTGCTAGAGGCAGGCCTCGACTCCAAGCTCCTTTGGGTTTAGAGGAGGAGAGATCACCCAGAGAGTCGGTGCTCAACACTGTGAGAAACACAGGAAACGTCAAAGCACTGTGGACGCGCTCTTGGAAGACCTGGTGACAACTTCCACTGGTCCCAGGACCCGCGAACTCAGGTCACGCCCCAGCCGCTGACTCGGGGATCCCTGCAGCCAGAGGCTCTAGCTTGGCTTGGAAGCATGAGCAGCACCCAAAGATGTGGAAGACACTCGTGTGTGGTCTGCAACATTTATTTCTGAGTGATGATCAGTGACCTCTCAAGGTCAGCTGGTGTCAGGAGCCTAGGCCTCCCGTTTCCCCGGGGTGGAGGAGGACCGTGTCTCAATCCCCGCCTCCTCATGGATGTTACTCGGCACGCTCTGCACTCCACGAGGGGCAGGAGGCCGGCCGGCTGTTTGTTACGCCCCTCCCTCTTGCACCTTGATGGTCTTGACGTTCTTTGCATTCGAGCCGTATCCGATCAGCAGCACCGCTATCAAGGCGTAGATGCGGCCGTAGAGCATTCTCAGATAGATTATCAGTTCTGGGTTCTGACCTATTGCTCGAAACCCCTTTGGAGGAAACCCACTATCCAAACTGCCACCAAGACCTCGTTTGTCACAGTCAGGAGGGTCCCAGCCTATGTGACAGTGGCAGTGCCGGAGGTTGTTGCACATGCCCTTGTAGTTGCACTTTTCAGGGTAGCAGTCGTAGTCCAGGCTTTGGATGGGCGTGCTGCAGGCACTCTGTATGCACATCATCCCGAAGGCACACGGGGTTCCTGACCTCACTCTCCCGACGTCGGTGGTCCTTGTGGAACGGTGCTCGTCCAGTCCAAAGCAGAGGGCCCCGTCGATTATGGACTGATGGAAGGAAACGTGCTCCTGAAGCTGGGGAAGACGGGTGACGTTTGTGCACTGCAGCCTCCCGCACATCTTGCTGTCCCCGGTGCAAGGAATGTACCCCATTCTGTGCTCCAGCCTTTTACAGTGTCCAAAGCGAAACTGCCCCAGGTTTATGTTGTAGCAACTTTCTTCGGCATTGTGAGCAGATTCACCGAAGATCTCCTTGCAGTGCATAGAGCGGTCGGTGCAGTTCCCCGAGAAGCAGTAGCCCTCTTGGGTGCACGGGGTTCCGTCTTGCAGGTAGAAGTCCTTAGGGCAGTTTCTACTCGCCCCGGAGCAGTACTCTGGAAGATCACATACATTTTGGACAACTCTGCAAAGTGTCCCAATGGGGCTGTAGGAGCAGTTTGTGCAGCACAAACCCTTGTCACAAGCGCTGCCTACTGTGAACCTACATTCCGTGTCACAGCAAGGATTGGCGTAGCACTCCTTCAAGGACCCGCAGTCACACTGCTCTTTTCCTTCCACCACATAGTTTCCACAGCGATTATGTGTTATACTTTTATTATAAAAAACCCAATTTTCACGGAAATAGCACGTATTAACGTTCTCGTTGGCCAGTATATGCTGCATGTGTGCGTAGGAACAGTTACTGAACGCATCTGTTATCCCAGGCCATCTGTGCATAATGCAGGAGGCCCTTCTCTGGCAAATACATTCCCCCTTATCATAGAGCATACCAAACATTCTCCCATGCTGATTGGCATTTATGATAGCTAACAATATTGGCGGTCTGCCTAGTTCACCAAGGAAGGTTATTGATAGTTTATTGCACAGACCAAATGGAACCGGTTCATATTCAGAATCACGTGGTTTTTCTCTAATTACTAGTGTGCAGGAGCCAGGTTGGTAGTGCCAGTAGAAGTTATCCTCATAATGCTTGTGGATCGGCATTCCTGCTGAATGCCAGACAGTGCCCAGTGGGACAGGATCCCTGTTGTTATATATAACAATCATAGAAATATAGAACCTGAACTCGACGCCCTGCATAAGGCTGTCAAGTATATTAAATATGTGTATCAGAAACTCTGCACAGAGGCTGACGTTGTCGTATTTGCTATACATGGACTTGGAACACTGGACAATCCCCTTCAAAGCTCCCATGTGACCACTGTACATCAAACTGGACACTCGAGGCTCTGCGCTGAAGTTCACGCCAGGGTTGAAGGGGCTGGGAACCTCCTTGTGGTCCAGACTGTACATGGGTCCTGTGGCATTCATGTCAGCCACCAGCTGGGAAACGGTGTGTTCAAACCTGTTTGAGTGCTTGAGAGGTGAGATTTCATACGCAAGGTCATCCAACTTCATGACACCTTCCAGGCCCCCAGAGCATGTCTCCACTGTGACCGTGGACAGAGGAACGTCCTCCAGGTAGCCGAGGAAATAACAGTCTTCAGGGAAGTAGGGGTAATCCATCTGCAGGGCTCCTTGATCATCCTGAGTCATGAATGCCAGGTGTTTGGGCCATAGAAGTCTTTTTTTCCACAGATGGATGACGTGTCTCTGGCCCCCAAATCGCAGGCTGTAGATGATATGCCCTGGCCACCGAAGACTCTTGCCAGTCTCTACCTCCTTCTTAAGAACCACCACCTCAGATGAGCTGTAGCGCCATGAGGGGTGGCCTTGAAAACACAGCACTGGAGCCATAAGTGCCCAGGTCCCGAGCAGCAAGAAGGCAGCCCTGAGAGGGACCGGCCCCTCCACTGGCCACATGCCCCAGCACCTGAATATCTAGGTGGTAGAGAAGGGAGGTGTCCTCAGTGAAGCCAGGTCTGAACCCCCTGCTGAACTGCTTCCCTCCTAAGGAGACAGGATGGAGGACAATGGCCCCCCTGGAGGTTACCTGGACAACCTGAGGGGCTAGGCAAGAGTCACAGGGCGTGGTAGGGCCTGGATGTGATGTCAGCGGGTGGAGGCGGGATGGGAGAGGCGGTCAGCAAGGCTGTGGCTATCTTCTCTTGCTTCGGGACATCCTCGTGTGCCTCCCGCTCAGCGCCCTGCATGTGCCCGTCCCCCACTCACTCTGGGTCAGCTACTATGGGTCAGAGGTTTTCTGTATTTGGGGCCACATTTGACAGTTACTTGGCAGTTGCAGTGAGACATCACTGTTATCCCAAAAGGTGCTGAATTTCCTCTTCTATTCTCTTACACATGAGTGTCTTGTTTTGGTTTGTGGTTAAGGTGGTTTCACACAGTTTGATACTTTGATTTTTGCTGGGAACTTAGCTTGGTGTTTCCAAATCAGCAGTTGATGTCAAGTTAGTTTTTTCCCCCAATACTGTGCAAAAAAACTCTTCTCCAAATTCTGTCTCAGGGGCCCTGAATTGTGGGATTTTTTTCTCCTCCTCTTGGGAATGGAGTCGGCTCCTGCAGTCCTGGAGCGCTCCCTTCCAGGCCCTGGGGTCCTTTTCTCATGGGCACAAGCCGATCAGGCCAGAGCAGAGGGCACCAGTGGGTTCTGCTGGGAGGGTCTCAGGACAAACATTTCATCCCTCTTCACAGCCAGGTCACAGCTCCAAGCAAAGATTCCCTCCTCTTCCAGACTGAAGACTGAATGTTTCTGTTGGCAAACACTCTGAGCTTGCCGCCATCCTGCCTCCCCTGGGGGCGGCTGTGCACACGGCCTGGGCCTTGGCTTCCTGTTCGCACAAATGGCTTGTGCTGCGACTCCGGCCTCCTGGCTGCCCCCAAGGACCTGATGGTGGGCCTCTTCAAAGGCGTTCCCTGTGGAGGGAGGCCGCGTGAAGGACCGGGCTGTGGCGGAGGTCGTCCTGCGGCTGCGGGCGTGCACCCGGCATCTCCCTCTGCTCTGAGGACACATGACCCCCTCTGAGGACGAGGAGCGTCAGTACACACACTGTGGCCACTGCAGCAGTGCTTCTCCACACCCTCTGCCCCGTGGGGCAGCCGG
This sequence comes from Xerus rutilus, assembly GCA_028644305.1. Classification (NCBI taxonomy): domain Eukaryota; kingdom Metazoa; phylum Chordata; class Mammalia; order Rodentia; family Sciuridae; genus Xerus; species Xerus rutilus. The sequence continues at coordinate 31,177 of CM053401.1, forward strand.
GCTGCCAGCAGAACAGAGGCTGCCTGAGGAGCGGAGCCCGGGCTCTGGCGGGGTCCTGGCGGGGTCCTGGACAGAAGAGCCACGCCAGGGAGAGTCAGAGGTCAGATCGGGGTCCTGGCGGCAGCTTCCTCGCGCAGTGGTTGTGACCAGTGTGCTATCCTTGCACCAATGATGTCACCAGCAAGAGCAACCAGATGGGAGAGTGTGGCACTCACTGCCACCTACCCAGCGTTCCTGCATGGTGACAAACCATCTGAAAGGCAAAGACGCGGCCTTAAGAGGAGTCTCTGAGCAGACTCCGCGTTGCTGGGCCTCCTTCCCTTTGTTATTTTCCAGTTATGCACAATGTTTAGGTTCATCCTGACATAAAGCAGGGAGGCCCCTTGGTCTGGTCCCATCTCCAGCACGTCCTTGCCCCTCCCTCCCCCGCGCCCAGCACCGACTCTGAATCTTTCTGCCATCCACTCCCAGTTCCGTTGCTCCTGGGTTACTGCCTGGTGGAGGCACATGAGGCGGAAGCACCGGGTCCCTGGTGCCTTCACACCAGTACCTGGAAAGCGCACGGCTCTCCTCGGCGCTTCTCTCCCTTTCCCGGCCCTTGGTCTTCCTCCTGGAGCCCCTCATCCACCCCACTCACCTTTCCTCTACTGTGCTGAAATTCACTCTCCTTTTTCTCCTCTCTCTCTCTTTCGCGTTTCTTTCATCCCTCTCTCCTTATTGTGGACCAGCTTCTGCATCTCAGAGAAAACTTTTGACATTTGACTTCACTTAGCATGTGGGTCTCCAGTTCCATCCATTTACCAGGAATTGCTGTAATGTCGATCTTCTTTGTGGCTGAGTAACATTCCTCAGGTTACACGTGCTGTGTTTCTTAATCCATTCCTCTGCTGAAGGCCACCTGGGTTGGCTCCATAGCCCAGCTATTGTGAACTGTGCAACTGTAGAAACTGATGTGGTATGCTCATTTTTAATCCTTTGCACACACTGAAGAGTGAGGTCACTGGGTCACATGGTGGTTTTGTTCCCAAGTTTTTCAGGAATTTCCATACTGCCCATTTATTGACTGGGTTATTTGGGTATTTACAGTGTTGAGTTTTTGAGTTTTTATACGTTCTGTATAGTAATCTCTACCTGGGGAGCAGGTGGAGAACACCAACTCCTATTCTGTAGCCCCTTCCCACCCTTGATTGTCTCCTTAGCTGTGCAGAAGCTTCGTAGTTTGGGGCCATCCCACTTATTGACTCTGATTCACTGGCTGAGATTTAGGAGTTTCGTTAAGGAGGCTGGTCCCTGTGCTGTGCTGCCGTGCTGGAGTGTTGGGCCCACATGGCCTTCCAGCAGCTGCAGGGGTTCTGTGCTAATTCTCTGATCTTTGATCGACTTTGAGTTGGGTTTTGTGCAAGGTGAGAGATAAGGGTCAAATCTCATCCCTTTACATGTGAATTGCCAGTTTTCCCAGCACCATTTGTTGAAGAGGGTATGTTTTCTTGAAAGTATGCTCCAGGCACCTTTGTCTAGTATGAGATAACCATATTTATGTGGGTTTGTCTCTGTATCTTCTATTCTTTTCCATTGGCCTTTTTTGGTTGTTGTTGTTGTTATTATTTTAGCAGTCTGGGTCTTTTATTTTTTATATTTTTATTTTTTAAAGACATTTTAATTTCGTCCAGGACTCGGCCTAGAGGGAGGCTGCGCTCCTCGTCACTCTGTGACCTGGGATCCAAGCAGCGGGAATACCGTTTCTCTGTGAGTTATTAGAGGACCCCCGACAGCCACACCTGTGCAGAGGCCCCAGCCTCAGTGCCCACAGGGGAACCCCGGGCACTGCCCCCTGCAAACTCCCATCTACTAATGTGGGGACCTCCCCCAGTTGCTTCCATCTTAGGACACTGCAACCACTGCCATAGTCCCCTCCACATGGTAGCCTGCAGCTGGGGACATGGGACAGAGCCTGGAGACAGCCACCCACCGCAGCACTGCCCACCACAGAGCTGCATCTCTGATACGCTGCCCAACCTCACCGACCAGCAAACCCAGATGCCCCATCTCTAAAAGCAGCCACGCCCACCTTGAGACTCCTTTGTTGCCAGCTTGGGTCACCAAGCTCACCACCACCATCACCATCCATGGTTGGGGCAACTCCTGTCTTGGGACACCATCTGGGGCCTAGAAGCAAAATCAAGGTAACTATAACCCCCTATAAAACCCCAGCCACTAACCTGGCACAGCACTTGCAGCTATGTAGCTGGCTCATGTCTCGCAAAGTCTGGTCCTGACCTGCCCGATACAAAAGAGCTCTCCAGGACAAAGGCACAGGCCCCAGAGCGCAGCCCTCAGGACCTCCAGAGAGAGGTTCCTGCTGGGGAAGTAGAAAGGGAGGTGGCGAGAGATACAGTTCAGAGGCTGAATTAGAGCCGAGGAATTGTGAGGTCTACAGGTGATACAAGGGGATAAGACCAGGTGCCCACATCACACGAGTGAGCCCCAAAGTGCTGGAGGGACAGACGAGGTAGGACACCAAAGGAGTAGCAGGAAGCCAATTGACTGGTTGGTTGGTTGATTTTTTGGTTGCAACCAGGCTCAGAGGGAAAAGCTTTAGCTATAATCTATCAACCCCCCTGAACCCTGAGTTCAGGAAGTTTTATACCCAGTGTATGGCAGGGTAGGGGGGACTCAGGTTCACAGTCTACAGAAGTTCCCAAGACAAGTTTTTCTTTCACTATTCTGGGCAAATCAACCCCTGAAAGACACTTTTTTTTTTTTCAAGAATCAGCTCCTGAGAAGGGGAGAGCTGCTTCCCCCTCCTTTCTTGACCCCCTTCCAGCTGTTTCCATGGAGCCCAGTTAGTAGCATCTTCTCTTTGAAACGTGAATATCCCTGTGAGGCTGGCTGGCCCAAGGCCAGAGACCTTGCTAAAGGAACCTGTCTTCCTTGTTGCACTCTGCATTCGTGAACACACTTCCTGCTTGAAAAGTTTTACAAGCAATCATAGATGATCTGAGACGAGAGAATCTGCAAGACTAGGTGGCCCATGGATGTGAGAACCAGTGAAGGGGCATTCAGCACCTGGAGTGCTGATCTCTCTCAGACCCATGGCCAATTTTAATTATTATAAGACAGAGCAACAGGAAATAGGAAGCTTAACTACACTGAACACTTTTGCAGAGATCCTTTTGCTGATAGTCCTAAGATCAATTATGGTCAAGACTTCTGGAGAAGCTTAATTAAGATTTTCTTTGGAGAAGGGGTGTCACTAGAAAAGGAGATCCTTGGGGTGCAGTCTTCCAACAGGCAAGCGCTATACCCCTACGCCAGGAGTTCTGCCTCCAATATCAACCCTCCCACCCTGATAACCTTCACCCTCCTGAGGGTAGAGATACCATCAAACACCAGACAGCCCCACCTACCGGACCAGAAGGGAATCAGGGAAGACACTGAACTCCAACAGAAACAGTCCTTTAATTTACCTTCAAGATTTTTTTCTTTTCTTTTCTTTTCTTTTTTTTTCTTTTTTCTTTTTGTTTGTTTGTTTTATTTTGTTTTTTCTTCTCTTTTTCTCTTTTCCTGCCCTCACATCCCCAACATTTGTGAAACCAAGTACTTTTCATGCATTAGGCTACTGACGACTGGGACGTCTGAATAGTACATTACAGCTATGTTGTATATTCTTTTATCTTTTATTTTTATATTTTTTCTTCTTAACAATTCTTTTGCTTGTCTGTTTTTTGTACTGTCTCGCTCTCTATTTCCTTCCCACTTACCTGTCTCCCCAAAGTCTTTTTCTCTCTTTTCTCCTGCTACTAGCCAACTTCTTTTGATTCCTCATTTACACTTCCTAAGATCTAATCCCTCTACATCCTCACCTACCTCCTTAACATCTCATCCTACACCCTCACCCCCAGTTCTCTCTTTGTCCACCATTAGAAACTGTAGACCCTTTGCAAACCTACTGTTTACATTACAGATAATAATCTAACTCACCATTTCTATCTATTGCAGCAAAACCATAAATGTCCTAATAGGAGCTATATGGTTTAAGGATACATATTATTTGCATTGGGACCTGTTAATATTGATCTCCCCATTAAAGAAGAGCTATTGGAACCCTGAGGGATGCTGTCAATCTATGGGGTAGAAACTGTAACACCTCAGATCCACACTGCTAGAGGGGAAGACACATGAACAACATGAAAAACCAAGGGAAGAAAGTGCCTCAAATAAACCAAGATACATTATTAGAATCCATGGCCAGCACAGCAGAAGAAATGTCAGAGAAAGGGTTCAGGATGTACATAATTAAAATATTCTGTGAATTAAAAGATGATATAAGAAAGCAAGCCCTGTTAGGGTCCAGATTGAGACATCAATTGAAGTCTGGGGGGGGTTATCTCTAAATGTGACCAGTCTTTTTTCTCTTGCAGCTTTTAAAATTCTATCCTGATTCTGTAGGTCAGGTGTTTTCATTGTAACGTGCCATGGAGTGGGTCTGTTGTGCTTTTGTGTATTTGGATTTCTGTATGCCTCTTGCATTTGTTTTCCATCTCTTTCTTAAGAGTTGGAATTTTTTCTGCTACTATTTCATTGACAAGATTGTGCATCCTTTTAGCTTGTATTTCACAGCCTTCATCACCTCCAGTGACTCTTTAATTTAACCTCTTAATGCTATCCAGCTTCTGTAAGTGGTCTCTTAGCATCGTTTCTTTATGGTTGCCTTTATTTCCAAGACTGTATTCTTTGTCCTTGAGTCCTGAAAATTTTATCTTCAAAGGGGCCTAATCTGTTGGTGAAGTTTTCCACTGAATTTTTAATTTGGTTGATTGATTCTTTTCAGTTCAAGGACTTCTGTTTTGTTCTTTTTCAGAATCTCCCTTTGTTGAAGTGATCTTTCATTTCCTGTATACTCTCTCTGATTTTACTTCTTACACCATCTTCCAGCTCATAGAACAATTTCACTATGACCTTCTTAAATTCCTTCTCTGACATTTTCTCCAGAGTGCCAATGGAATCAGTTGTTGAAGAATTACAGGCTGTTTAGGGTGTTTTTGTCCCTTACTTTTTCATATTATCTGTGTGCATATCAATCTATTGGGATAGTTCTCACTTCTCTTAAGTGGGGAACTACTTTGTGAGCTTCTATCTCTGAAGAGTCCTGAGTTGGGTGAATATCCAGATATTGATAGTTTAAGTCACTGTTTAGCTTCTGCAGATTCCAATCATCAGCATCACTTTAAGAGATGCCACTGGGCCCTGTTTACTGTGATCACTTCAGAGCCAAGCCTCATGCCACTCGACCTACTGAGAAACCAATCTGTGCTCTGTGGTACTCCATGGCCCCTTGACCCAGGTGGAAACTGCTCATGAAGTTCTCTCACTGCTGCTCTTCCTCACTGCCTCCTTCCTGGACTATAAAGGGATGGGGACTCACTGCTCAGCTCCCTTCCACCCTCTCCCAGGCCTTTGCCCTCACTTTGCAATGCTCTGAAGAAACAGTGAATTTCCTCACAGTGCATGGTTACCGCCTCCCTGACACACAGTCACCCTTACCCACGTGGCAGCAAAAGACTTCTGCTAACTCAACAAACTGCTCTGGCCTTCAAGGGTACAGGCTGCTCCCCAACAGCACCACTGTTCCTGCCTGCCCACAGTCAGCCACACAGAGTGGAAACCCAGGGTGCTCGTGGTCACATGACACAGCCCAGGACAAACTGAGATTGGTTCAGATCACGTCCAGCCTCACTTTGCTGGCACTCTTCCTATCAGAATGAAACTGTTTCCAAGTGAACGAATGCAGACATGAGCATGCACTCCTCACAGGGAGTTCACCGCAGCGTGGAAGTGTGAGACCTGGGATCTGCTTTCCCAGGAAAGGACACAGGACAATGTTGTCCATCATGTGTTCCTTTTGCCCCTTCACAGTAGAGAATCAAATCACTTGTATTGCAACAGAATGTGGCACTAAAAACTTAGACTCTGTACAAAAATACCCCATTCTAGGCATGTGTACATTTACAGTAGGAATCTGCAGGAAATTCATGGTGGCATCCAAGAACACCAGAGTGCGTGGGACTCTTGACACAGGCCAGCACAAGAGTGAGGGTGTGGTGCCCAGGGGAGAGTTTTTTCTGTTTTTCAAACGTTTCTGCTTCCCTGAGCACAGGCTCTTCTCCTTGTCTCTCTCTGCTTCTCGGAGAACACAGGCTCAGAGAGAAGGGACGTCTGGCCTGCTGCCTGCGTAGGTCTACTCAGACCACGTTTCTCAAGGGTCCTGACAGACCCTTTCCCCTTTGTTTGAAGAGACCATAATGAAAGTCGTGTGCCAAGTTCCCTGGAGAGCCTCTGGAGAAGTTTGCAACCAAAGCTGGAGACAGAAAGTCCAGACTCAATCCCCAAAGGCCAGAAAGCTGCAAAGTGATTCTGCTGAGCCACTGGAGAGACCGCAGCTGCTTAGTGCCAAGGATGAGTGTCCTTGGGAGGGAGTATCTGTGTTCTCACCATCTTCCTTGTGCACTTGATAATCAGGGTTTAAACTCGCCCAGTTCTGGGTGGATAGCTTCAACAGAGGCAGGAGGAGGAAGATTTGACATGCCACTGTTCGGACGGTAATGTGAGGGAGCCACTCTGCACGCACACAGATAGGCTGGTCCACGGCAGGGTTCACTGCTAAGCTCGGCTCCAGCCGACACATCACCCCTCTGCTGTCTAGGGAGTGGCCCGTCCCCCCACACGCACTGCGGCCAGTGCTCCCATGCCACGTTGCTGAGGTGTGCTGTGATTTGCAGCTGTCCATTTCTTGGCAGACTCAAGGGGATTCTCCCAACCACCCCTGGCCCACACATTTTGCAAAGTTCTCAGGAGATCAGCTTAGGGAATTCTCCATCTTATGTAGGAAAGGAAAGACCTAAGTTTCTTCTGCATTATGGAAGAGAAGCAGGTTGAATCAGGACATGTACAGGTGGATACATCATGCGTGGTACACATGCATCAGCACATGCACATATGCAGATACATGTAGTAACAACCTAACATGCCCCATCCCAGTTGTCTGTATCTCTCCCTGGACTACCAAATTCTTCACCAGAGAGGGACTCCAGAGACTGTTTCAGAAAAATGTTCAGAGCCTCCTGATATGCCAGCAGTCATCAGGAAATCAAAATCAAAATCACAATGCAATAATACCTCAGAAACTTCTGGATGACTATCATCAAAACCTTAAGTTAATGAAGATTGGCTAGGATGCGTATAGTTTGCAGTCTTGTGCCTTGTGGGTGGAGTACAAAATGCTGCAGCCATTGTGGGAAAACGGTGCTTCCTCAGAAAGTTAAACATATTATTGCAATATGATCCCCAAACTTCACTTCTAGTACGTACACAAAGAAATTCGAAGCAGGCCAATTTCTCAAAGAGGAACCAAGGCCACATACTGGGAAACAGCATGGTCTTATCAGCAAGTCGTGCTGAATCAACTGCACACACACACACTAACAGGCACAGACTCCACAGGCTCCTCCAGAATTAGCTCAGAATGCATCTTAGACCTAAATGCAAAATGCAAATCTATAGAAGTTGCAGAGAAAATGAATGAGGAAGAAAGTCTAGATTTCCCTTGGTGTCCTTTAAGGTTTAGATCTAGAGCTGGGGATATAGCTCAGTTGGTAGAATGCTTGCCTCGCATGCACAAGGCCCTGGGTTCCATCCCCAGCACCACTAAAAAAAAAATGCTTTAGATTTAACCACAATGGAAATTCACAAAGGAAAAATCTGATAAGTGGAACTTTATTAGAATTGAAACCTTCTATGTACAAGACTATTGTGGAAAAGGAAAGACCAGAGGGGCTGTCCTGAGAAAGCACCTGTGTCCAAAGTCGCAAATGATTCTTGAAAATCCACAGTAAGAAACTGGACAACCCCAACAAATTGTATGCAGAATGTCCAAAAACACATTACCAAAGGAGATGCGGAGGTGAGAGACAAGCTTGCAGAGTGTCTTCCTGCCCTGCATCACCTGGGGACTGCAAATTAAATGGCAACAAGAACCCATGACACCGTATCGAAACAGCTCCAACCTAGACATGAAAACGCCAAGCTGGACCTGCTGCTGACCAACACCTACTCTCCCCCCGGGACCAGCGGAACCCACACCGGTAAGCCGTTTCTCACCAAGCCAGCCCCAGCCATAGCGCACACCCCAGCAAATGCACTGTAGGTGTGTGTCAAACAGATTTCCACATGGTGGGAAGAGAGGGGTGGGAAAGGTCGGTGAGTGGGCACCCGGAGGTGGAGAGGAGCAGGGAGCTCTGACTATTGCAGCGGGGATGGCTGCAGAACGGCCCATTCTGTGTGTTTCATGCAGCTGGAAAAGGGACCTGGATGTGCCCACCACAGTGCGGCCGCACACATGCCGGGGGGTGTGGTCACCATCCCCAGGCCCTGTGCAGAGCCTGGGGGGACACCATGTGGGACCCCCGCTGTGTGCGATGCCGAGGTGCTGGAGTGTTCATTACGAGCCAGTTCATTTGGGAAAGATGCCAGAAGTGAAGAATGCTCAAAGAGGAATTGCAAGAGGAGTTTATCGGACCCTGCCCGTGTTTGTTAAAAAAACTGTTATAGATATCTGTAATGACTGCTTACTTTGAAGCAGCTCGCTCTTTTGGTTTTTTTTGCAGCAACTGTTAGTTTTTTAAGTCTCTTGTAGTGCTATAGTGAATACTGCTACAGCAATTTCTCATTTTTAAGGATTGAGTAATGGTGTAAAACACTAATTCATAATCACTCTAATTGTAATCTGAGGAAAATGTAACATTGTGTAGGCTTTTTTGTATAAAATAGACTAGTAGAAATGGTCTAATTAGTTTCCTTTTTAATATGCTTAAAATAAGCAGATGGATCTATTTCATGTTTTTGATGAAAAACCCTATTTGGGATATGCATGGCTAGGTAAACCAGTAAGAGGTGTATTTTGGAACCTTGCTTTGGACAGTTGTTGTAACCTGCTGTGATACAATGCTTCAAGAGAAAATATAGTTCTAAAAATGGCTCAGAATCCAACTATCAATTCATTCCCCCCAAAAATAAATTAAAAAACAAAATCAAATAAAACAAAAAAGTAACACGTACCAGCAAAAATTGGATGAGAAGTTTACACCCACTGCATTCATCACCCACCATCCTACAAACAGGTGAAGGCCCCTCTCTCTGTGGAGGGGCCCTCACGTTGGGCCAGCCGTGCAGTAGAGCAGTCTTATCACTTCTTGTCTTGAAACAAGCCAACTGGTGTGTCTGTTTCCTGATGTCGGCAGGGACCAGCCTGAGCAAGCTTTCCCTCGTTGTCCGTGTTAGTGGGAACGCACGTGTCAGCGCTCCTCCCAGCTAAGCCTTCTCTTGGACACCATGCCGCTCTCTCGCATGGAATGGCAATGTGTTCGCTCTGAGAAAATGACTAGCGATAGGGTTGACTCCTGTGTCCTCTGCTCCCTGACGGTTTTCTGTTCTTTTGTCCTCGGAGTTGGTCTCGGAGACTTCTCCAAAAGCCTGGCGGTAGTGGTGTGTTTGCAGTGAGGAAGAGTCACAGCGTCCGACTGCGGGGCCTGTGCCCTTAGCGCAGCAGCTGTGGGGCCTCCTGAAGGCAGCTGCCTAGGGAGCGGGGACAACCACTGGGCAGGTGCAGCCCTGGCTTTTGGTTCTCATGTTGGTCTGTGTGAAGAGCATCTATTTTCCCCTTCTCACCAGGCCAGGGCTGGTCTGCACCTCCTGGGCTCTACGTAGGGCAGGCAGAGTGGGAGCCGCGCTGTCCCAGGCAGGGCTCATGGTCACCCTCCTGCTCACGGGTGTCCTCTCCACCTTCAACAGAACCTTGTGGACACTAATCCAAGCCCAAGGCCTCCATACCTTCAGCCTCTCCTCAGACATGACATGACATGTCTGTAACCAAGATCCTGCTAAGCAGTCCATGTGAAGGAGGCCATTTTCCTGTATCAATGCCAAGACACTATCCCCTTTTGTGGATGGACACACTGGCAGGGAAATCACTAAGAATCTTTTCCAAGGCCAATATCTGATGAGGATGGAACACAAGTGTCCTAGCCTGTGGGCCAAGGCCTGGGGTCTGCACCAGGTGCCCTGCACCCCCTGCACAGAGGGCATTTCCAGAAATTAAGTCTGCAGGGACAACCTGAGAGCCTAACACAGCACACCCAGAGACAGCTCCAATATCGTACGTACATGCCCATCAGGCACAGCACAGTTCTGTCCAAAGTCAGAAAAACAGAGGACAGTTCAGTCAGGACTGAGACCCAGCTCACTAGGGCCAAGCTCAGCAGCTCCCACCCACAGCACCAGGTCACCAGGAGCCAGGACCATCACCTGCACAACCTCTTCTAGCCCCAGGGGGCACACACTAAAACCATGCTGGGCACTGACAGAAGTCCCTCTCACAGGCCAGGCCACTGCGGGGACCTTGGCAGAGCACACACCGGGTAAATGCTGTGGGCCCTCCTCCACCAATGGCTGCTGGCCTGAGTGAAGGTCCAGACATTCACAGGGGCCTGGATGTGGAATTCCTGGACAGACTCACCCTGCCTTCTGTCTCCAGGTGTCCTGTCTGAGCTGACACTGCAGGGGTTAGGCCCAGCTGTGGCAAAGCCCTCACAGATTTTATCCCTCACTGATCCTGTGTCCAGACTCAGTCACCAGCAGTAAGCACCAGAATCAGGTCTGCTGGCTTCCTGGGAAAACACTGGAGTGGGTGGGGTGCCGGACAGGGCACCAGCCAAAGCCAGGCTTTCCAGGGTCCCACCTGCATCACAGCCAATGCGTCAAGAACCAGTTCTCCCTGCAGCTGAGCCTTGTGACCATTGGGAACACCTCTGTGTCACTGTGCAAGAGGTACCACAAAGGCTGTGAAGGGCAGTGTGAGCCCAGACACAGCCTCCATGCAGGGCATCTAGACCAAGGAGCGAGCACTCAGAACAGTGAGAGGTGCCCAAGACCAGCAAGGGGCCCTGAGGACCCCGCGCTCAGGGCGTGGCTCCAGCCACAGGGGTAGAGTGCCAACGAGGGATCCCTTTCAGAGATAGTGACTTCCCTCCCGTTCACAGGCCTTCTCCTGCTCTGTGGTGGGTCAGTCACCCTTGCACTGTTTGGACCAAAGGCCCAATGTGAACACCCTACAGAGGCCCTGCTCTCTTGACTCTGTACAGTTCTAGAGGTCTTGTTCTGTAGTCAACTAACGCCATTGCTCTGGCCTGAGATGAGCCAGAACAACAGGTGGGAAGGTGGCTGAGCAAAGCTGCTCACCGCATGGCCACCAGGACACAGAGGGAGAACTGGGAAGGGTCAGGGACAGTTATCACTCCCAAGGCCATGTCCCCAGTGATCTGCCTCCTCCACCCACACCCCACTGCCCAGAGCTATCACCTCATAGTCCATTCAGATTGTCAGTCCACTGAAGGACTAGTCCACTGGAGAGGTGACAGCCCACATGACCCATGGTGACCTAAAAGCCTCACCTCTGAGCTTTGCAGGGCCAACCTGCATCATAGCCTGTGGACCAGCCTCCAACCATGGAACCTTTTGTGGAGGCATCCCAGATTCAAGTCACAATGTTCTACACTGGCCTCGCAAATCTCAAGCACATGTTATAGTGTGAAATATTGTCTCTTCCTCCCAAAGAGTCTCCATAGGTCTTAATAATTCCAGCATTGTTCAAAGTCCAGGCCCAAAGTCTCCTCCAAGACTCAAGTCCTTACAGAACTCAAAGCAGGTTACAGTGCTTTCAATTGACAGTTGCCCAGAGTAAACATTCCTGTTCCAATAGGGAAGAACATGGCATAGAAAGAAGAGATGAGACCAAAAAAGACCACAACTCAGCGGGGCTGACAGGAGAGCCTACAGCTCCACATCCAGCATCCTGGACTGTGCGGCTGAGATGTCAGCCCAAAGAGCGTGGGGAGCCCGACCTCTGTGGCTTGGCCTGCTGTGGCTTACGTGGCCTCTCTCAGGTTGGCTGCGCTCGACTCCAGCAGTTGTTCTCAGCAGACATCCCATGTGAGATGAGGACTGGGGGACTGACACTGTTTAAAGTGTGACAAAAATCTGCTGATCCCTCAGTCACCACACTCACTTGAAGAAACAGCCAGAGGAGAGGCTGAAACACCCCGCACACCTCTCCAAAGCTCAGGGTCTGGGGATCTCAGGAAGTGTGTGGCCAAGGTGTCCAGGCCAGGAAGGAGTGGGTCCTGCATAGACAGAATCCCCTGAGAAGTCAACCATGATGTCTGAAACCCCAGAGAGAAGAGACTGTACCTCAAAACTCCAGAAAGAACAATGAACAGATGAATAAATAAACTGGAGCTCAGAAGACACAGAGGACCAGTGGAGACCCTCGACATCTCCATCGGCCCTCGTCAGAGCAGTGACGGGGCAGCGGCCTGGGAGCCAGGTGTGGTCTGCACATCATTTTGCTTTCTTGACTGCCTAACTTTGCACTCTACCCAGGAGCATGACTTCCATTTCCCACTGGATTAGTGGAATTTCTGTGAGACATGTTCAGTGGGGTTTTTAAGGTTTATCAGTATGTGTTCTGGAGTGTTTGTAGTTACAGAGGCTCAGTATCTCCTGCTAGACGCTGGACATGAGTGGACATTGAAAGACAGTATGGACCCTGCGCTCTTCATCCATCCAAGGGCACTTAGTGAGGAGAAAGCATCTCACTAAAACGTCCCTCTATAAGAGCAGAAGAGATCAACACTCCTGCAGATGGGCATAAATGCCAGCAACATGAAAAATCAAGGGAATGAAATGTCCCCAAAAGTTCATAATAATTCAACACCTGGTACTGTGGACACCACAGCTGAGGTAATGCCAGATGAAGAATTTAGAAAGTTAATAGTCAATGGTACAGAACAGAAGACACAGAGACAAACCCACAGAACAGAAGACACAGAGACAAACCCACATAAACACAGTTATCTCATACTAAACAAAGGCACCAAAAACATACATTGGAGAAAAGACAGCCTCTTCAACAAATGGTGCTGGGAAATGGGAAATCCACATGCAACAAAATGAAATTAACCCCTATCTCTCACCATGCACAAAACTCAAAGTGGATCAAGGACCTAGGAATTAGACGAGAGACCTTATGCCTAATAAAAGAAAAAGTAGGCCCAAATCTTCATCATGTCAGATTAGGCCCTGACTTCCTTAACAAGACTCCTAAAGTGCAAGAAATAAAAGCTAGAATCAATAAATGGGATGAATTCAAACTAAAAAGTTTCTTAGCAAAAGAAACAATCAATGAGGTGAACAGACAGCCTACATTCTGGGAGTAAATTTTTGCCATATGCACATCAGATAGAGCACTGATCTCCAGGATACATAAAGAACTCAAAAAACTTAACACACACACAAAAACAAACAACCCAATCAATAAATGGGCTAAGGAGCTGAACAGACACTTTGCAGAAGAGATACAATCTATCAACAAATATATGAAAAAATGTTCAACATCTCTAGTAATTAGATAAATGCAAATCAGAACGACTCTAAGATTTCATCTCACCCCAGCCAGAATGGCAGTTATCAAGAGTACAAGCTACAAGTGTTGGCAAGGATGTGAGGGAAAAGACACACTCATCCATTGCTGGTGGGACTGCAAATTGGTGCAACCAATCTGGAAAGCAGTATGGAGATTCCTTAGAAAACTTGGAATAAAACCACCATTTGACCCAGCCATCCCACTCCTCGGTCTATACCCTAAAGACTTAAAAACAGCATACTACCGTGATACAGACACTTCAATGTTTATAGCAGCTTAATTCACAATAGCTAAACTGTGGAAGCAACCTAGATGCCCTTCATCAGATGAATGGATGAACTGTGGTATATATACACAATGGAATATTACTCAGCATTAAAAGAGAATAAAGTTATGGCATTTGCATGTAAATGGATGGAGTTGGAGAATATGCTAAGTGAATAAGCCAATCCCAAAAAACGGAAGGCTGAATGTTTCCTCTCATTAGTGGATGCTGATCCATAATGGGGGTGGGGGTGGGGAGCATGGGAGATATGGAAGAACTTTGGATAGAGTGAAGGGGAGGAAGGGGAAGAAAGGGAGTGTGGGGGTTGGTAAGATGGTGGAATGAGATGGACATCATTACCCTAGGTACATGTATGAAGACACAAATGGTGTGACTCTACCTTGTGTACAATCAGAGAAATGAAAAATTGTGCTCCATATGTGTACTATGAATTGAAATGCATTCTGCTATTCAAAAAAATGAAAAAAGAAAGTTAATGGTAGAAGCAATCAATCAACTAAAAAAGATCTAAGAAAGGAACTAAGAAAGAAAACACAGAAAGAGAAAGAGCACTTCAATAAAGATTTAGAAATTCTGAAGAAGAACCAAGCCAAAATCATGGATCTCAAATAATAAATCATTAAAATTCAGATAAAGGCATCACCAGTAGATTAGACCACAGAGAAAACAGACATCAGGACTTGAACACAAAGTGTATAATCCTGAAAAAATAGCAATAAAGAAAAGATTATAAGAGATCATGAATAGAATATTCAGGAAATCTAAACAACATTGAGAGACAAAATTTGAATATCATTGTTATCGATACAAACTAAGAGCATACTTAACCTTTTTTTACAATAATATCAGAAACATTTCCAAACTTGGAGAATAAGAAATTGAGATATAGAAGGAATTCAGAACCTTAGATATACAAGATTAGAAAAGATATCTCCATGACACATTATAATTAAAAGGTCTAATATACAAATAATTATAGAATCTTAAGAGTCTCAAGAGAAAAGCAGCAGTTCATCTTTAGAGGTAAGTCAATCTAAATCACTCTTGATTTCTCAATACAGACTCTGAAAACCAAGAGGCCTTGGACAATGAATGCAAAGTGCTGAGAGAAATTAATTGCCAGCCAAGATAACAACATTCAGCAAAGCCATCCTTCAGAATCAAAGAAGAAATAAAACCTTCCAATATAAGCATAAACTAAAATAATTCATGACTACTAAGCCAGCACTACAGAATATACTTAAATAAATATTTCAATGGAAAAAATTAAAAACAACATAGAGCCAGTGAATGGATGAATCTCATTAGAAGAGTACCTAATCTCAAGAATCAAAATAAAACACTTGAAATAAATCAAAATGACAGGAAATGATAGTCATCTCTCTATAATAACACTAAATGTAAATGGTCTCACTCTCCAATTAAAAGACATAAGCCAGCAAAGTGGATTAAAAAAAATAAAATCCAGCTATATGTTGTTTACAAGAAATTCACCTTACAAAGACATCCACAGGCTGCCAGTAAAAGCACTGAAAACAATTTACCATAAAAATGTAGACCAAAAGCAAGCAGCAGTAGATATCTCATATCCAACAATGCAGACTTCATGCTAAAATCAACCAGAAGAGACAAAAAGGATCACGTCCTACTGATAAAGTATCCAACAAGAAGGTATAATGAATTTTTTAAAAAGAAGGTATATTGATTGTAAGTATTTACGTCCCAAATGCTGGTGCATCCGCTTTCATAAAACAAACACTAGAAAACAATACCAGTTCTCCTCAAAGGATTCTCTGGAGCTAGAAATTGGAACACTCCCAAATTTGTTCTATGGAGCCAGTAGTATCGTGATACCAAAAGTAGATAGGGACAGAAAAACTACAGAACAGCATTCCTGATGGGCATGAATGGAAGAATTCTTAATAAAATTTGAGTGATTCACATTCAAAAACACATTAGGAAGATCATACATCATAAATTCATTTCATTTTGCTTATGCTGCAAGGTTGGTTCACATACGCAAATCAATCAATATGCATAATTAATCACATAAAGAGAATTAAGGACAGAAATCACATGATCACATCGATCGTTGGGGAAAAAGACATCAACAACACTCAGCATTCATTCATGTCAAGAAGGGTGAAGAAAGAAGTGACAGAGGAGTGTACCTCAACACCACAGTGCATGGGGAAAACCTGAGATCATTACCTGTAAGATTACTATGCCAGAAGATGTCTAGCGTTGATAAATAAACTCAAGAAATTAGCAGGATACAAAAATCAACATATAAAAACCAATATCTGCTCCATACTATAGAGCTATAGTAACAAAACAGAATAGTACTGACATAAAAATACCATGGGTGCCATGGCACATGCCTGTGATCCCAGTGCCTCAGGAGGCTGAGGCAGGAGGATCATGAGTTCAAAGCCAGCCTCAGCAACTTAGTGAGGCCCTGAGCAACTTAGGGAGACCCTGTGTCTGAATAAAACATAAAAAGGGCTGTAGATGATGTGGTTCAGTGGTTGAATGACTCTGGGTTCAACTCTAGTACCAAAAAAGAAAGTAATATCTTCAAAAATCATGTGATATACACACATAAATATACCACAGAGAATTTTACCTTTATATATAAGAAAAATAACCAATCATGAATATAGGAATAGATAAAGGAAGATCAGTAGAGTAGAGGGAGGAGAGCTGGGGGGCAGGAGGATCATGATCTGAAATCAAATTCCATGCACATATGCTTTCATCAGGATGAACCCAACTACTGTGAATAATCACAATGTTCTAAAAAAGATAGAAGTAATCGCTTCTCTATACACCAAAAACTAATCTGCTGAAGAAGAATCCATTCACAAAAGCCTCACAAATATTAAACACCTGGGAAAAATCTAACCAAGATTGTGAAAAACCTCTACAATGAAAATTATAGAATACTAAAGAAAGATTCAAAGAAGATGTTAGAAGATGGAAAAATCCCCCACCTTGTGGATAGGCAGAATTCATATTGTCAAAATGGCCCTTTTATGAAAGGCAAACTATAGATTCAATGAAATTCCCATAAAAATTTCAATGACATTTTTCACACAAGAAAAAATGGCCCTAAAATACATACGGAAGAATAAAAGACCCAGAATGGCCAAAACAATACTGAGCAATGAGAAGGAGCCTGGAAACACCAACCCACACTGCAGAGCTGCAGTGACAACCCAGAACAGCACTGCATAAAAACCAGGGCCAAGGAAACAGAAGGGAGGACGCAGAGATAAACCCCATGATGCAATCATCTGGTCCTTCACAGACGTGCCAAAAACAGTTGGAGAAAATATGACGTTTTTAACAAATGGTGCTGGTAAATTGAATATCCACATGTAGAGAATGAAATTCTATCCCCGTGGACAGAAAGTGCCGGAACCTGAGTGGCCCAAGGGGGCTGTACTTTCCTTCCTCTGCACGCGGTTGAACAGACCGGCAGGCCTAGGCAACTTGTGCTGAGTGATGTGGGAAAACTCTGTAGTGCCACCAGTTTGGAATCACACGTGGCCATGAAAAAGTCGGAGACCCCACAAAAGCAAACCGTGAAGAAAGATGGAAAAGAGAAGCCAACATCTAATAAAACTGAAGAATCTGCAGGAGGAAAGGAAGAAACGATTTCTCCCAAAACTAAAAAATTTTTTTAAAAAGCAGGGCCTTCTGAAACGGACACAAATTCTCCTAAATCCAAAAGGCAAGAAAACCAGAGGAGCCTACTCAAGATGACATTATTTCTTCTAAAACCAAAAGTGCAGAAAAGAAAAAGGAGCCCCTTGGAAAGTGAGTTGTCTCTCCTGAAACCAAAAAAGTAATAAAAACTGAGGAACCTCCTAAAGAAGGTGTGGATGCTCCTAAACCGAAGAAGATGAAGAGAAGGAAGTGACTGGAGGTACTGGGGAGAAACTCCCAAACTAAACAATGGACTCTCTCATTCTGACCCCAACTCCAATGAAGCTGCCAGTGAAGAAGGTAACAGTGAAATAGAGCGGGAGATACAAAGAGAAGGCGCTTTCTCTGGTTTTCCCATATCTGAAGAGACTGTTAAGCTTCTCCAAGCCAGGGGAGTGACCTTCCTGCTTCCTACACAAGCAGAGGCGGTTCGCCATATCTACAGTGGGAAGGACTTAATTGCTCAGGTGCGGACAGGAACTGGGGAGACGTTCAGGGTGAGCTGCAGCACAGGAAGAGAGAGCGTCCCCCTCAGCTGCTGGTTCTTGCGCCTACGAGGAGGTTGCGAGTCCAGTAAGCAGAGACTTCAGTGACATCACAAAAACGCTGGCAGTGGCCTGTTTTTATGGTGGAACTCCCTGCGGAGGTCAATGGAAAGACTGCGGAATGGGATTGATATCCTGGTGGGGATGCCAGGTCGTATCGAAGGCCACCTACAGAACGGCAAGCTAGATCTCTGCAGACTTAAACATGATGTCCTGCATGAAGTTGACCCAATGTCGGATATGGGTTTTGCTGATTAAGTAGAAGAGATTTTATGTGTAGCATACGAGAAAGATTCTGAACACGATCCCCAAACATCGCTGTTTTCTGCAACTCGCCCTCATTGGGTATTTAATGTTGCTAAGAAATACATGAACTCTACATATGAACAGATGGACCTGATTAGTAAAAAGACTCAGAAAACAGCAATAAACGTGGAGCATCTGGCTGTCAAGTGCTGCTGGACTCAGAGGATACAGTGGTCACCAAGGGCATACTGTCATCTTCTGTGAAACCAAGAAGGCAGCCCAGGAGCTGTAACAGAATGCATCCATGAAGCAGGATGTCTAGTCATTGCATGGACACATTCCAAAGAAGCAAAGGGAAATCACCCTGAAGGGTTTTAGAAATGGTGATTTTGGAGTTTTAGTGGTAACCAATGTGGCTGCACATGGGTTAGACATCCCCGAGGTTAATTTGGTTGTACAAAGCTCTCCGCCAAAGGATGCAGAGTCCTACATTCACCATTCTGGGTGGACGGGTAGAGCTGGAAGGACAGGGGTTTGCATCTGCTTTTATCAGCACGAGGAATAATATCAATTAGCGCAAGTAGAGCAAAAAGCGGGAAATGAATTTACACGAGTAGGTGCTCCATCTACAACAGAAATAATAAAAGCGTCCAGCAAAGGTGCCATCAGGCTTTGCGACAATGTGCCTCCCACTGCCATTAACCACCTCAGGAGTCAGTGAGAAGCTGGTGGAGGAGAGGGAGCCCCGGGGCCTTGGCAGCAGCTCTGGCAGTCCTTCAGGTGCCACGTCCGGAGGCCCGTGCTCCTTGATCAACTCAGAGGCCGGTTTCTGACAGCGGTCTTGCCGAACGCTAGTTATGCTTGGAAAGAACTTAAAGAGAACTGGGCGGGCATGCTGACTCCAAAGTGAAGGGGACGGTCTTTCCCAAAGGACAGCTGGGTGTGTGTCTTGATGTCCCTACTGCAGCAGTCACAGAAACGCAGGACAAAGGCGTGAGTCCCGACACAGCAGCTCACTGTGGCCACAGAGCAACCTGAGCTGGAAGGACCACAGGAAGGACATCAAGCTTCAGGGGTCAGGGAGAAGGCAGCTGCGGTTTCAGAGGACAGCGGGATGGAAAAAGAGGCTTCAGGGCACAGCGAGGAGGAAATAGAAGCTCCAGAGGAGGATCGGGAGGTGGAAGCAAAGGCAGCAGATCCCAAAACAAAGGCTGAAGCGGAGTCTTAGTAAAGCGTTCGGTCAGTGAGCTGGAGAGGGTTTGTAGGGCAGAAGGACTGTGGCACCGTGGAGCCCGCTGATATTTTTCACGCAAAATTCAAAGCACGGGCTGGGGTTGTGTCTCAGTGGTGGAGCGCTTGCCTTGCACACGCGAGGCAGTGGGTTCGACCCTCAGCACCACATACAAAATACATAAATAAATAAAATAAAGATTTTTTTTAAATCTTAAAAAAAAGCACGTTGTTTCCTTTTGACCACTTGGCCAGTCCCTAACCCTTGAAGAGAGACTGGTTAATCTAAATTATTTCATGATTGTTATCATTTCTAACTTTATTGCTTCTATCAGGTCTTCCTTTAGAAAAGTAATGAATTCATTACAATTTTAATATGTTCTCTATAGATACAAGATAAAATCAAGCATGTATGTCTGTACTTGTAAGTTGATCCGTGTGTGTGTGCGCGTGTGTGTGTGTGTGTGTGTGTGTGTGTGCGCGCTGGGGATTATTGAACCCAGGGCCTCCCACAGGCTGAGCATGCACCCTGCCACTAGGGTGTATCCCCAGTCCCCGAAAGTGTCTCTTAGCCGTATGCTTCCTTAGAGAAAATACCTGAGGGAAGGCAGCCATCTCCAGGCGGCCACTTCAGCCCTCAGAGTCAAGCTTGGCTCTGCATTTGGCATTCTTCAGCCTTGCCAGACACTTGCCCGTGTGCTCCTGTAACTTGTCTTCTGAGAATTTATATGAGCAATGTTTTGAAATGAGCCTCCACCTTAGCTAGGTTGTGACAGTCCATGCCTGTGTATGTGTTCTAGGTGTGGAGGATGGAGTACACTCACCATAGCTCACCCATGCTTGTGTGCATTTTTAAATGCTTTCAGTTTCTCTCTACAGGGTGAGTCATGCTTCCGCAGATCCTTCACAGATAACATACAGAGAGGGAGAGAGACATTTTGACAGAAAGCCAGAGTCTTTACGGAATTTCAAAAGTATAAGATGGCTCCATAGCTTTCTTTGTGGATGAGGAGGCTGGATAAAGAGTGTTCAAATGATCTATCGGAAGACCAGCAGTATTTACCAAGAAGGAGTTAAGAGAGCAGGAGGCATAGGTTTGTGTCGCGTATAAGCCAAAAAACTGTCCCTGGAAACATTATTTACATTTATCCCTACGTCTCACCCCATATAAATGTCAACTCAAAATGGATCAAAGACCTACATATTGGACCAGAAACCTTGCAATTGCTACAGGAAAACACAGCCTCAATATTCCAAGTGGATAGGTAGCAGCTTTCTTAATAACATTCTGAAAGTTCAGAAAATAGAACCAAGAATCAACAGAAGGATGACATCAAATTTAAAAACTTCTGCACAACCAACAATTGAGAGCAGGAAGAGAGAGAAGCTGGGTGACAGGGGAAGATCTCTGCCAGCTAGTCCTCGGACAGACTTATATCCAGAATACATGAAGAACTCAAAAATGTAACACCAGCTGTAATCCCAGCACTTTGGGAGGCTGAGACAGGAGGATCGCGAGTTCAAAACCAGCCTCAGCAACGGCGAGGCACTAAGCAACTCAGTGAGACCCTGTCTCTACATAAAACACAAAATAGGGCTGAGGATGTGGCTCAGTGGTCGAGTGCCCCTGAGTTCAATCTCCAGCACCAAAAAAAAAAAGTAACACCCAAAACAAACAACCCAATCAATAAATGGGCAAATGAACTGAACAGACATTTCTCAAAAGCAAAAATACAAATGATCTGTAGATGTTCTAAAAGTAGTTAACATCCTTAGCAATTAAGAAAATGCAAACTTAAACTACACTGAGATTGGGCTAGGGCTGTGGCTCAGGTAGAGCTGGGTTCAAGTCTCAGCACCACATAGAGATAAATGAATAAAATAAAGGTCCATGAACAACTAAAAAATAAATTTTTTTAAAATCTACTCTGAGATTGTATCTCGCCCCAGTTAGAATGGCAATCAGCAGGAGTCAATAACAGCTGCTGACGAGGACGTGACATGGAAGAGACACTTTGCATGTTGCTGGGCTTCAGAATAGAACCACCACTACAGAAATCAGCATGGAAGTTCCTCAAAACACTGGGAATGGTCACCTTTGACCCGGTTATTTCACTCCTTGGTGTTTATTCAAATGAGTGTACTTTAGTGATACATGCATTCCAACCTTGATAGCAGCACAATTCACAGTGGCCTAGTCATGGAATCAGCCTAGGGGTCTGTCACCAGGTGAATGGATTGAAAGGACCAGACTAAAGCCATTTTGTGACTCTAGGCCTCTTGTCCAGAGCCCTAGGTCCCCCACCCAGTTACTGGAAGTTGCAACACAACGGCACCCCTCCCTGGCGCCAAAAAGTGGTTCTGCAACTTGAGTCAGCTAATCAGAAGGTCAGGCAATGAGCTCACTGTAGCCAGACCTATCAATAACCTAAAGGTCAACTGGGCCCATGGTAGCCAGACCTATCAGTCTAAAGGCCCACTGACCACCCAGTGACTTCACCCATCCCCATCCA
>CM053401.1:53741-70829 GCA_028644305.1 Xerus rutilus
ATGGGCTGAGCTGAGCTGTGCTGTGCTAGGCTGGGCTGAGCTGAGCTCGGATGGGCTGAGCTGGGCTGAGCCGGGCTGGTCTGGACTAAGCTGAGCTGCGCTGGCCAGGATTGAGCTAAGCTGGGCTGGGCTTAACTGAACTGGCTGTGCTGGGCTGAGATGAGCTGAGCTGGGCTGAGCTAGTTGAGATGGATGAGCTGAGCTGAGCTGGCTGGGATGGGCTGGGCTGGTCAAGGTTAACGTAAGCTGTGCTAAACTAGCTGAGCTGGGTGAGCTGGGCTGAGCTGCACTGGGCTGAGCTGGGCTAAGCTGAGCTGGGCTGAGCTAGCTGAGATGAGTGAGCTGAGCTGCGCTGGCCAGGGTTGAGCTGGGCTGGGCTGGGCTAGGCTGAGCTGAGCTAGCTGAGATGGATGAGCTGAGCTGGGCTGAGCTGGGCTGGGCTGGGCTGGGCTGAGCTGAGCTGGGCTAAGCTAGCTGAGATGGATGAGCTGAGCTGACTGGTCTGGGCTGGGCTGAGCTAAGCTGGCTAGGCTAAGCTAGCTGAGATGAGTGAGCTGACACGGGTGAGCTGAGCTGGGCTGAGCTGGGCTGAGCTGGCCAGAGTTGAGCTGAACTGAGCTAAGATGAGATGAGGTGGGTGAGCTGTGCTGTGCTGGGCTGAACTGAGCTGGGCTAAGCTAGCTGAGATGGATGAGCTGAGCTGGCTGGGCTGAGCTGAGCTGGGCTGGGATGAGCTGAGCTGGGCTGAGCTGGGCTGGGATGAGCTGAGCTGGGCTGAGCTGGGCTGGGATGGGCTGAGCCAAGCTGTGCTGTGCTAGGCTGGGCTGAGCTGGGCTGAGCTGGACAGAGCTGGGCTGAGCCGGGCTGGTCTGGACTGAGCTGAGCTGGACTGGGCTTAACTGAACTGGCTGTGCTGGGCTGAGCTGAGCTGAGCTGGGCTGAACTAGCTGAGCTGGGTGAGCTGAGCTGGGCTGAGATGGGCTGAGCTGGGTAAGCTGAGCTGGGCTGGCTGGGCTGAGCTGGCCAGGGTTGAGCTGAGCTGAGCTGAGCTGAGCTGAGATGAGATGGGTGAGCTTGTGTTGGTTCAGCTGAGCTGGGCTAAGCCAAGCTGAACTATGCTTAGCTGAGCTGAGGTCAAGTGCAGTGGACTGGGCTGAGCCACACTGAGCCAGATTGGGCTAAACTGAGCTGGGCTGAGATGGGTAGACCAAGCTGAGCCTTGCTGTGCTGGGCTGATCTCTGTGACCTGCTGAGCTGGGTGAGGTGAGCTGAGATTCGAGACTGGAGCGGTCTCAGACCAGGCGTAGCTGAACCGCGCTGAGCCAAAGTAAGCCGGGCCGACTGAAGCCCAGCTCCTTTAGCAGCTCTGAAAAGGCCATCTGGGACTGGATCAACCTCTGCTGGCCCATGTGACTAGCTGAGCTGGTTGTGCTGGTCGGTCCTGGCCACCACTGTCTGGGCAGGTATGTGTGATCCTTTGTGCTAGGGTGGAGGGTGGCATGGACTGCGGCTGTTGCTCACACACTGCATGGAGCTGCCTGCTTGGGGAGATTTCAGAGTGAGCTTCTGTGCCCCTGCTGGGCGTTGTGAGAACTGAGCTGGCAGCCTGCCTGACGTGCAGCTCCAGGCTTCCCATGCAGACCTCAAGCCCAAGCCCGGGCCTGTGGCTGCTCGTGCTCAGGGCTGACATGCCAGTGCTGGGGCAGGTGCCCAGGAAGAGGCCGAGCACTGCCTGGGGAACGGGATGCAGGCCTGCCCCTGCGTGCAGGCGCCGGTGCTGCTCGGCCTGGCCAGCTCTGCTGCTCTGACGGCAGCCCGTCTCCATCTTCCTGGCTCTAGAACTGGGCTCCTACAGAGTGAATGGGGACCGGGGCCTCCCGCTGCCCCAGAAGCCTCATGTCAGTAGGCAGCTGTCACCACGGCCTCATCTGCGCTGGCCTGGGCCACAGGCAGGCTCAGCCTGGAGCCAGGCGCAGTGACACGGGGCGGGGGGGAACCCCTACCAGCAGGGCACAGGAGGCGACTCCCACCCTTTCCTTTCTCTCTCCTGCCTCGGGGTCCCCAGCGAGCACATCTTCGCCGAATCTGTTCCCCCTCGTGTCCTGCGAGAGCTCCTTGTCTGATGAGAGCCTGGTGACCGTGGGCTGCCTGGCACGGGACTTCCTGCCCAACACTGCCACCTTCTCCTGGAGCTACAAGAACAGCTCGGGGGTCCTTAAGGGCGTCAGGACCTTCCCTTCGGTGCTGGTGCAGGGCAAGTATGCCGCCACCTCGCAGGTCGTCCTGCCCTCCAAGGACGTCCTTCAGGGCATCGATGAGTACCTGGTGTGCAAAGTCCAGCATGAAGGCAAAAACAAAGACAAGCCGATCCCTATCCAAGGTGAGGTTGGGGACACGCCAGCCGGGCCAGGAGGCAGCCACGGGGGGCTTCTCAGGCCGAGCTGACACCTTGACCTTGCCTCCAGATTCTGTGCCTGAAATGCCCCCCAATGTGACTGTGTTCGTCCCACCTCGAGAGGCCTTTTCCGATTCCGGGAATCGCAAGTCCCAGCTTATCTGCCAGGCCACAGGCTTCAGCCCCAAGCAGATCACCGTGACCTGGCTCCAGAACGGAAAGCCCGTGCAGTCTGGCTTCATCACGGACCCAGTGACCACGGAGGCCAATGGGCTCCAACAAATGACCTTCAGGGTCACCAGCATGCTGACCATCACTGAGAGTGACTGGCTGAGTCAGGTCCCGTTCACCTGCCGTGTGGATCACAGGGGACTCATCTTCCAGAAGAACGTGTCCTCCATGTGTGGCCCCAGTAAGTGACCTGTCCCCAGCCCAGCACTCCCCACACCCAGCCAAGACACCTCCCCCCAACACATAGGTGTGGCGCATGCCACCCAGACGTGGCCATCTGCTCCCTGAGCCTCAGCAGGGGCAGAGGCAGCAGAGGCTGCAGTCAGGTGGGGGGCATGATCACCCCCGGCCACAGCAGGACCCCAGGGCTGGGCACATCGGTTGCCCCATCTCACGTGCACCAACCACTCAACCAGCGCTCTCTCCACAGCAAGTCCATCCACAGACATCCAGGTCTTCACCCTCCCCCCATCCTTCATCAGCATCTTCCTCACCAAGTCAGTCAAGCTGTCCTGCCTGGTCATAAACATGGCCACCTCCAAAAGACCGGACATCACCTGGGCCCGCCAGAACGGGGAGCTGCTGAAAACCGACATCAGCATCTCCGACAGCCACCCCAACGCCACCTTCAGTGCTGTGGGCGAGGCCAGTGCGTGCGTGGAAGACTGGGAGTCTGGGGAGCAGTTCACATGCACGGTGACCCACCCTGATCTGCCCTCACCGCTGAGGCAGGTCATCTCCAGGACTAAGGGTAAGTCAGCCCCCAGCACCCCCCGGAGCCTCCCGCCCCACCCCTGCTCACCACCGTCTCTCCTCTCGCAGAGGTGGCCAGGCACCAGCCGGCCGTGTACCTGCTGCCGCCGGCCCGGGAGCAGCTGGTCCTGCGGGAGGCGGCCACCGTCGTCTGCCTGGTGAAGGGCTTCTTTCCTCCGGACATCTTTGTGCAGTGGCAGCAGCGGGGGCAGCCCGTGTCCTCAGACAAGTACGTGACAAGTGTCCCGATGCCAGAGCCCCAGGCCCCAGGCCTCTACTATGCCCACAGCATCCTGACGGTGACCGAGGAAGAGTGGAACTCGGGCGAGGCCTTCACCTGCATCGTGGGCCACGAGGCCCTGCCGTTCATGGTGACCGAGAAGACCGTGGACAAGTCCACCGGTAAACCCACCCTGTACAACGTGTCCCTGATCGTGTCTGATACGGCCAGCACCTGCTACTGACCTGCTGGCCACTAGCCAGCCCAGGCCCCGGGGTCCCGTTGCTCCATGTGCACACTAACTGCATCAGTGGACTATGGTGGCACGTTTGGTACAAATCAGAATAAAAAGACGCGTTCAAAAGATGCTGGT
This sequence comes from Xerus rutilus, assembly GCA_028644305.1. Taxonomy (NCBI): domain Eukaryota; kingdom Metazoa; phylum Chordata; class Mammalia; order Rodentia; family Sciuridae; genus Xerus; species Xerus rutilus. The sequence continues at coordinate 57,714 of CM053401.1, forward strand.
CTTGAGTGTGCGATGCTCTCACCTGCTGTGTCCGCGTGCCCTCCGCACAGCCCCCTGCCTCACCACCGTCCGCCCGCAGCCTCACAGGGCAGGCAGGGCCAGCTTGCCCAGCTGCTTCCAGAAACAGCCGGAAGCTCTGCCGCGCGGCACACGCACGCACACGGGCACACCCACACACACGGGCACACCCACACACACGGGCACACCCACACACGGGCACACCCACACACACGGGCACACCCACACACACGGGCACACCCATACACACGGGCACTCGCACGCACACTGGCAGGCAGGCACATGGACTGCACAGGCAGGGACACACACACACAGACGCACACACGGCAAGGCACTCACACGTGCACCTGTGCTCACGAGCGCGTGGACGCTCCACGCAGGCCCGGCCCAGGCGGGACCCCGCTCGCCGCAGTGTGCATGCGCTGGCAGCCACCCCGCTTCCTGCCGAGGCCTCTGCTTGTCCTTCTGTCTGCGCATGGGGACACTTCCGTGGCCCAGCCCGCCTGGACTCTCGCCAGGGCCACTGTTCCCAGGCCCAGGGCTCAGAGCACCAACCTGGCTCTGCCACTGCAGCTTTTTGGGGAGTCCCAGCCTATGTCCCCAGGAGGCTGCCCCAGGGACAGAATGCCTCCTGTCCAGGCTCCAGTGGAGGCTGTGGGCAACCCCAGCACCCACCTGTGAGAGAAGCAGAGTCTGGGCCACATCCTGACGGCAGGCAGTGACCAGACTGCCCCGAGGGCCGTGGGTGGCCCTGGCTGCCCCTATGTTAGAAGGACACCTTGGGAGCTCTGTCTGAGCTGGCCTGCCTTGTGAGCACCCACCCCGCTCCCCAACCAGGAGCGCAGAGGGCAAGGGGGCCCAGGGAGGTCGAGACTTTGCAGGGAAGACGCGGGCCCAGCAAAGTTCCCGGGCTCGCAGCCCAGGCCTGGGCCGCCTCCTGGACACCCTCCATGCACTCAGCCCTTGGAGGCCTGGGATTCAATTGTCCCCAAGGGCCCATCTGTGCAGAGGCCACAGACCCACTGAGCACCCTGTCCCTCCTGTGTCTGTCCGTCCTGTGCCAACGGCTGCCATGCTGGCAGGGCAGGACCAGCCAGCCAGGACGTCCCCACAGGGACTCTGCTCTGAGCAGGGTGGAGTGGCCGAGTGTGGGCAGAGTAAAAAGCAGGGCCTCAGCCTCCAGCTCCCGCTGCCCACCCCACCACAGGGCGCCCACGCGCTCTGCAGCCCAGGGCTCCTCCTCGGGGAGAGCGCCCTCGGCTGCAGTCCCTACTCCGCCTCAGCACCTGTGTGCCACCCCAGGGCTCCGAGGACAAGGCCTTAGAGTCGCCAGGTCAGCTTGGCCTGTGCTGTCTGTCCAGCCCACGCTGTCTGGGTCCCTTCCAGATGGGCCCAGGTACTCCCAGCCCAGAGGCCATGGCCAGCTGCGCTGCCAGCACAAGCCTGCTGCGGCCATGGCCCAGCCCTGAGCTGACCTCCTCCCTGTGTCCCCTTGCAGAGGGGGAGGTGAGCGCCGAGGAGGAGGGCTTCGAGAACCTGTGGACCACGGCCTCCACCTTCATCGTGCTCTTCCTCCTGAGCCTCTTCTACAGCACCACCGTCACCCTGTTCAAGGTAGACGGGCCTGGGGCTGGGGACAGGGGCCCTGGCTGGATGGCAGTGCCGCCCCACCTCCACACTAACGGGCAGCACTCACACTCTCTCTGGCCCTCAGGTGAAGTGACTTATCCACGGAAGGACATCAGAAGCCGAGAGCCCGACCCTCAGGGACACTGCCTCTGGGCCCAGGGCCACCCAGCCTGCGTGGCCTGTGGACTTGGACTTGCATGCTCCCCGGGAGGCCCTCCAGCTTTGCACTCTAGGACGCAGGCTGCTTTGGACACTGGCCGGTGCCTGCCCAAGGGGCCCACAGCCCTGGGTCTGCCGCACTGCTGCTTTGCCGAGCCATGTGTGTAGCCCGACACAAATACAGATGTCCTCTCGTGGAACCACTCTCCCATTTCTTTTTCAAACCTTCTGTGCTGCGTGGGAATCCTGAGGGAGGGTACTAAATCCAAAGGGAGCCGAGGGGTAGGGGGCAGCCTGGCGGGGCTTGCAGGGTGAGTCCCCCAAAGGAGAAGGCCAAGAGGGAGGAGGCCGCAGGCGGCCGGGCTCACGGCTGTGGGGTGGAAGGACAGCGGCCAGCACTGAAGAATTCCAGGCCTGGCCTCCTACACCGTCCAAACAGGGAGGGGGCTCAGGCCTCCATGTGCCTCGCGGGACCCTCTGCCCACCTCTCCCTCCCAGCGCTGCGTCCAGCAAGCCTTGGTGCCACGGACCACAGGGATGCAGAAGGACGGGGCAGATCCTCGGGGGAATGTGCACACCCACCTGCAGGCACCAAGCATCGCACTCCTCGGGGCAGGTGGTACAGTGACCTGCGGCAGGCCATGGACAGGAGGGTAGAAGCTGAGCAGACCTGGGCGCACCACCTCCTGGGGCCTTTGGGCTGCTGTGGCCAAACCACAGGCAGGTGGTCTGAGACCAAGGCCCAGGAGCTTCCCGTCCAGTGGGAGCTGCTCCTGGTTCATAGGCAGATCCTCCTCATGTGGCAGGAGGGACGGGGGTCTCTCTGGGATCTTATCCAAGGGCACGAATGCCCTCCTACCCTAGTGGCTTCCTGAAGGCCACACCTCCCAGCACCGTCACCCTGGTGGTTAAGGTTCAGGAGAGAAGATTTAGGAGGGGACAGAAAGCTTCAGTCCCTAGCAGCTCTTAGGAGAAGGCAGGACAGGGAAGAGAAAGCGGAGAAGCTGATGGCCAGGAACACCGGGAGAGAGCAGGACCCTGGAGAGCAGCAGCTGGGTCATGGGCTAGGGTTAGCTCATAGACAGGAGCCTGGCAAAGACAAGGGGCTGGCCCTGGCCACAGCGTGGGCATGGACTGCTGGGGCAGCCTGCGGGCCCGGGGGAAGCCCAGGCTAGCTGGGGGTGAGGGCCAGGCAGAGGCAGTGGTGGGGAGGAGAGGAGGGTTGCAGAGCAAGGAGTTGGGGTGGCGCCTCACTGAGGGCCAGTCTCCTGCACCAGGGTCCCAGGAGGGGTGACCTCTGGTGTTGAAGGGCACAGGGTCTCATCTTAGCCAGACATCACAGGATGCCCAGCACAAGGGTGACCTCTCACGGTTCCGGAGGCCAGGCCTCTGAGCCTGTGGTGCTGGTGGGGCTTGTCTCCCATGTCAGCAGGGAGCATGCGCTCCAGGCCTCCTCTGGCCTCCCCTGGCCTCTCCAGGGTGGCGAGCTCTCTGACTGCGAGTCTGTTGGGATTGCCCTTCTATGAAGACACCCGTCCTGTGGGATCAGATGCCTGCCCTATCCAGCTGCCTCATCTCAGCTTGAGGACGTCTGCAGAGTCCATTTCCAAATTCTAATTGTCCTGAGGTCCCAGGAATCAGGACCTCGACGCATGACCCACAGGGCCCAGCCCACCCCATGGCACTTCTCCTCCAGTGATGTGGTCAAGGAGACCTGGCAGGGCCATACCCAGAACCTCGGTGACAAGAAAGAAGGGCCCGGAGAGGCCCGAGAGAGGGCTTGGGGAAGGCAATCAGGCACTGGGCGTGGCTGCCCTGAGCTGGGCCATGAGGCTGCCGAGGTCCTGCCCAGGAGTCCAGGAGAAAGACGCAGCGGGAGGTGCAGGGTCTCTGCCCGTGTGGAAGAGCAGGGGGCAGGTGCTGCTTTGTGAGGGCGGGGAGAGCGTGGGTGCCACACCACGCCAGGCCTGGGCACTGGGCTGGAGTCTGCAGACGCCGTCAAGCTGAGAAGAGTGGCACTGGGTCCAATTCAACAGTACCAGGACGCTGGCCCTGTCCGAGCCCCGACAGGTAGTGGGTGGGAGGTCGTGGGGGAGGCAGGGCCCTGGAAGAGGCCCCATCACCTGGGGACAGAGCGGTGCCATCAGGGACCCAACAGGGATCCTCTCGGCCCAGTCCCAGGACCCCAGCCCTGTAGAAGCCACGCTGGGACCTGCTCCCTGCCTGGTGTCTGTGAGCGGAAGCCCCAGGGCCCAGACTGGCTCACAGCTGCAGAGCCCTGAGGCCGGGCAGCAGGCAAGAGGATGGAACCCTGCCAGCTCCTCAGGGACCACACAAAGGGCAGCACATGTGGCCCCACACGCCTCCTCCAGAGCGGCCTACGAGGAGGCCGGGGGGCCTCAGAGACTGAACCTGGCCCCACCTGACTTGTCTAGATGGCTGGGAAGCGGTAGGCGTCCTGGCAGGCCCCAGCCCCTGCCCTGCGTGGTCTCCCTAGAGCTGCAGCCGCTCCTCAATCCCCATCTTCCCCTCCCCTGGGGGGGTCCCTCCTATGCTCCAGTCCCAGCCCCTGCCACCACCCAGGGCCCAGACCCCACACCCGACCCCTCCTCCTTGGGCACAGACGGCACTGGGCCACGGGCTATGGCTCCTTCCCCAGCTTGGACCTGTCCGTTCCCGGCCATCGATGTGGCTCCCAACTGCAGTTTCTCTGCTCAGTGGACAGGAAAGACCCTTCCAGAAGGGCCCCTTGAGGGCTAGATCCACAGTGACCTGATTCCTGCTCTCCCTTTTGCCTCACACAGCTGACCATACTCCTGGCCAGACCCAGGGGACCTGAAGGTGGTCACCATCATGCACCAGGGCCAGGGCACAGTGCTGTGGGGGTGCACCCCTGGGACACCCCCACACAACAATGTGCCCAGCAAGACAGAGAACCAGGCCAGGCCAGCCACCGGCTCGCCCATACGCCGCAGTCCTCTGTGAGTCGGCCAGCTCCTTGGTGTCCCTTTCTCTCCTGTGTGCGACCATGTCCTGGGCTACAGAAGCCTTAAGTGAGCTGGGTCTGGAAGGGCCGGCCAGCCCCCCGCCCCTGGAGGTGAGCCTGCATGGACGGGGCACCTCTGTGGGTAGCCACAGGCTGCTGCCATGGCTGCATGCCACCGTGCACTGTGGTGGCCTGCCACCCTACTCAAGTCCTGGCACTGCCACATCTGGTCATCAAGCTGCCCCGGCAAGTAGATTTTAGAAAATGAGTCTAAATGAGAAAATGAGGGTGGCCTCCAGAGCCTTGGCCCAAGCCAGCCATGTCCGGCCATGGTGTGCTCACTTCCCAGGGCCACACGCTCAGGGCAGGGAAGAGCTGCAGAGGCCACAGAAGGCCAGTCCTGCTGCATGGCTCTGGATCCCAGTGGGCAGGCAGATGGCCCTCCTGCTGGAGCACACCTTGCCACTCACTAGCCAGGTCGCGCTGGCCCAGGGAGGCGGCTGGGAGCTTGGCTGCCTGGGAGTGAACCGTCCTGTACCCGCCCAGGCCAGCCCTTCCTCTTGCCCTGTGGCATTGGCCCCCAGGGGCCCAGCCAATTTCTGCAAGGGACCTGTGTTTGCTCGCCTGCCTTTCTGTGGGCTCCCCCAAGGCCTCCCTGGGCCATGCCTTCCTGGCTCTAGAGTCAGCCCCACATGGGTCCCCTCTTCCCAGACAGAAGACTCGCACTACAGATCAGGAGCCGGGGTCTGGGCAGCCTGCAACGGCCGGCCTGGCACTTGTGGTCACCACCCTCATTATGAAGCCAAGTCCACCAAGGCTGCCCACCCGCCTCTCTACCTCCCCAGTGCCTCCTCAGGCTCTGGGCTGACGTCACAGCGTCATCAGCCCACAAGATGGCCGGCCATATCTGCCGAGTCCCACGCAGAACCAGGCCTTGCCCCCTCACCTCCTGCTCACGAACACCACAAAGCCCATTTTCCCCACTGACACCACCAACCCTTCATCCAGATGGCCACAGTGGCCTCTCCGGTCTCTCTGTGGCCAGTTTCCCTCCTCTAACCCATCCTTCACTCAGTAGCTGAGCCGACCTCTCAGGTCACACACCAGGTCTGTGCTGCAGTTAGAATGTGGAAGACAGCACGACAGTTGCTTGTGCCATAATACAAGAAAAGCACAATTTCAGGTAAAGCCACTAAGGACTCGAGGACTCAGAGAAGTCCAGCTGGCCTAAATTCCCAAATGAGAAGAGATGGCGGCTACTCTACCCACCAGGCCCAGAAAGATGGAGGAGGACGGACGCCTGTAAGGGAAGAGGAAACGAAGAACTCAGCTAAAATCGTAATGTCGACCTGGCTGGCAGGAGAGTCTGCCGTTCAGAAGAGGTCCAGGTGCCAGGCTCACCCCTGCCCACCGCTTCCACACAGGATCTGGGCTGCGCCAGCCGCAGCTGGGGAGCACAGCTACGGGTCTCCAGCCTTGCAGAGGCCCCGAGCCCCTCTGGATGGAGGGTCTGAATTCAGAGCCAGAAGCCCAGCGTGCTGCCCCCAGCCCTGCACAGCTCGCTCCGGCTCAGAACGCACAGGCCCTCCCTGCTGACAGAGGAGAGGGGCCCGCTCTGTGCAAAACAGGCCCCTGCGTCCCCCCTGGGGTCCCCAGGCCCACGTGTCCGTGACATCCAACATGCGATCCACGGTGGCAAGACAACAAGGAAGCAGAACACGTCACCCATAACCAAGATTCAGAGCAAGCCATGAACAAAACCAGACCCTGCTGCAACGCGCCCTGGTCCTGGTGCTGAGCGGAGACTGCAGGCTCTGTGCGGGCAGACGGCACATGGTCTTCCCGAGGCCGAGTGTCCCACTGGAAAGCCTTCCCACCCTCTTCCCCAGCCACACCTTGGATTCCCACCCTGCCATTGTTCACACGCCCGGCCTGGGACCAGGTCTGTGGGACTGCTGGCCAGGCCGCCTCCTGGGTGGGAGTGGTCAGCTCAGAAGTCGTGAGAACCCCGGAGCTTAGGGCAGCATTGAGGACCAGTGTGTGGCCGCCTCCCTCACCCGTGGCTGCCCCAGTTTGCTGCCCACAGTCCACCGTGGTCTGAAAATATTAAGAGGCAAATTCCAGAAATTAGCAAAGTGTAAGTTTTAAGTTGTGCGCTGTCCTGGGCACATGGTGCAGTCCTCATTGCCCTGCCCGTGATGGCAACCCGCATCCCTTGTCCAGCCTGGCTCCCAGGAGCCACGCCCAGTCTGCTCACTGGCTACCCTCCCAGTGTCCCCTTGGTGGACTCACCTGGTCTCGGGTCCCAGTGGCATCTTCTCAGTTTCAGCTCACGTCTCTGCCCTCAGTGGGGGCTCATGGTCCATGTGTGGCCTTGGGGTCAACAGCACATCTGGTCAGGACATCCCATGCAGGATATCACAGCCCCCTCAGCTGTTCTCATACTGACCCTGGAACTTGCGAGTCTGGAAGGGAGTCTGCAGATGTGGTTGAGTGGAGGGGCCTGAGATGGGGATCCAGGTGGCCCAACATGTGGTTGCAAGTGTCCTTACAACAGGCTGAGGGACCTGACTCAGGTAACGGGACACATAAGCCAGAGTTGCTGGGAGCCATGGAGATGGGGAGGGCCACACGCGGGGGAGAAGAAGGAAAGGCCTGGACAGCCCCCGGTGCCCAGGTGCAGCCCTGACAGCATCTGGGCCTCCATTCCATGAGCGTGGAGTCCAGCACACAAGATGGACATCCAGAGCGAGTCGGTGGCCCTCTCCCCCAGCAGCCATAGTAGCAGATGCCCAGACTGTCCCCAGGGCAGCTGCCTCACCCCACCGATGGTGCCAGCTCTGCGGTGGCTCAGACCAAGCCTGTGGTGCTCAGTCTACACGGTTCTGTCCAGGCCGCTCATCCCAATAGGTTCTGCAGCTCAGGCCAGAATCCACCCAGAGAGCTGCCTTCCCTGCTCAGCCGGCCCTCAGTCAGAGCCTTGTACGTGCTGGGCAGTGCAGCCGCACCCTGGGGGTCTCCCTGCCCACCTTGCCCACCACGCCTCTTCCTGCCAGGCAGAGAGGCTGCAGCATCATGGCTCAGGGCTCGCCACGCCCAAGACACCTTCACATGCCACCTGAAGGCAGGTCCTGAGACCCAGGAGCCTGACAGCCAGCACCCGACTCCTGCTCCTGTCCAAGCACATGCACGCACACACACGCATGCATGCACACATACACACGTACACACACACACACGCATACACACGTGCACACACACATACACACGTGCACACATGCACACATGCACACACGCAGCCCTTGCTCTTCCCCAGCTCACAGGACGCCCTGGCGAGGGCCGTGCAGCCGCCATCTCTTCCAGACTCACCAGGGGCTCACGCCCACCTGGGGCTTGCTGCACACCCTGACTGCCCTGGTTAAGCGGCCAGCCCCGGCCGGGTTGCTGCCACTGTCCTTCAACCCCGGCTAGTGGCACACAGCCTCTGAAGGGACGCATGTGCACGGGGCCTAGCACAAGTCCTGACCTGTGGCGTCCCGGATCTGCCCTCCCAACCCCTCTGCCTCGACATGGTGCAGACAGGTCAGTTTCCTTCCCAAGGTGATTCCCTCTGAGGCGCTTGACCCCTGAGCCTCTTTCTCATGGTCATTGTCCATGTGCTGGCCACTGGGGGTCCATGCCCAGCAGGGCAACAAGTAGACACACCCCTGCCACCAGGAGAGCTGGGTGAAGGAGGGAGGCAGACACGGCTGTGCTGACCAGCGGGCAGTCCTGCAGCCTGAAGGCCGGGAGGGGCTGGCTTGGCACCTGCCCGGTGGTCTCACTGACCTTGCAGGAGGAGACCTCCTGGTGTGGCAGTGGGGCAGATCCTCTGGCCTTGCACTTGCCCAGAGCCCCCCCACAGATCTCTGGACGGCTAGAGGGACATCGGGCACCAGGGCCCTGGCCCATGGCTTGCCATGGCCACTGGACTGGTTCAGAGGGGCCTGTGTGTGAGTTTTTTCTGTCTAGGAAACATACTTATAAAAATGCCCAGGGCTGGGATTGTAGCTCAGCGGTAGAGCGCTTGCCTCGCATGTGTGAGGCCCTGGGTTCGATCCTCAGCACCACATACAAAGCAATAAAATAAAGACATTGTGTCCACCTACAGCTAAAAAAAATATAAAAAAAAAAAAAATGCCCAGACCGCATGATGTGGTGCCCGTGGCCCTCACCAGCACCTCCTTCCTGTGCCTGGGCCCTGGGCACAGCCAGCACATGAGTCCTCCGCCCAACTGTGCTGACGCCCTGCCCTCACGGCCTCCTGGGACGCGCTGGGGAGCTGCTCCCAGCAGACCCCTTTCCACCTCACAGGCCCACCAGAGAAAGCCTTCCCTCTGCTGCAGACACGTGGCAGCCCCGGTGGCCCTGCGGCCTCCACAGGACTGGGCTCTCTGCCTTTTCCGGCACCAAAGCCACAGGCTGTAACTCAGCCTGCCACAGGAGCAAGGCCGTTGACACATGTCACATCCCCCACGTCCACAGCCTGGCCTGCTGAGGCACCCTGCCTCGGGGCCCCTCGGGCAGCATGTCCATTTCCACCTCTGGTGACAAACAGGATGTGCCCTCTCACACCCTAGCCAGGCTACTTGGAGCCTGCCGAGTCACCAGCAGGCCCCTCTCCTGGTGTTTTGGGAGAAGGTCTGAGCCCACCCCAGCCCCCTGGATTGTAGGCTGAGGTCTCTGGGCCAGAAGCCAGGCCCTGGTGTCCAGAAGGGCCTCCCAGAGGCCTGAGCTCCAGCAAGGCCCCATGTTCATGCTGGGGCCACAGCTGGGTCTGCCCTGGCCAAGTTTATTCTGCAAGATAGACGAGACCTCACAGGAGAACTGGGGGAACGAAAGAAGAAACAAAAACGATTTTTTTGTCTCCTTCCAAGGACAAATTAAGGGCCAGCAGTGGCACAAACCAGCAGTGAGATCAGAGGGAATTACAGGAAAGAGTGCCGCCCCTTCCCCTGGACGAGGGCTGCAGAACGATGCAGAGCCAGACTGACAGACGCCCGCAGGCAAGGGGGGCTGTCCTTAAGGGTCGGCCACCACACATAGCAGGAACTCCACATGGAGGACAAAGCTCGGCACATCTGATGTCAAAAAGTCATTGCAAGGTTCTCCTAAGGAAAGGCCAGCGCACTGTGGACATGGGTGGGTTGGATGGGTACAGATGTGGCTATGGGTACAGACACAGATGGATAGGTCCAGAAAGGGCGGATAGATGACAGATGATATGGACGCAGACAAGGATGAAAAGATCAGGAGGGTGGAAAGACAGCAAATGACATGGATACAGATACGGATGGATGGGTCATGGGTGGGTGGATAGATGATAGATGATACAGAATCAGATATAAATGGGTGTGTCATAAATAGGTGAATAGACGGTAGATGACATGGATACAGATACAAATGGATAGATCGTGGATGAGTGGATGGATGATTGGATACAAAATCAGATAGATAGGTCATGGATGAGTAAATGACAGATGATATGGATAAAATATAGATGGATAGAACATGGATAGGAGGATAAATAATAGATGACTGGACACAGATACCATGGATTGATCATGGATGAGTGGATAGATGATAGGTGAAATGGATAGTTACAGATGTATAGGTTACAGATGAGTGGATAAAAGATATGGATACAGAAGTAGATGGATACGTCATAGTGAGTAAGTGACAGATGGTATGGGTGTGAATACACATGGGTAGATCGTGGATCTGTGTAGAGAGATGCAGATGGATAGATTATGCATGGGTAGAGAGATGATAGATGACATGGATACAGACGGATGGGTCATGGATGGGGGGTAGATGATGCATGACAGGGATACAGAAGCAGATGGATAGATTTTTATGGGTAAATATATAATAGAAGATATGGAAACAGGTACAGATAGCTCATGAATGGATGGATAGATGACACATGTCATGGATAGATACAAATGGATAGATCATGATAGATTCAGGGCTCAGTGACGCGGCTCGCCTAGCAGGCATGAGGCCCTGGTCAATCCCCAGCACCACAAAAAAAAAAAAAAGAAAGAAAATTTGTAAACTTAAGACTGACATTTTCTTTTCTAAAGACATTTGCTGATTCTGGAAAAATCCGCTGAGGAGCTGACAGCGGTTTCTACACTCTTCCTATCTAGGGAGAGAAACTGTGGAGGCCAGAACCCACCAAGACGAGGCCCCAGGACACTGCCTGCACGTTGGGCTGGAAACCCCAAGACCCTTGCTGGAGAAGACAGTCAGTAGCTATGCCCCGGGTGGCAGCCCAGAACATGCTGCCGGGGACCCGAGGACCCCAGAGGTCTGCCATGAGGTTCAGTGTGTCACCGTCACCAGGAACCCACCAGAAGCACAGGAAACCGCCTGGCAGGGCTGCAGTTGGCCGTGCGCTCCGTGCTCAGCCCGGTTCTGAATTCACAGTCCGGCACACGTGACAAGAGCAGTGGTGCCGGGAGGCGAGGCAGGGACACCGGGCCTGAGGTGCCAGCCCTCGTGCCCCAGGAGCAGGGTGCTGACCAGCCGCTCCACTGGAAACCCAGAAGGGTGGCCAGCCTCTCGGCTGGGAGCCCGGGACCTGAGGTACATGACTGTATGGGTCCCGAACTCCATGAGCAGGTGGGGGCCAGAGACACGCCAAGATGGAGCATGGACACGCGGGCTCCTGGAAGGAGGCCTGGAGACGAAGGCTGGCACCTCGAGGAGACAGTGACCGGTCTGACAGGAAACAGAGCGCAGAGCAGCGCCCAGCGAGCCCTGGAGAAGCAGGAGAGAAGAGAGGAAGCATCTCCAAACAGATGACTGCGACACCTTTCCAAAATCAAGAAAGATGCCGCCCACGATTCCAAGCGTAAAGTACAGCAGCCGCTGGAGACCCGGGGAGAGGGTGCCCTCCACTTGGGTGCCTCCTAAGGAGCAGCGGTAAGACTGAGGCGGTGGCTGCACCAGGAGACCCCGAGGCTGCGCCCAGAGCACCAGCAGGCACCGCCAGGCCTGAGAGCCCACTTCCCTCTCCACTCGAGTCTCTGTCGTAACAAAGCACGGAAACGGGGGTGGCTTCACGAGATCGGACCCGGGTTCTCAGGTTCTCAGAGAAGTCAGGTGTGGCCGCCTGCCTGCCTTCCTGCGACTCGGCCCCGCGTGGCAGGCCCTGCCAGCCTTGGTTGGTGGCTGCTCTGCTCCAGTCCCTCCTCCAGCTTCACAGCTCCTCCCTGTGTCTCTGTCCAAATTCCTCTTCTCCTGAGACACTGGCGACCCTGGACGCAGGGCCATCCCCCAGCATGGCCTCATCGCAGCCTCATTACATCTGCAAAGACCCTGTTTTCCATTCCCGGGCTCCAGGCGGACCCAGACCTGGGGCGCTGCTCACTCCCCCAGTGCACTTTCCCTCCTGGGCAGAGCAGGGTGGACTCCTGAAAGGTGGGGAGTGGGGCAGATGCCGAGGCCAGGGCCCAGCACACAGCCCAGCGCAGTCTGCGTGGGAATCCGGGTCTTCAGAACGGGGCGGATTCCACGAGGGGCACAGTGTGGACAGGATCGGGGTCGCAGGCCAAGGTGGAAGGGAGAAGCAAGCTCCTCCCCTCAGGTGGGGTGGCGGGGAAGGGCCACGGGCTTGCGCAGGCGCTGGGCTAGCGGTCAGCGCAGAAGGAGTGCAGAGAAAGGGGCAGTGCAGACACAAAGTCAAAAAGTCGCCTGAGCCCGCCGTCCTGCGGGGAGTGGCGCCTGGCACTGCAGGGTCTGGGGACACCCCAACACAGCAAGCACACCCAGGCCCTGAGCCTGGCCTGAGGACCCCAAGCTGCCCGAAGCAAGAGGGTAACTCCCAGCCTGCAGGGAGAGCAAGGGACGGACCCAGAGCCCCGCCTGGGTCCTACCTGGAACCTACCTCGAGTGGCCTCTAGTGCAGTTCCCAATAGTCCTCCCCCTGAGACCTCATGAGCCCGCTCTGCTCTCCAGTCAGATCGCATTCTGGTCTGAGCTCCCACCAGAGTCACCCATCAGGCTCCGCTCACAACAATCCACAGCTTTTCTAACGCATTGCTAAACTTTCCAGAATTCCTCCCACAAAATCCAAAAAGCCCTCAAAAGCTTCTGAACCACACAGGCTAGTGACAGCAATGACCCCACTCCTGGTACCAACTTCTGTCCTAGTCAGATTTTTCATTATTGTGACAAAAAGATCTGATGAGAACAATTTTCAGGATGAAAAGTTGATTTGAGGACCCACAGTGTCAGAGGTCTCAGTCCATACAAGGCTGGCTCCATTCCTCAGGGCT
>CM053401.1:71329-90977 GCA_028644305.1 Xerus rutilus
TACTGGGCTGAGCTGGGCTGGGCTGAGCTGCACTAGGCTGAACTATCCTGAGCTGGGCTGGGGCTGGGCTGAGCTGGGCTGAGCTGAGAAGCTGGGCTGAGCTGCCTGAGTTGACCTGAGCTGGGCTGCGCTGGGCTGAACTCCTCTTGGTTGAACTGATCATGACTTTGTTAGGCCACGTTGCACTGGATGTGGGAAATGCACCTTCAAGTTGTGTGGTCTGGAGTGATTCAGGCTGTCCTGGACAGTCTTCTGGACCATGCTCAGCTGGACGGGGTGGGCAGAGTAGGCAGGATGGAGCCAGATGGACAGAGCTGGGCTGGGCTGGGCTTTGGGACCCTACAGTTGGCTTTACGGCCAAGCCGAGCTGGACAACAGGGCCTGTGACTGGTGCAGATGTGTGCAAACCAGAGGATCCTGGGCAGGACTGTGATGGCCTCTGATGTGCCCTCTGTCCTCTACCCTGTGAGGTCAGATTGGTTTTCACACCATCCCCAGGAGGTGGCATGGAGGCAGAGCACCAGGGAAGCCTGACCAGCAGGCAAGGGCTGAGGTGAGGGCAGGGGCTCACGTGTCTGAGGAGCTGAGGCCACCAGCCTTTCAGAGCAGAGCCCAGGAGGGCAGGGGCCTCCCATGGTAAGCCCACAATTCTGGGATGGGGGAAGGGGGAGACTAATAGTCCTGGGAAGACTCTGGGCCCCCAGCCCCCACAGGGTTTACAGGTAGGGACAAAGAGAAAATATGGGGGCCTGGGGTCATAGCTCAGTGGTAGAGCAAGTGTGAGACACTGGGTTCCATCCTCAGCACCACACAAAAATAAATAAATAAAATATTTGTATCCACCTACAGCTAAAAAAATATTTTAAAAGAAAGAGACAGTCTGGGAATTCCTGGGGTCCCTGGGTTCCTGGGCCCCAGGAGCTCTGGGGGGCAGTCAGCCCATGGTTCCTGGGGTCTCTTCGTCCTGGGCTTCAGCCTTGGGAACAGCCTGGTGCCTCTGCTATTCCAGAGCCCTTGTTCCAGCCTTCAGGGCTGAGGGTGGGTAGATCCTGGGAGCACTTGAGGAGGGGTGCAGGGGTCCCAATGGCACCCTGGACCTGACACTTGGGGGGAAGAGGTGGAGACAGAGAATGAGAACTGGACCTCTAGAAGCCTGGCCTTCTGGCCTCCAGGCTGAAGTAGGGTCCCCCAGGCTGGGGACACGTGGTGGCCTGAGGCCAGCCTGACCTGGACCCTGTCCTGCAGTCTCCGTGCAGCCGCCGTCCATCTTCCCCCTGCACTCCTGCTGCAAAGGCTCCACCCCTGTGACGCTGGGCTGCCTGGTCACAGGCTACTTCCCAGAGCCGGTAACTGTGACCTGGGACACAGACTCCCTGAATGTGAGCACCCTGAACTTCCCTACCACCAAACTCAGCTCCGGCCTCCTGGCCAGAACCAGCCTGGCGAGTGTCTCGGGCCCGGTGGAGTGGGCCACGAGGAGTTTCACCTGCAGCGTGGGCCATGCTCCATCTGCATTCCAGGCCAACAGGACCTTGCGAGGTGAGCGGGGCCAGGCTTGAGGAAGCAGTCACAGCAGGAGGGACAGAGGAGGGACTTCCAGAATGTGCCCAGCTGGGATGGGGAGCAGCAAAACAGGGGAGCGCCCAGGGTGCTTAAGGACCCGGGCCAGGGCTGGGGGCCTGGAGGAGGGACATGCGGCTCAGGGGACACTCACAGCTCTCGCCTCTGCCCCAGCTTGCTTGCCCTTCAACTTCACCGGCCCCGATGTGATGCTCCTCCACTCATCTTGTGACCCCAGCGGGTCCCACTCCATCATCCAGCTCTATTGCTTCATTTCCGGCTACACCCCAGGTGACCTCGTTGTCACTTGGCTGAAGGATGGGAAGCCACTCTCCAAAACAGCCTCATCCACAGCCCCACCCAAGCAGGACGGCAAGCTGGCCTCCACGCACAGCAAGATCAACGTCACTCAGGAGGACTGGATGTCAGAGAGCACCTTCACATGCCAGGTCACCTCCCATGGCTTCAGCTACTGGGCCCATGCCCAGAAGTGCGCAGGTGTGGCCCCTCCGCCTCCCCAAGCCTGGTCGCCCCAGGGGCCAGGGGCGGCTGAGCAGGGGCCTCATGCTGCCTCTCCCCACCCACAGAGTACGAACCCCGAGGGATAAGTACCTACCTGATCCCGCCCAGCCCCCTTGACCTGTACGTCCGCACAGTGCCCAAGCTCACCTGTCTGGTGGTGGACCTGGAAGGCAAGGAGGGCGTCAAAGTGTCCTGGACTCGGGACAGCCGGAGGCCAGTGAACCCAGACTCCTGGAAGGCCAACAGGCAGCCCAACGCTACGTTCAGCATCATCTCCACCCTGCCAGTGGACGCCAAGGACTGGATTGATGGTGAGACCTACCGGTGCTCGGTGACACACCCTGAGCTGCCCAAGCCCATCGTCCGGTCCATTGCCAAGGCCCCCGGTAAGTCAGGGGCCGGGCAGGTGGCAGGCCCTCCCTAGTGGTCAGAGAGGGTGCAGGCTGGGCTGACCCCTGCTGTCCACAGGCAAGCGCATGATCCCCAAGGTCTACGTGTTCCCGCCACCTGAGGAGCCGGACAGCCAGGACAATCTCACCCTCATCTGCCTGATCCAGAACTTCTTCCCCAGGGACATCTCCATGCAGTGGCTTCGCAACGGGCAGAGCCTCGAGGAGCAGCACAGCACCACGGCACCCCTCAAGACCAGCGCCTCCCACCCCGCCTTCTTCATCTTCAGCCGCCTGGAGATCACCCGGGCGGACTGGGACCTGAAGACCAAGTTCACCTGCCGCGTGGTCCACGAGGCACTGCCCGGCAACAGGACACTGGAGAAAACCGTGTCCCACAGCCCTGGTAAATGAAGCCTCCCTGCCTGCCGCTCCCCCAGGGCTCACCCAGCAGGGGCAGGAAAGGAGGCCAGCCGGCTCTGTCCACTGTTGTAACGACACCGGGAAGCCACCCCAATAAACTCTGTGAAGTCTGCTCACACCCAGCGCCCATTCTTGGGGAGGGCAGGGCCGCAGGGCAGGATCATCTTCCTTGGAAGGAAGCCCCAAGACAGGGGATAAGAGGGGCTGGGCAGCACTGAGGCCCATCTTGGCGACCAGGAGCATTTGCCACATAGCACATGGCACCATGGGGCTTGGCACAGAGACCCGCTCCCCTGCCCACGCATCCTGCCCCCTGAGAGGGTCACAGAGTCAGAGGAGATCCTCCAGGGTGGGCCAGGGTGAGCAGCCCAGGAGATGCCAGCTCCTGCCCCTCTGGACAGACCAGCCCCACACCCCAGGCGTCCCTGATGGCCCTCTGCCTCCCTTCTGTGCACAGGGCCAGGGGGCCAAGCCCACTCACTCCCGTGCCCTGACTGCCCTGCCATGTGGTCACACCCGAGGTCAGCACCCAGAGTCCTCAGCCTCACTGCCAGCCTCACTCCACCCAAATCCACCGAAGGAGACACCAGCCGCACACACGCATGTCCAGTCACTGGCCCTTGTGCCACGTAGAGGCCACAGAGGGGTGCGCACTGACCCACGCAGCTTAGGCCCCTCTGGCCACACCCCGCACCTGCAGCTAGGCTCACAGGCACCTGCCCAGCAGTGTGGCACACATGCTTATGGTGGCCTTCCCTGGGCCTCCCGTGGCTGCGCCTGGCCCAGACCACTCCAAGTCCTTCCCTCAACACACCTAGGCCACTGGGTCCAAGATGGAAATGGAGACTCAGCCCTCAGCTGGAATCCCAGCACCCCTACAAGACCTCCTCCTGTGGCCCCAGCCTCCCCAGCCCACCCCTCTCTGACCGCCCCACCCCATGGACAGACAGGGCATGAATGGACACACACACAGCGAGTGTGGGCTCCACTGAGCTCTCCTGCTCAGCCACAACCCCAGAGCAGGCTGCAAGCAAATCCCAGGGCCTGGAGGACAAGGGAGTTAGAGCCAGGCCACGTGTACCCCAGGCCCCATCACCATGCACATACAGACAGCTGGGCATGCGCAGCCACAGGCAGCACTGGAGGTGCAGGGCGCAGCCCTCTGTGTCGAAATCCTCCACCCCTAGACACATTCCCACTAGGCCCATCCCCAGAGCAGCAGCACAGGCATGCAGGGGCTCACCCAGGCCAGCCCAGCCCTAGGCTGAGACAGAGGAGGGCCGCTGACCTCAGGTGACCAGAGACGGGCACGAGGCAGAGCAAATTGGCAAAGGTCCCAGAGAGGCTGGACAGGGGCCAGCAGGAGGCTGCTCCCACCCCACAGACCTGGGCTCACAGTCTGTACAGCTGGGCCAGCCCTCAGAAACTTGTCGCTGAGACTCCTGGGGTCAGAGCCTACAGGCAGAGCTCAGAGCCCTTCCTGAGGACCCAGCGTTCTCTGAGGAGGGGTCCAGGGAGCCAAGTATAGGGTCCAGGAGAGATGGGAGAAATAGAGAGAAACAGGCCAGGCCTCCAGGGAGGCTTGGTGGGGCAGAGGACAAGAGTCAGGGTCAGGAGTGGGCAGAGGACTGGGGTCCCCTGGGCTGCAAGCTGACTTGGCAGGCTTTGGGCCCCAGCCCTCCAAGGCTGGGATGGGGCTCAGGGCAGTGCCAGACGAGGCTGGGCAGGGAGCTCTGCTCCTGGGGCTTCAGTGGGGGTCCCTTGGGCCTGGAGGACTGACTGGCCAATCCCCTAGAGCTGGACCTCCAGGACCTGTGCACGGAGGAGGTGGAGAGCCCGGAGCTGGACGGGCTGTGGACCAGCACCTGCACTTTCATCCCCCTGTTCCTGCTCAGCGTGAGCTACGGCGCCGCCATCACCCTCTGCAGGGTGGGGCTTGCTGCCAGCGCGGGTGGGGGCCGGACGGCCCGGGGCCAGCTGCAGCCGCCCTCACGCACATGCTCTCCCCAGGTGAGGCGGCTCCTCTCTGCAGAGCCGCGGAGCACACCCCAAGCCCCGCACGACTACGCCAACATCCTCCAGCTGAGGGCCTAGCCAGGAGGCCTGCGCCACACAGCCCTGGCCTCTGCTGGAGACCCCTAGGCTGCCACTCTGCCCAGGTGGGAGGATGGAGCAGACTGACCCCAGTTTGGCCAGAGCTGGGACCCAACTACCAGCACACCAGAGTCCAGAAGCTTCCTCAACCCCAAGGTTCCACCCTAGAACAGCCCATCAATCCCAGATCCCACCCTACTCTGAGACCAGCCCAGAACAGCATCTGACCCTTCAGCAGAGGGCTCCAGGCGGCAGGTGGGCGCTGACCACCTGGGCTTGCCCAGGCCCATGGTCCTCAGGATGGCCCCATTCTGAATAAACAACCAGAAAACACACTGAGGCCCAGAGCCATGGTCCCCACCATGAGGCAGCCAGCCCAGGGCCTGTCCCCATCCCTGCAGAATGAGGCAGATAGCACTTCAGCCTCCTGGGCTGGGCAAAGGAGTCCCACAGCCTGAAAAGGGGACCCTCCCGCCCACAGCCTCCTCCATCTGCACCCCAGGTAAAGTTTAATTTTTTAAATTCTCAGTAAAGTTCCTTTCCACGGCCCAGGTCTCCTGAGCATGCTTTAGGGAAGTGTCCGTGGTCACTCTGGGGATGGCTAGAGGCAGGCGCTCCAAGAACGTGGACAAGAGCAGAAGGAAGGGAGAGGCCTATCAAGCAGCTGCCCCCTGTGAGAGCCCTCCACCCCAGTCCCTGGCCAGTCCATGCCTCTGGCCTCCAGCCCAGACTCACGCTTCCTCCTCCAGAGAGGGAAAAGCAGCAATCACCCACCTTGGGCCACACGAGGGGTACCGATGCCCTGGTCACAGCAGGAGTCTCCGGGAGCACGGATGCAGTCTCCAAGGAGGCGACTGCTATGTGGCCTCCCAGGACCTCAACCCATCTACCCTGAGCATGCAGACTGGCCAATCCTGGCCCCTGCCCCTTAGCCAGCCCAGACACCCCTGGGCTGAGCATTGGCATTCAGTGAGCAAGGGCCACCTGGGGCTGGCCACCACCACCCTTGGGAGAATACTGATGAGCCAGGTAGACCAAGCCGGGCACAGGGCACAGCCAGTAGGCAAGGACAGAGGTGGCTGGGGGTGTGCCCGTCCTCAGCATTACAGGCAGCTTCCCGGTTAGAGAACTGCCTACAGGGTCTCTGTGAAGCCTAACCAAAGTGGAGGAGAACACCCGTCACCCCAGCTACTCAGGAGGCTGCAGAAGAGGAACACAAGTTCAAGGCCAGCCTGGCAACATCACAAGTCCTGGGTGACCCCTAGCCAGAGGGGTGGGAGGGAAGAATGAAGGGACTTTGGATTGTGCAGAGGGGTGTGGAGGGGGCTGTAGGGATCAAGAGGACCGCAGAGTGAGACACTTACCCTACACACGCGTGTGATCACGCTACTGGAGTGACTGCCCACGTGCAGCCCGAGGAAGGAGAAGTCGGCTCCATCCGTGTGCAATGTGTCGGAATGCATTCCACTGCCATGTGTAACTGAGGAGAACAAATTAAAAAATTAAACTTTAAAACAAGGGCTGGGGATATAGCTCAGTGGTAAGTGCTTGCCTAGCATGCATAAGACCTGGGGTTCGATCCCCAGAACCACAAAAACCAGTGGGGAGAATCCATGAACACGCACGACAAAGTGCAGGGCTCCTTCAGAAACAAAGAGCAAGCAGGAACCAATAAAAAACAAGAAAGATGAGTAATGAGTCTTTCACAGAAGGAAAAACTCAGCAGCCAATAACATGAAGAAAAGTTTCAGTGGTGGAAAAGCTATAGTAGGAGGACACGAGGATGAGGGCTCCTGGTTCTGGCTGAGGGCTGTGACCCGTTAGACTATTTGGAGGCCAAGTAACCAAATGCTCTTGTTATCATCATGGCGATGGCCCTACAAGGGGGCCAGCAGCAGGGTAGCTGGTCCAGTGTCACATGAACTCTGAACCAGGACAGAAATGGGCAGGCTGGGGCCAGCCAGGGCTCCAGTCCCCAGGCACGGTCCCCCCACAAGACCCCCGGGAGCAGCCAAGCTGGGGAGTAGCAGGCCCCCCTGTGGGCAGAAGAGCGGCACTGGGAGGCAGGAGGCTCGGGAGGCTTGTCCTGAGACAGGGAGCTGCTCTGAACAGGGCTGAGGGCTGCTGAAGATGCCAAGGCCACAGCCCCCACCCACCCCGCAGATGCACACAGTCTCGGGAAGCCAGGCTCCACGGCCTGCGGGCTCTCATTCCAGGCTGGGCGCCTCCTCCTGTGTGCTGGACCCAGAGCGCCCCACACAGAGAGCCAGTGTCCTCTCTCTGACCGACACCCCAGGATGCAGGACTCCACAGGCCCCAGCATGTGGCTACAAGGGCGGGGCTCAGGGCCCTGCGTGTAGGGCACCATGACACAGGAGCGACTCCATCTCCCACGGCCTGCAAGAAGCACAGCCGGTCGCCTGGCTCCAGAGCACCCAGGGAACTGGACCGCCCATGGCCAGGCTCCAGAGCCCACGTGCGGAGCCCCCCAGACTCTGCCTCCCGGGACAAGAGGACTTCTTGCCGGGCCCCTCCTCTTCAATCTGTCCCTGGCCACCACGGTGGCTGGGTGGTGGCCCACAGCAGATACACTCGCATCCTGGGCCCGTGAATGGCTCATTTGGAAGAAGGGCCTTTGCAGTCGGGGTCGGTGGGCCCTGAGTCCAGTGTCGAGAGTCCTTTTAAGACAGAAGAGGAACCAGCCACGGAGAGGGCAGAGGCAGTGCCAGGGGCCTAATGCCCGTGTCCCCCGGAGATGTAGATACTGAAACTGAAGGCTGGCACCTTGGTAGACCCTGACAATGGGGCCAGGGAAGGCCACCAAGGAGCTGTCACGCAGGGTCACCTGGGAGAACATGACAGACTCAGCCAAACCCAGCACTGCCCAGAGCTGCCACAACCCACAAAGACCCTTCTGTCCAACCCGGTGACGCCACCTTGTTGCTGACCCAGGAGCCAGGGGAGCACCCTCCTGCCTCACCTCCACCTGGTCCCGCTGGCCTCCTGGACAGCCCACTGTGGGTGCCATGGCAGCACTCCTTCCTGGTGCTCTCTGGAGGGTCTCTGTTGTGACTCAGGTTGGCAAAGCCTTAAGCTCAAAGGGATGGGGTTGGGGGCCTCTGGGAGGTGACTGGGTCACAATGAGGAACACTAACCGCAGGACCCAACATGGTGGCCATCTGTGAACCAGGAAGCGGCCCTCACCAGGATGACCACTGCGCATGGACCTGCAGCCACACAACTGCAACAAGTGTGTTCTGATGGAGTTGCCTTGTGGGTGGCATTTTTGTTACAGCAGCAAGAAATGACTGAGACAGACAGCCACAGTGTCCCTCTTGACAGCGGCAAGCCTCCCAGGGTTGCTGGAAACCTCCAGGGTTCCTTGAACCAGGCCAGGTTGTCCTCCCAGGACCCCAGGCACCTCCCCCACCACCTGCTGCCCTCCCCTGACTGACCTCACAGCCAGAGGACCCTCCATTCACCCCACACTCCCCAGAGCCTGCTTAGGAAGGGCTTCCAGCCTCACTCAAGCCCCTCAGAAAGCAGATTACCCACCCCAGGGCACAGCACCACCCGATGCCCACCTGCACCCAGAGTTCTTTCCAGAGGCCTCCCTGGCTGCGGCCCTCTGGCCAGCCCCATGCTGTGGGGCCCATGCACTGCTGGCCCTCAGGCTTCTCCAGCCTCTGGCCCTCTCCATCTCTATTTCAGCCTCTGTGTGTATTTTGGTCTCTCCTTCCCTGCATCTTAGCCCCCTGCCCAGCACTGTGGCCAGTCATGTAGAGCCGTGTCCCACCATGGCCTCTGGGGTCACATAGCCCAAGCCACACACACCTGTCCCCACCACAGCCAGACCACAGACCAGACATGACGTGGAGGCGATACGGAGGTGGGGCAGGAAGTGGGCGAGTGACCCCACAGGGGCCAGACACACAGTCATGCAACCCCTCCCCGGGTGGCCCCCTAAGCATCCAGCCTGTCCAGCCCTAGGCATAGGGTCCAGAGTGGGGCAGGGGCTGCTGAGGACACACAGCCCTCTGGGCTGGCCTAGACCCAGCCTGAGCGCCTGCCCAAGTGCAATTCCCCTGGAGCAATAGCCATGAGGATGTACCGTAGCCAGGCCATGAGGCCAAGAGAGGCCTGGCCCCTCCCCAGTGGGGGAGGCTCAGAGCCCTGAGAAGGTGGGCTTTGGCGTTCTACGGCCTCAGACACGGAATGGCAGTGCCAGGCCTGGGCACCCCTAGGAACACAGGATGGAGAACAGACGTCAAGACCAAGAAGGTGAAGGGAGAAGGTGCCAGAGGACCACAGGGCAGGGCATGGACATGGCAGGCACAAATGGGGCTGCTGCAGGCTGGGAGGGCAGCGCAGATGAGGGCTGGGACACAACAGGAAGAGCTTCACAGGCTGAGCTGAGCAGAGGGACGTGAGAGGGTGGAAGGGGCAGGCTGGTCCACACCTGTCTGTTGAGCTGGGCTGAGCTAGATTAAGATGAGCAGGATTTAGCTAGGCTGAGCTAGGCTGGGCTAGACTAGGCAGGGCTCAACTGGGTTGAGCTGAGCTGAGCTGGGCTGAATAGAGCTGAGCTGGGCTGGGCTGGGCTGGGCTGGGCTGGGCTGGGCTAGCTAGGTTGAGCTGAGCTGAATTGAGCTGGACTGGGCAGAGCTGAGCTGAGCTAGCTGGACTAAGCTGGGCTTAGCTGGGCTAAACAGGGCTGAACTGGACCGAGCTGGGTTAACCTGAGCTAGCTGGGCTGAGTTGGGCTGAATTGGGCTGAACTAAGCTGAGCTGAGCTAGCTGGGCTGAGCTGGGCTGAACTGGCTGAGCTGGGTTGAGCTAGACTGGGCAGAGTTGAGCTAGCTGGGTTGAATTGGGCTAAGCTGGGTTGAGTTAAGCTAGCTGGGCTGGGCTGGGCTGGGCTGAGCTAGACTGGGCAGAGTTGAGCTGAGCTATGTTGAACTGGGCTGAACTGAACTAGCTGGGTTGAGCTGAGCTACCTGGGCTGAACTGGTCTGAACTGGCTGAACTGGGCTGAGTTAGACTGAGCAGAGCTGAGCTAGCTGGGTTAGCTGGATTGAGCTAGGCTAAGCTGAGCTAGTTGGGTTAAGATGGGTTGATGGGCTAATCTGAGCTACCTGGATTGAGCTGGGCTGAGCTGGACTGAACTGGCTGAGCTGGGCTGAGCTGGGCTAAACTGGCTGAGCTAGACTAAGCAGAGCAGAGCTAGCTGGGCTGAGCTGAGCTAGCTGGGCTGAGCTGGGCTGAATTAGGCTGAACTAGGCTGAGCTGAACTAGCTGAGCTGGGCTGCACTGGGCTGAGCTGGGCTGGGCTGAGCTAGCTGTGTTGAGCTAAGCTAGCTGGGCTAAACTGGGCTAGACTGGGCTGAGCTGAGCTAGCTGGGTTGAGCTGGGTTGAACTGGCTGAGCTGGGCTAAACTGGGCTGAGCTAGACTGAGCAGAGCAGAGCTAGCTGGGCTGAGCTGGGCTAAATTAGGCTGAACTAGGCTGAGCTGAGCTGAGCTAGCTGAGCTGGGCTGCACTGGGCTGAGCTGGGCTGGGCTGAGCTAGCTATGTTGAGCTAAGCTAGCTGAGCTGAGCTGGGCTGAACTGGCTGAACTGGGCTGAACTGGGTTGAGCTAGACTGAGCAGAGTTGAGCTAGCTGGGTTGAGTCGGGCTGAGCTGGGTTGAGCTGAGCTAGTGGGATTGGGCTGGGCTGGGCTGAGCTAGACTGGGCAGAGTTGAGCTGAGCTATGTTGAGCTGGGCTAAACTGACTGAGCTGGGATGAACTGAGCTAGCCGGGTTGAGCTGAGCTACCTGGGCTAAACTGGGCTGAAGTGGCTGAGCTGGGCTGAACTGGGCTGAGTTAGACTGAGCAGAGCTGAGCTAGCTGGGTTAGCTGGGTTGAGATGAGCTAGCTGGGTTGAGCTAGGCTGAGCTGGGCTAGTTGGGTTAAGATGGGTTGATGGGCTAATCTTTGCTACCTGGGTTGAGCTGGGCTGAGCTGGGCTAAACTGGGCTGAACTGGGCTGAGCTGAGCTGTCTGGGTTGAGCTGGGCTGAACTAGCCAAGCTGGGCTGAGCTGGGCTGAGCTGAACTAGCTGAGCTGGGCTGAGCAGGGCTGGGCTGAACTAGCTGAGCTGGGCTGAGCAGGGCTGGGCTGAACTAGCTGAGCTGGGCTGAGCTAGCTGAGCTGGGCTGAGCTGGGCTGGGCTGAGTTAGCTGTGATGAGCTGGGCTAAACTGAGCTGAGCTAGACCAAGCAGAGCAGAGCTAACTGGGCTGAGCTGGGCTGAGCTGAGCTGAGCTAGCTGGGCTGAGCTGAGCTCTCCTGGCTGAGCTGGGTTGAGCTGGGTTGAACTGAGCTAGCTGGGTTGAGCTGAGCTAGCTGGGTTGAGCTGGGCTAAACTGGCTGAGCTGGGCTGAACTGGACTGAGCTAGACTGAGCAGAGCAGAGCTAACTGGGCTGAGCTGGGTTGAGCAGAGCTAGTGAGGTTGGGCTGGGCTGGGCTGAGCTGGACTAGGCAGAGTTGAGCTGAGCTGTGTTGAGCCAGGCTGAACTGGGCTAAGCTAGGCTGAGCTGGGCTAGCTGGGTTGGGCTGGCTGCGGGGAGCTAGACTGGGCAGGGTTTAGGTGAGCTGGATTGAGCTGGGCTGAACTGGGCTGAATAGAACTGAGCTGGGCTGGGCTGAGCTGGACTGAGGTGGACTGAGCTGGGCTGAGTGGGACTGAGCTGAGCTAGCTAGGTTGAGCTGAGCTGAATTGAGCTGGACTGGGCAGACTTGAGCTGAGCTAGCTGGGCTGCGCTGGGCTAAACTGGGCTGAGCTGGGTTAACCTGAGCTAGCTGGGCTGAGTTGGGCTGAACTGGGCTGAACTAGGCTGAGCTGAGCTAGCTGGGCTGAGCTGGGCTGAATTGGGCTGAACTAAGCTGAGCTGAACTAGCTATGTTGAGCTAAGCTAGCTGAGCTGAGCTGGGCTGAACTGGCTGAGCTGGGTTGAGCTAGACTGAGCAGAGTTGAGCTAGCTGGGTTGAATTGGGCTAAGCTGGGTTGAGCTGAGCTGGCCGGGTTGGGCTGGGCTGGGCTGAGCTAGACTGGGCATAGTTGAGCTGAGCTATGTTGAGCTGAGCTGAACTGAGCTAGCTGAGTTGAGCTGAGCTACCTGGGCTGAACTGGTCTGAACTGGCTGAACTGGGCTGAGTTAGACTGAGCAGAGCTGAGCTAGCTGGGTTAGCTGGGTTGAGCTGAGCTAGCTAGCTGGGTTGAGCTAGGCTGAGCTGAGCTAGTTGGGTTAAGATGGGTTGATGGGCTAATCTTTGCTACCTGGGTTGAGCTGGGCTGAGTTGGGCTGAACTGGCTGAGCTGGGCTGAGCTGGGCTGAGCTGAGCTACCTGAGCTGAACTGATCTGAACTGGCTGAGTTAGACTGAGCAGAGCTGAGCTAGCTGGGTTAGCTGGGTTAGCTGGGTTGAGCTGAGCTAGCTGTGTTGAGCTAGGCTGAGCTGAGCTAGTTGGGTTAAGATGGGTTGATGGGCTAATCTTTGCTACCTGGGCTGAGCAGAGCTGAGCTGAGCTAGCAGGGCTGAGCTGGGCTGAACTGGGCTAGCCTGGGCTGAGCTGAGCTAGCTGGGTTGAGCTGGGCTGAACTGGCTGAGCTAGGCTAAACTGGGCTGGGCTAGACTGAGCAGAACAGAGCTAGCTGGGCTGAGCTATGCTGAGCTGAGCTAGCGGGATTGGGCTGGGCTGAGCTGAGCTAGCCTGGGCAGAGTTGAGCTGAGCTGTGTTGAGCCAGGCTGAACTGGCTGAGCTGGGATAAACTGAACTAGCTGGGTTGGGCTGAGCTACCTAGGCTGAACTGGGCTAAACTGACTGAGCTGGGCTGAACTGGGCTGAGCTTTGCTGGGCTGAGCTAGGTGCGTTGAGCTCAGCTGAGGTGAACTGAGCTGGGTTGAACTGGTTTCAGCTGAACTGGGCTGTGCAGGGTTGAAATGAACTGGGCAGAGCTAAGCTGTGCCAATCTGAGCTAGACAGAGCTGACTGAGGTGTACTGAGCTAACTGGGCTGGGCTGGCTGGGCTGGGCTGGGCTAGGCAGGTTGAGTGGAACTGAGCTGAAATGAGCTGAGCTGGTTTGGGTTGGGTAGAGCTCAGCTGGGCTGAGCTGAGATGATCCGGGATAGGCTGAGCTGAATTAGCCTGAGCTGTACTGGGCTGGGCTGGGCTGGGCTGGACAGGTCTCAGCTGTACTGAGCTGAGCTGGGCTGGGCTGGGCAGAGCTGGGCAAAGTTGCGCTGAGCTGAGATGAGCTGAAGTTGGGTGGGCTGAGCTAGACTGGGATGAGTTGAGCTAGGCTGAGCTTGCCAGGCTGATCTGGGCTGGGCTGGGCTGGGCTGGGCTGACCTGGACGGAATGAGCTGGGCTGGGCTGAGCTGCGCCAAGTGAGCTGAACCAGCCTGGGCTCACTAGGCTGAGATTCGTTTGGCTCACCTGGACTGAACAGCACTGTTCTCTACCTGGCTGGGCTGAGCTGAGCTGGGCTGATCAGGGCTGATCAGGGCTAAGCTAAAGTGGCCTGAGGTGGGTGGAGCTAAGCTGGGCTAAACCAAGTTGAGCTAGTCTGAGTTGATCTGTCCTGAATGGGTGTACTGGGCACACCTAGGCTGAGCTCAGCTGCACTGGGTTAAGCTGGACTGAGCTGAGCTGGCCTAAGATGGGCAGAACCAGGCTAAACTGAGCTGATCTGGGCTGAGCTGGGCTAAACTGGGTTAGACTGGGCTGAGCTGGGCAGAGCTGAACTGAGCTGCAATGAGATGGGCCAGGCTGGGCTTTTTAAGACCAGGCTGGGCGTTGAAGGGCAGGGCTGACCTGAAGCTAGATGGACAATCCTAGTCCACGTTTTTTGGGACTCAGTGCAGAACTGACGAGGGGTTTACTGGCTGAATATAGCTCAACCCCAGTCCTGGGTCCAGGCAGACTGGCCCTTCCTTTCTTTGGAGCACAGGGGCCATGAAGACCAGGGTGCATCCAGAGTGCTCTTCTCTTTCCTTGTTGCCCTGAACTTCAGACGTGCCAGTGAGCAGTGCCCCTCCTGTGTTATGGTGCTGTCCAGGCAGGAGCCCTGCTCTGCATCTGGGCGTCTGGCCTTGAGAGACGTGTACGTCATGGGAGCCTCTGCTCCTCGTCGCGGGCTGAGATGGGGTGGGTAAGGGGCCTGCGACCCTGCAGGAGGACTGTGAGGTGAGCACAGCATGGTACCCCCATGCAGGCTTGCTTCAACTGCAAGGTGGCTCTGTGCCTGCCTGGGCCCAAGTCATGACCCCCAGCCCTGGGGGAGAGAGCATGGCTGTGCCCACTGCCCAAGGTGGGGGTGAGGCCTGGGGAGCCTGAGGCTGCTCAGTGGAGCCGTGCTTGGGAAGGACAACTCGCCATCTGTGCAGAGGCCCTGCCTCAGGCCAGGCTGGGTCCTCGTGCAGGCATTGTCTGAAGGTCAGGTTTCAAAGCAGTGAGCAGTTGTCTGGCTCCTACCCCAGGCCCACGGCACAGAAGCTGTGTGACCCAGGCAGTCGCAAGTCCTCTCTGGGCCAGGTGCCTCTGGAGGAAAGGAGAAGCAGGCATAGTCCTGCCCTGAGGGGCTCTCTGGAGGGGGCCGCTGAGGACCAACCATCTCACAGCATGTCCTGTGTTCCAGTGACCATGACCAAGCCCAGTGTCTTCCCGCTGAGCGCCCCTCGGTCCACGTCAGACAACCAAGTGGTCCTCGGCTGCCTGGTCCGGGACTTCTTCCCCTCGGGGCCTCTGAACGTGACCTGGAGCAAGAGTGGAGCCGGCATGACCATCACCAACTTCCCGCCTGCCCAGGCCACAGGGGGCCTATACACCATGTGCAGCCAGCTGAGGCTGCCAGCCTCCGAGTGCCCAGAGGACACGTCAGTGACGTGCTACGTGCAGCACACCTCGAACCCCACCCAGGACGTGGCCGTGCCCTGCGAAGGTCAGAGGGCAGCTGGAGTGGGGCCACCACCCCACCCTGATCCGGTGCCTGGACCCATGTCCCCCACTGAGGCCCCCTTGGGGGAGCCCAGGTTCCATGCAAGTGGACTGCCTGGCTGCACCCAAGGGGTGGCCACAGACGGGCCAGGAGGGGGCCATGGCTCAAGGATGGGGACAGGGAAGGGGTGGGAGGGGCATGCTGACCTGCCGTGCCTCCCTCAATTCTAGCACCTCCTCCACCGTTCTGCCCGCCATGCGACTACCCCAGCCTGTCCCTGCACCGGCCAGCCCTTGAGGACCTGCTCTTGGGCTCTGATGCCAGCCTCACGTGCACACTGAGTGGTCTGAAAAAACCAGAGGGAGCCGTCTTCACCTGGCAGCCCTCGGGCGGGAAGAACGCCATCCTGAAGCCCCCTGAGCGTGACTCCTGCGGCTGCTACAGCGTGTCCAGCGTCCTGCCTGGCTGTGCTGAGCCCTGGAACCGCGGGGACACCTTCACATGCACGGCCACCCATCCTGAGTCCAGCAAACCTCTAACTGCCACCATCAAAAAAGCCTCAGGTGGGCCCTGCCCCACGCGTCTCCGCCCGGTGCCGCAGCCCGCAGGCCTGCCTCCTCCCCAGCGCGGGGGCTCAGCTGCAACGGGCCCCACTTTACAGAGGGAGACTGAGGCCGGCTGGGGGCTCAGGGCAAGCCCAGGGTGCCCGGCAAGGTAGGGGGCTCTTTCTCCACTGCTCAGACCCTGACCCAGCTCTCCACCCTCCAGAGAACACCTTCCGGCCCCAGGTCCACCTGCTGCCGCCGCCGTCGGAGGAGCTGGCCCTGAACGAGCTGGTGTCCCTCACGTGCCTGGTTCGGGGCTTCAACCCTGAGGAGGTGCTGGTGCGCTGGCTGCACGGGAACCAGGAGCTGCCCCGCAGCGACTACCTGACGTGGACGCCCCTGAAGGAGCCCGAGCAGGGCCCCACCACCTTCGCTGTGACCAGTGTACTGCGCGTGACGGCCGCGTCCTGGAAGCAGGGGGACAACTTCTCCTGCATGGTGGGCCACGAGACCCTGCCCCTGGCCTTCACCCAAAAGACCATCGACCGCCTGTCGGGTAAACCCACCCACGTCAACGTGTCCGTGATCATGGCGGAGGCCGACGGCACCTGCTACTGAGCCGCCCCCGCCCCAGCCCTTGAATAAACGCCATGCTCGTCCACAGCAGCCCCGCGCTTCGGTCCGTCCTCGGGGTCCGCAGCCACCGGGAGGGGCCGGGGAGGGAAGGGCGCCCGCTGCCCTGAGCCCCGGGGCCTGCGTGAGTGTGTGCGCTGTGCCTGGGTCGGGGTGGAGAAGCGGTTCGGGCAAGTCCTGCGTGGGCAGGGGCCCTGGCTGCAGCCAGGACCACCAGAGAGGGCAAGAGCAGCAGCCCGCGGGAGCCACGGAGGGCCCTGCCCTCAGCGGGCCAGTCTCAGGCGAGCAAGGTACGGCAGGGCAGGGCCGAGGACAGGCGGGCCTGCCCCCGCCCCACGCCACACCTCTCTGTGCCCGTGCACACGCGCGCACACACGCACACTCATGCTCATCTGAGCCTCGCAGGTGCAGGGAGTGCTCGACCTAGGCTCACTCCAGGAAAGCAAGGGGAGTCCCCTCCCAAGCCCCGGTGTGCTCCCCAGGCCTGGTTCCACACCCCGGGCCCCTCACGGCCCCCTGCGTGTTCAGCTATGCACAGCTCAAAAACAATCCCACAGACCCTCCCAGGCAGCACCTGCTCCCTGCCTGGCCCCCAGACTCAAGCGTCCCTTCCCTTCTTGAGCCCAAGTATGACTCAAACCTAGACAGAGCAGGGGTCGAGGCTGGGGCAGGCTCGGGGCAGGCCAGGGAGACCTCTCCCACACAGGCCTCTTGCAGCCTCTGAATTCTGCCTGGGGCTCCCAAGAGCACAGCAAGAACTGCCCCACAGCCCTTGTGGGGCACCTGGCACCAGGATGACCACAAGGGGGCAGCGGGGCCTCTGCTCTCTTAGTTGCTCTCAGAGCCTCCCCAGGGAACCTGCTTCTAACAGCCTCCCCTGCACTCAGGGCCAAAGTGGAGCGGAGGACCGTCCACACCCTGGACTCTGCCCTCCCTCTGGAGGAGGGTTCAGTCACCAGAGGGCAATAGCAGGGGAGGTCTCAGGCTCACTGGGGAGGTCCTGCCCCAGAGAAGTACGCCAGCCACCCCAAGGGGCCCAGGACATGATACAAAATAAGGGCTTTCCAGAGAGAAGGGGAAATAGAATGAACATGGGAAGGGGTGACCCAGCAGAGGGAGGGAAGACAGACAGCAGGTGGACTATAGGACACACAGTAAATGGGTGGGTGGGTAGGTGGGTGGGTGGGTAGGTGGGTGGGTGGAAGACAGCTTTATAGAGGGGTGGATGGATTATATAGCCCCATGGATGGATGGATGGATGGATGGATGGATGGATGGGTGGGTGGATGGATAGACAGGTGGATGGACGGATGGGTGGTAGCTGACTGGATGATGGATCGATGGGAAAATAGACATATGGAAGAATGAATGGGCAGGTGATGCTAGCTACACAGATGGACAGAAGAATGGACAGAGGGAGAATGACTGCATGCATCAGCAGGGGACAGGCATGCCCAACCCCATCTGACATGGGATTTATGCCCTGGGACCCTGAAGACAGTAGGCCACCCATGCTGGTGGCCTTCACTGGCCCTCACTGGCAGTGCCTCTGCCATGTTTCCTGGGAAGGCAACAGAGGCCTGTGTCAGGCTCCTCCAGCCCTTGGCACGCTGACCTCAGGCCCCGGGCTCTGTTGGCCCAGGTCTCCAGAGAGGAGTCCTGTTCCTCTGCACCCCCAGGACCAGACCAGGCCAGCCAAGAACCACAGCTTGGGGAGGGCCTGCCGAGCGCCTGCCGGGCTCAGACCCAGGAGGCCCCGGGCTGGCGCTCTCCTTGGAGCCACAGGACAGAGTTCAGCCTCTTGCCCTGCCAGGTCTCTTGCCTGGTGTCCTGAGGGACAGGGACCCTAGGGCATCCAAGAGCTGCAAAGGTCCCAGAGCCTTACCTGGGGCCCTACCTCTTTGCTGTCTCTGAGCACCCGACATGGGGAACCCTGCTACCTGTGCCAGACCTCAGGGGGCGTGGGAAGGGAGGCCCTCTGTCTAGGCCCTCACCCACGTGGGTCTTGGCCTCCACGCCCTCTGTGTCTTGCAGACTGTCAGGAGCAACTTTCCTACATGGTGCTGGACCAGCTGCAGGACGTCCTGGAGGAGGAGGCCCCAGGCGCCAGCCTGTGGCCCACCACCGTCACCCTCCTCACCCTCTTCCTGCTGAGCCTGTTCTATAGCACAGCGCTGACCGTGACGACCGTGCGTGGCCCTCCTGGCAGCAAAGAGGGCCCACAGTACTGACAGGAGACAGCAGGCCCAGGTGGGGTCGGCGGGCCACGCGGGAGGGTGCGCTCAGCTCTGTGGAATGGCAGACCGCCTGCTCCCACGGCATGGGGCTCTGCTCTCCCAGGGAGTGGGTCCCTTCACACACACTGAGGACATGGGGGGGTCACGTGGGAGGTTCCCACGGGCACAGTAACTTCAAGATTCAGCCCAGTCTCTCATGAACCAGGCCAGGGCCATTGAGAAGGACCTGCCCATCTCAGGAACCCCCTCTGGCCCCTCTTGTCTTCGCAGAGAGGAAAATGGAGACACCCTGTACATGTCGGAGCTGAGCCTTGCGAGAGGCCACTGTACCCCCAACTCACAAGCTTTCCCGTGCAATAAACTGATGCCAAACGCAGACATTTTCAGACTCTCAAAGGCAAACATCCTCAGACAAGTGGGGGACAGGGGAGTGTGGTGGCACGGAGCACGCCTATCTCTAGACAGCATGGGTGTCAGGGCAGGATGGACAGAGTGACCCCAGTCTTGTGTCTGAGACAGGACCTGGTCTCACCTGAGGCTGAGGCCAAAGGTTGAATACTGGCTTCACCCAGGGACTGTGTCCAAGAAGACTCCTCAGAGCTGTGGCCAGGCCCCTGAACATGATCCCTAGGCCCTGATCCTGATCACTGACACTGCTTGCTCCTGAACACTTGGCTAGGGTTATAGGCACCAAGAGTAGGTCCTGAACACAGACCCCTGGTCCTGAACAATTAGCCTTTATCCTGAGCACTGAGGCCTAGTCCTGATAACTGGGCACTGGGAAGCTCACTGAGCTCTGCGCCTGAATGATTAGCCTTAGTTGTGAGCACTGGGCCCTGACGCTTATCACAAGACCCTGGTCTTGATTCTGAGCCTGGGTCTTGATCACTGGGACACAATCCAGAACCAGTGAGCCCTGATTGTGCTCACTGGGACCGGATCCTGATCACTGGAGCATGATACTGATACACTAGGCCTTGTACTGGTCCCTGAGACATCGCCAGATAACAGGGCACACTTGCAGGTCACTGGGGCCTGGTCCTGATCGCTGGGCCCTGGACTTGATTACAGGACCCTAGTTCTAACACCTGAGTGTTGATATGAGACTTGCTCCTGGTCACTGAGCCCTGGTCCTGATCACTGGGACCTAGTCCTAGTCATTGAGCCCTGGTATTGATTATAGGACCCTAGTTCTAACACCTCAGTGTTGATGTGAATGCTGAGACCTGCTCCTGGTCACTGAGCCCTGGTCTTGAGCAGTG
>CM053401.1:91477-115058 GCA_028644305.1 Xerus rutilus
AGGGATCTCTGCCCAGGAACTTGGGGCTCCTGAAGAGGAGCCTGAGGTCAGGCAGGGGCTCCTTTCACCCACCCTGGCCCCCATTCCAATCCACAGGGCCAAGAGCCAAAGAAAGCCTGGGGTCCCCAGGGGCTGCCTGCCTGCCTGCAGGGACAATGTCTTTCTTGCAGACTGCTGCCCACAGAGAGGGTGTGAGAGTCTGGGCTTCAGTGGCTTGGCCGACAGGCAGCTCAGGGACCTATCCAGCCCGGCCAAGGGAAACAGGGCCCTCCTGGCCTCTGCCTGTGGTGTCTCATTTCATTTCTGCTGTATAGAAACCCCTCCCCACAGAGGTGACCACAGGGCCAGGCTGGGGACACTATGCCCAGAGAAGACAATGGCTGCCTGTGAGGGCAGAGCCTGAACGTGGGCACACACAAGCTGTCCCTCCTCACACCTGTCAACGGGAGCCAGAGTTGCTGCTACTGCAGCATGAGAGCACACGGTGGACCCCTGGAGCTAAGTGGACGGAACTAGGGCTGGTGTGGGTGTGCATGCCCAGCTAGAGCAACAAGGCACCTGCCTGGCCGGGGCTCCCCGCAGCCGTCACCAAGCTCAGCAGTCTGGAGGTGGGAACACCACAGACTCACACATGCCTTCCTGCCACATGAAGAGCCGGCCCTCCTGGCCACCAGACTCCCCACCTGGCCACCCAGGGTCCCCTCCTAAGTCAGGCAACTCCTCCCTGTCCCCTGAAACCCCGCAGAGGTGCTCAGGCTAAGCAGTGGCTGAGAGGACTCCTCGCCCTGTCTTCAAACGCTCCCTTCAGTGTCCAGGGCCAGCCACCCAGAGGTTGGCAAGTGCTGACCTCAGCGGGGCACTCCTAGGGCACAGCAGCCCAATCTGGGGGCAGATAGCTGAGGGACAAGGGATCGGCTGCCCTGGTGTGTTCTGCCCTCGGTGGCCAGGTCTGGCTCTGCCGGGAACCACGAGGACGGGCTGGTTTCCGGTGGCAGCAGGTCGGGACTGGGCTCCGCGCAGGGCCCGCTCCCTCCCGGCACACCCCTCCCCCGCACCAGCGAGGCTCTGCTGCCCCCGCGCGGCCGATTGCAGCATCGCACCGCTGCCACAGGAGGTTCTTAGGGCAGGCCCTGGCGAGCGCCCTACCCTCCAGCCAGGCGGTGCCCTGTCCTGTTAGGACCGGTAGGGGCGGGTGCCCTGTCCTCCGTGGTCATATTGAGGAGTATTTCTTGGGAAAGACACCCAAAGCTCATGTGCACCCTCGTGGTAGCCCATGCATGTCCACGTGCACAGGAAGCAGCTGATGCCAGTGTCCTAACCAGGCGCCTGGGCAGACAACTCCCCGTTTCATGTAGCACAATTGGGGGCAGCACCCAGGGGCAACTTCTCCAGCAGCCCCCACCTGCACCCTGTACTTCCAGCACCTTCTTGAGGGGTGCAGGGTTCCTTGGGGCCTTATGGGGAACCCTGCCAATCGAGGTCTCAGCACAGAGGGGACCTGATCAGGCTCAGCCTCTAGGCTGGTTAGTGCCCTGTCGGGTCGGGTCACCCCGCACCATCAGCGGGGCCTCAGGCTGTGGTGCACCTCAACAGTGTCCCGTGACCAGGTATTGGACTCGGGCGCCCCCTCGTGGTCAAGATGTGTCATGGCATGCTCCGCCCACCTGGGCGGCTCTAACAGCAAGCCTGAGTGTGCCTGCCGGCATGCACAGGTGCACGTGCGCATATTTGTTTACACACGTCCCTAGTCCTGCCCACTGAGGCCTCGGGGCAACAGTTCATATATCTATATGCATGGGGTGGGGCTGTGGTCAGATGTTAACAGATGGGAATAGGGTGCGGGGAATTGGAATTTGGAGATCTGGGGACAATTTTACAATTTTACAATCTTACTGTTGACTAAGAACTTCAACTTGGCCAGAGTCGCCGGCTTCCTGGGTCCTCTCCCAGCCCCACCTGGGCACATGCTTGTGAAACCCAGTGTCTGAGAGGTCCCGGCTCAGTCAGTGCAGCAGAACCCCACTCTCCACGTCCCCTCGCCTGCCATCCAACCAGGCTCCTCACCCTCCACCCCCAGGTGGACACTGGTCACCCTTCATCACCAGTCCCCTGACCGCTGACATCTGCTCTTAGTAACTCTCCACCCTCTGACCCCACCTGCTCCCTGACCCTGCATCTCGGCCTGCCCATGTGTTCCAGGGCCCACTGTCCCCTACTGCAAACCCACTGCTTTGGCGCCTGCATCTTCCTGGATGGCTCTGCATGGTGCCCTGCAGAGCTAACAAGTACCACTGACTGGTTTCCTCACCCACACTAGACTAGCACTGATCTTGAGGTGGACGCAAGTGGCAGTTGATGTGAGCTAAGGTTTCCACCCTCATCAACATAAGACAGCAAGACGGAACCCATCAGTGAAGGACTAAAGGTGGCCAGGAAGGAGGACTGGCCTGTGACAACTTTTTCCACCTATGGACGGCCGTGGGACTGTGGCTGGGCCTGGAAGTGCAGAGGAAGGGGAGGCCTGAGCACCACCTGAGATGTCAGACTCCTGGCTCGAGAAACCAAGAGGGGATAGACCAGCAGTGCAGGACCTGCAGCGTGGCCCAGCCCCCAGCCAAGCCCTGCCCAGGGACACACATCGCCAGGGCCCATAGCCAAGGTCGCCATCTGAGCCTGCCTGAGGTGGGACAAGGGCGACCTCTCAGGAGCGCCCTGGGCAGTTCCCTGTGCGGCCCTAGAGGACCAGGCTGTGTCAGACTGGATGGCACCCCCGTGGATACTGAAGGGTGCTTCCGTGAACGGGCATGGGGTGGCACGAGGGCACCAAGAGCAGTAGCAGATCCGTCTAAAGCACTGCTGTTACCACCACTGCGTGGAAACCCAGGGGAAATCTTGCTGACGTCGGGGCCGCTCACGGCTCACAGTGGGCTCAACCTGACGGCCGAGGGCAGAGGGAGGCGCTGTGGAGTAGGGTCACCACTGAGTCCAGCTGGGGCGAGGATCATCGCAAACCTGGGACGTTTAGAATTGAGTCTGGGCCGCATGGAGGCTGATTCGGTGGCCAGGTGGAAGCGGGGCCTGGGCTGGGCTCTGCGCAGGGTCCACCTGGTCCGTGCTGCTCGCTCCAAGTCCCGCCCCAGCCGTCGGGGCCCACACCAGCGAGGCTCTGCTGCCCCCTTGCGGCCGAACGCAGAGTCCCGCGGCTGCGGCAGGAGGCTCCTGGGGCGGCGCGGCCAGGTTCCGGGTCTCACTAGGAGCGGCGCCTCGAGTCGGTGGGGCAAGCACCCTGTTTCCGTGGTCATATTGGCAGTTTGGGAAGGACACTCTGGCCCGTGGGCCCCGCGTAGTAGCCCCCAGCCCCCAAGCACGTCGGTGTCCACAGTTCCATGGCACCAAATCCCAGCGCCCGAGCCAGGCTCCTGGCGGGCAGGACTCCCCGTCTCCTGTGGACTTGGCCACACCAGGAGAAAAGAGGGTCTGGGACAGAGGTGACGCAGCATCGGCAGGTGGGAACACAATTCGGGGGCGGCGCCCGGGACCAGCTTCTCGGGCCGCGCGCACCTGCACCTCTTGCCTGCGGCACCCTCTTGTGGGGTGTTGGGTTTACGCAGCCGGATGGGGACCCTTTGCCAAGGGGAGTCCCCGACGTGGAGAGGGCAAGGTCTTCCTCAGCCCTAGGCTGGTTGGGACCCCTGCGACCATGCGCAGGGCTCGGGCGCCACCTCGTGGCAGTGACGCGTCGCTGCGTGCTCCCCTGGTCAGGGGAGTCCAGCCAAGGAGCCGACGCCGCTCGGCCTCAAAGGTGAAAGCCCGCGGCGCACACCTGCAAGCCACACACCCCAACGCCCTCTCTGAGACCAGGACAAGCGGGGACACTCTTTGCGGCGACCGGCGGACTTTGCTCCTGCACCTGGGTGTACGCCCTTCCTCCAGGGTGTGTCTGGAAGCCCGGAGACCCGCCTCCCGGCTGCCAGGACTTCCTAGGCGCTGGCTCCTCGGAAGTTAGTGACGTGCTCGGGGCCAAGGAAAGTTCACTTGGACTCACCTGGAGAGAGTTCCCGTGACCCGAGGCCTCAGGACAGACCCAGCCAGAGCTGGAACGATCTGAGGGCAGTAGGTGGTGTTGGATGGTGCTGCCCGCAGACCCAGACCACACGGTGCTCGCGCACGACTGGATGGAGGAGGGGAAGTGCGCACCTCCCGCAGAACTCAACAGCCCTGGCAGATGGTCCGCCCTCGAGGCCGGAGACGCAACTCCCCCGGCGCCACCTGTGCGCTGTGCCGGCGATGTCCTTCCAAAGAGAGCAGTGTACCTCCCGGGAAACACACCTGTACCGCGGCCTCCCACACGCGGCCGCGCTCAACGTCCACAGCGCGGACTCCTGTGCAGGACCCCCGTGCGGCCAGAGGAAAACACCAGGTGACAGCCGACTGACACAGTCTGCAAAACACCTAGCCAACGCTGACACGTGCGCACAGTTCACAACGGCCGGACCGCGGACCCGCCTAGGTGCCATCCGCAGACGAGGGCGTGGAGAAAATGCGGTGTGTGCACACAAGGGAGTTGTACTCAGCCATAAAAAAATAAAGTTCTGTTGTGTGCAGAAAAATGAATGGAACTCGAGACCAAGTGGAATGCCAAACTCAGAAGGTCAAGGGTCACAAGGTGCTCTCCTGTGCAGGAGCTAGAGAGGAAAAAAACAAAGGTGGGTGGTTCTCCTGAAAATCGAAGGAAAATCGGTAGAGAAAAGGGACCTGGGGTGGCAGGGCGGGAGTGCTGGAGTGAGTGGCCAAACCCCAGTGCAACGTGTGCACGTGCGGATGGGCAGCAGCGAATCCCCTGCACATGTACAGCTGCAGTGCACCGGGGAAATGGGAAAATCAAGCTTTTCAAAGTTTAAAAAAGAAAAAGAAGAGAAACACCTAGCCAGGTCACCCAAAACTGTCCCATCGTCAGAATAAGGAAAGTCGGAGAAACAATCACATGGGGAACGCACGCGCAGCTCCCCAGACACCCCACCACTATCAGGGACATCGGCTCAGCCTGGGGCTGGCCGCCGGAGCTTGCATGGCCGCGGAGCGGGTCAGGTCCAGGCGCACCGCCAGATCCACCCACTAGGCCTCAGCCCCTGGCGCACCGTCTGTCCCCAGCGACCAAGCGCGGAGCTCTTGTGCCCCCTGGTGGTCATTCTGCGCCACTGCATACCCTGCCTGCCCCAGGTCCCAGAGCTCAGCCAGGAGTGGGGAGGCCTACCCTATCAAAGGCCCACTTGCAGGGGGTCCCTCCGTGCAGACCCGCCCTCTCCTCTCCTCTGCAGGGCAAAGCTTCTTCTAGGAAGTTTCTGGAAACACCCTGGGGATGGGGCCTTGGGCGAGTCCTAGAGGAAACCAGGGCAGCGCACCAAGCGCTGGGGGTGCACCTGAGTGCTAGCTCCATGTGCTGGGACTTCAGGCCGCGGGCCTCCAGGTCGGCGTGTCAGCTGAGCAGCATTAAGCCGGCTCTTGGAAGGCCTCTGGTGGGCCAGTGTCCGCCAGGCCAGAGAAAGGCATCTTTCAATTCTCCACGGCCGCTAAGCCTCCCAAGCCAAGCCTTCTATTCCAGCCTGCTCCCGCACTCGGTGGGTAAACACCCTCTCCACTTAAGCTCCAGGATGGCCCCGTGGAGACGTGACCCAGGCCCTGGCGTCTGTAACACAGTCACCAAGTTATGCTTCTGTAGTGCAGGTTTCTCTCTCAGCCCTTCTGGCTCTGGGGATGGATTCTAATTTCACTTGGTAAAGCTCGGCAACATGAGGGGTCAAGAGACTGGCCCCCGCCACTTCAGTGTGGCACTGTCCTCTCTCCCCCGCACCCCACAGGATTGCAGTCTCACTAAAGAGGCTCTGGCACGGGGACACGCCTGTTATTCCAGCCATCCAGAGGCTGAGGCAGGAGCATGGAGTTCAAAGCCAACCTGGGGACTCAGTGAGACCCTGTCTCAAAACAGAAGAGAGACAGGCTCTGGCTGATGCCGGTTCCTCTGGGAGTCCTGGTCAGGTGTGAAGGGCTGGAGGTGTGTTCACCACGGTCCCCTCCCAAAACCCAGCCAAGGGAGGGTCTAACTGCAGGCAGGTGCTCCTCGGGCCACCCGCACCGTGGACCCTGACCTCGTGGCACCTCCCTCGCAGAACCAGCGTACAGATGAGGGAACCGAGGCACAGGAAAAGTGAGCCTGAGCCAGGATCGCCTGAGCAGGAGCTGAACGGGCCCACCTGAGGGCCAGAGCCACGTCGGGAGCCCACCCGTGGAGACACAGCGAGGCCAGGAGCTGAAACTCAAAGCTGGACAGTGTGGCCCGTTCCCAGTGCAGCCCCACGAGGGCTCAGGACACAAAGCCAGCAGAACCACCACAGATGCCACACAGGGCAGGGTTCGCCACACCCTGCACAAGGGCCCAACATCATAAGAAACAGCGGAAGCTTCCAGAAATGCCTTTGACCTTGGGAAGACACTCCACTCCAGCCACCGTGACTGGGCAGAGCAGGGATCTGAGCAGTTCAGTGCAGCCTCACTGATACAGGAAGGCAAGGGGAGGTGCAGTGGCCAGAGCACAGCAGCTGCCACAGAGTGCCCCCCAAGACGGGGCAGCTTGGCTCGGGACCCCTCCTCAGTACCACTCTGCTCCTGCCCCAGCATGGCTTCTCAAACTGGGTGCCGCTGCACATCCTGGCAGGGGGCAGTCCCAAGTTTGGGAGGGGCCCGAGAGGGTCTCTGTTCCAGCAGCCACGCCTTGAGCTGCAGTCTGAGGCGCTCACCTGAGGAAGAGGACTGCCGGCTCCAGGCAACGAAGCCATGGCCCTCCTCCTCTGAACAGGCCACTGAGAGGGCCTGGAGACCAAGTGGGAACCCGTGGCCCAGTGGCTGAAATGCCCTGTGTCTTGAGGGCACTCTACTGCCAGTGAGGACTCAGCCTCAGCCTCACTTGCTCTCCCGCCTCCAACAGGTGGGGCCAGAATGAGGAGGCTCTCTCAGAGGCAGCCCCTCCGTCCTGGACTTGCCTGCCTCCAGAGCCCTGAGGGTGAACACCTGTTCTTTATAAGTTACCTGCTCTCTGGTGTTGTTACAGCAGCACAACGTGGACTAAGACGCAGCCATTAATGAATTTAATTAGACAGTTGACACTAAAATCCAACTTAATTTTACATGTTTGAAGTAAACCAAAAATCGAAACAATACTAGGTTGGGGGACAAGGATCCAACAGGTAAAATGACTAAAATTCCATGATGTGCTGGAAAAGGGATCAAAACACTGAATAATTGTAGGCCCAGCTGCAAAAACTTTTCATTAAGTGAACAAGTAACAGTTAAATGATGGCCAGTCACAGTGGCACACTTCTATAATCTCAAGGAGCCTAGAGGCTGAGGCAGGAGGATCACAAGTTTAAAGCCAGCCTCAGCAACTTAGCAAGGCCCTAAAAAACTTAGTGAGACTCTGTCTCAAAAAAAAAAAAAAAAAACCGCTAGGCACAGTGGCACACACCTGTGATCCCAGCTGCCTGGGAGGCTGAGACAGGAGGATAACAAATTCAAAGCCAGCCTCAGCAATGGCAAAGCGCTAAGCAACTCAGTATATAATATAAAAATATATAAAATAGGGCTGGGGATGTGGCTCAGTGGTTGAGTGCCCCTGAGTTCAATCTCTGGTACCAAAAGATAAATAAAAAATAAATTAAAAAGGGCTAGGTATGTGGCTCAGTGGTTAAGCAACCCTGGATTCAATCCCCAGTACCAAAACATTAAATGATGAGTGGTCTACCCTACAATGTTGTTGTTCAGCCTTTGAAAAGAAGTTGGTTCTGTTCATGCTGCAGCGTGGATGAACCTGAGGACGTTCTGCAGAGTGGGCTCAGTCAGGTGCAGAAGGATCACCATCACATGGCTGCTTACATAAGGCAGGCAGATCCAAAACAAGGAGGAGAGGGAAGCCTGTGGCTGCCTGGCTGGGGAGGGGATGGAGTTGGCACTTAGGGCTGTGCAGGTTTGCAAGCTGGAAAGCAGTCCTGAGGTGGGTGGTGGGTGCTTGCACAGCAAAGCGAATGTCCTAATGCCTCCAGCCAGTGCACTTAAAATGGTTAAAATGGTCAAGTTTATATTGCATTTATTTTATCACAAAAAAATGAATAAAATTTGCCATCTTCCAAAAATTCAATGGTGAGTTACAAACGAATTTTTTTAAAACTATCCTTTCCAAACTAAAGATATAATGGGAGCCAGGCGCGGTGGCGCAAGCCTGTAATCCCAGCACCTAGGGAGGCTGAGACAGGAGAATAGCAAGTTCAAAGCCAGCCTCAGCAACGGCGAGGCGCTAAGCAACTCAGTGAGACCCTGTCTCTACATAAAACACAAAATAGGGCTGAGGATGTGGCTCAGTGGTCGAGTGCCCCAGAGTTCAATCCCCAGGACCAAAAAAAAAAAAAAAAAAAGATATAATGGGAAAAGTTGCCAAACCGTGGGAAGGGAGGAGGTGAAGGAACAGAGTGGCCAGCCAGGTACAAGACGCAGGATGCCGAGCAGCCTCGAGCCAGCGTCCAGCGCGGGAAGTACCAGCTCGCCTCTCCTACAGAGATGTCACACCGGATGAGGCAGCAGAGTCCACATCTCAACCAGCCACACAGAACGCCCGGGCGCCAGCTGCCTGGCTGCACCCTCCCGGATGAGCTAGGCGCTCACGTCCCCCGTTCTGCAGGCCGCAGGTCCCAGATCAGGGTACCGGCAGGGTGGGGCTCCGGTGAGGACTCTGTCCTGGAGCGACCCTACCCCCCCTCTCTGTGCCCTCTCCACACATGGTGGAGAGAAAGGCCTCTGTGTCCTCCTCGTTACGGTTTAGATGTGGTGCCCCCAGAAAGCGCTCATGTGAGACAGTGCAAGAAGGTTTGGAGGAGAATGATTGGGTTATAGCCTTGACCTGATCAGCAAATCATTCCCTGATGGGATTAACTGGGCGGTGGCTGGAGGAGGTGGGCGTTGGGGGTGGCCATGGGGATGGGTATGTATTTGTATCTGGCAAGTGGAGACCTCTCTGCTTCCTGATCACCACATGAGCTGCTTCCCTCTGCCACACGCTGCCATCGTGATGTTCAGCCTCACCTTGAGCTCTGAGGAATGGAGCCAGCTTTCTATGAACCGAGGCCCTGGAAACCGTGAGCCCTCAAATCAACTTTTCATCTTCTACACTTGTTCTGCTGGGTCCTTTAGTCACAGCAACGAAAAGGCGACTGAAACCCTCCTCCTCTTGTAAGGTCACCAGCGCCACCACGAGGACCCAAACTTGGGAGCTCCTCTGAACCCAGCCCCTCTAAACACCATCACACCGGGGCTGGGGTGTTTTCTAAGCACAAGAATACACGTACACAACCACTCACGGCAGCACTGTTCTCACTGGCAAAACCCTGGAGATGACCCAGATATATGTCAGTGGGAACAGGATTGAAGAGTCCAGGATATTTGCATAATTTTTTGGCAGTTCTGGGGATTGAACCCAGGAGCATTTTAACACTGAGCCACATCCCCAGTTCTTTTTGTTTTTTGTTTTTTTTATTATTATTATTTTTTATTTTGAGACAGGGTCTCACTAAATTACCCAGGCTGGCTTCAAACTTGCAATCCTCCTGCCTCAGCCTCCCAAGTTGCTAGGATCACAGGTATGCACCACTGGACCCGGCCTTATTACGTTATTAAAAATAACAAATTAAAGAACCAAATATGTAAAAACAGTTCACCCAGCATGGCCCCAAGAACAATGATGTCTCTGGTTCTGTGCACCTGAGATCCATTTAAAGAAAAGAAAATGGCCATGGGACAGTAATTCATAGACAGGGTTCCTCCAAATCCATGAGAAAAAGCAACTGAGTAAGAGAATGAATTTGAACAGGAACCGTGGAAGAGGAATGTCCAGGAAAGACGTGAGAAGCCGCTCCACCTCTCCAACAGCAGGAGGTGCTAGTCAAACCAGTCCCTGGGCTTGCAGCCCGCTCCAGCTGCAGGAGCTTGAAGTCTGTGGCTGCCAAGCCTGATCAGGGAGGTGCAGCGGCCCAAACCCTACTAGCTGCTGCAAATGCAAATCAGCATGATTCTTTGCAAGAACATAGTAAAAAGCCTCAGAAAGCTTCCAGAAGCTGGCACCAGCCCCAGCATGGCTCCCCTTCTTCATTCCACCTGGGCACAGAGGCACCCAAAAGGCAGCCCTGGCAGCTGGCCATGTGAGGCTGAGTACTGACAGCAGCAGCTGGGCTTGTCCCCCAGCTTTGGGGAACCTCCCTGAGACCCCACAGGGCCCCCTGGCACCTCTCCAGCCCCCATCAGACCTGATGGACCAGCACCAGCCCTGACAGCAAGACTCCCACCAAGGAGCAGTGAGGAAGGAAGGACTGGGCCCTGGACAGACGGATGGGGGCTGACCCGGGCCACCTGCCAACCTGCCCCGGAGAGGGAAGGAGCAGCGTGGCCACCGTCCATTCCTGCTGCCACCGCACAACACCACAGACCGGGCGATCACGGACACCAGGAATTCACTTCTCACATTTGTGGAGGCTGGAACTCCAAGGTCAAGGCACCAGCCCGGCGTGTCTGGTGAGGGCACCTGCTGCTGTGTCCTCAGAGGGACTAATGCAGTGTCGTCACATGGTGGAAGAGACAGAA
Source organism: Xerus rutilus (assembly GCA_028644305.1). Taxonomy (NCBI): domain Eukaryota; kingdom Metazoa; phylum Chordata; class Mammalia; order Rodentia; family Sciuridae; genus Xerus; species Xerus rutilus. The sequence continues at coordinate 102,155 of CM053401.1, forward strand.
GGGGCAAAGGGGTGTGAACCTCCGCTCCAGCCCTTCGTAAGAGTACTGATCCCATCTGCGAGGGCAGAGCCCAGGGGCCCCGACGCCTCCCACGGCCACACTCCTCACACAGCTACACCAGGGTCACCATGAACTCCTCAGGGACACAAGGCTCAGGCCCAGCAGCCACCTCGGGTTTTCTGACTCACGAGGGAGGCTGGCAAGTCCCGTCAGCACAGGGCCAAAACATCCTCCTCTGCACACCTGACCGTGCTGGTCCAGCTCCAGCAAGGACAGAGTCCACCCCACACCAACCATGGGCACCAGCTGGAGCCCATGGAAATCAGGATCTGGCCCCTGGAGGGGTGGCTCCTAGGGCCCCTGGCAATGCTGCTGTCACCCCAGTGCTGCTCTGCGCAGGACCAGGCCCCCTCCTGCACACTGCCTGGTCTGCCAGGACGCACCCTCTGGGCGGCCACTTCATCCTCCTTCCTCGCCAGGGCTGTCTCCCCCCACGCCAGTTCTCAGCCCCTGGTGCAGCCCTGCCTGCAAGGCACAGCCCGTGCCCACGGGACTGCACTCTGCTGCCCACTGCTGCGGGCCGGGACCCTGGACAGCAGCCCCTCTGCTCTCCTCTGTCGGGGCGTTTTCCATCCCTGGTCTTTCTCCCATTGCGTGGCACCTACCTTGTTCTTCATTAAGCCACTGCATTTGGGCCACATGGAGTCGGGTGACTTGGCAGCTATCCTCCCTTCTCAGCCTGAGGCCAGCAGCAAAGAGGGTTCCCAGGGGCAGAGGGACCCACACCTGCGAGGACCGCCGTGACGGTTTTCTTCCGGGTTCTCGGTCTCTGGATGTCTTTGCTTGAATCTGATAACATGAAGTTCTACCTCTTACTTAAGATGAGTGGGTTCAATTTTGTTAAATTGGGTTTTTATCATTGTGAAGCTATTTTCCTATGGAAATTGTGAATGGGCTTTGGAGTGGAAGATGAAGGGTCAGACGTCCAGACCTTTCGCCTGTATCAAGAGACTGGCCTTGGCCTGCGGTAAGGCTAGACTTGGCTTGCCTTCCCCAGGAGCAGGTGGAGGGGGTCCAACCCTGCCCACCATCACCGTGACAACCCAAGGAGCGAGAAACAGGATGGGCGCCTCCTTGTGCGCCTCCCTCTCCTCTGGCAGGAAAGTCCTCCTCAGAGGCCCAGCTTGGGTCCCATGGACAGAACCGGTTCCCAGGGCAACTTTTCTCTGGCTGTGGAAAATGAGGTCACTTGCCTGGTGTGGTCTTGGACCTGACTTCTGTGACAGGTGAGCCTACCACAATGCCCTGGGGTCAGAGACAGGAGACTGCTGGGTCCAGCACGAAGAGCTCACTGCTCAGGTGCCGCCGCAGCACGAGCTCCAGCCTGCCCTGCTGCTTCCTCTTGTCTGCAAGGCCTGGGGACAGGGAGGCCCAGCAGATGCTGCACACGCAGCTAACAGGAGTCCACCCTCCTGTCACTACTCCAAGTGGCATGAAAAAGGACCACACAAGGTGGCCACGGGGGCACGTGCCTGAAGTCCTAGCTACTCAGGAGGCTGAGGCAGGACTGCCTGAGCCCAGAAGCTCAAGGTCAGCGAAGCCAGCACAGAAAGACTCTGTCTCAAAGAAGGAAAAAACAAACCTGGGCATCGTGGCCCAAGCTCATCTTCTGCAGGAGCTGAGAGCTTCCAACTTGTCTTGGTCATGCGACAGCCATTCCATCACAAAGATTTTTCTACATCATGTGAGCACATATTTAAATACCCACCAAAATGCCCAACTGAATCTGCACAGGCAGCCGTCGCCCCATAGCGTGTTCATCCCCTCCTCCCAGGTGATTCCAACAGCAAAGCCCAGGCTGGCCCTGCGACCCTGGGACATTCTCAGAGCTACTTCCTATCTCCACTACATGGACCTACCACATTCCCTCTACCCACTTGGCCCTGCAGGACAGGACAGGCTCAGGCAGCCCTAGAAGATGGCCAGTGTTCTCATGGCTGCAGGCTGCTCTGTACTCAGGAAGAAGCTGACCTGGGGCAGGTCACAGGCTGGGACCTCCCTGGAGCACAGCCAACTGCCTGGATTCTAGCAGCATGCCAGGGGAGTGCGCCCCAGGGCCCAAATGTGTCCCAGCTGGGGTTAGCACCTCAGATCTTGGCAAAGCTCCCTGGTAATTGGGAAGGGCGGGGACTCTCTTCCAGGACAGCTCAAGTTGGAGAGCCAGCAGGCCTGTGCTAGGGCATCAGCACAGATGCTCTTGGTGTGTCTGGAGGTGGGTTCCCCTCTGACCCTTGACTGACTTGTCCTCAGAATGGCATGTGGCAGGGGGCCTGGCTGCAAGGAGGGGGAGAGGGTGGAAGGCTGTGACGGGGCCACAGGTGGGCTGGGCTGTGGTACAGTCCGCTCCGTCCCCCACACACTCAGGCGTCCAGCCTGCGGTCCAGGTAGACACCGCAGTGGCCAGGGGCCTCCTGGCTGCCCCCACGCATGCTACCGTCCACACTCTCTTGGCCTCCCCCTCCACGCCTGCCCCTCGGGCCTCCTTTGCTGGCTCCTCCCCATCTGGCCCTGGACGTGGCGGGTGAGACGTCCAGCCTTTTGCCTTGCTGTCACTGGAACTCGGAGCCGGGCAGGAGGGCCGAGTTCACTCCCCACAGTGAGCGCGACCCCACGAAACCCATTCCTGCACAACTCCTCTTGTGACCCCCACCCTGCAGACCCCCAGCAGCTCCAGCCTAGGAGGCATCCTTGATGACCTTATCCCATGGGCAGTGGGTCCCCAAGTCCTCCTTCCTTCCCCCTGACTCCTGGCTCCAGCACCTCTTGCCTGAGGTGTCCCTCCAAGGTCCCCACAACTGCGGTCACATTTCCCCCTCTGCCCAACATTGCCCAGCTCCCACTCACAGCAGGGGCTCCTGCTGTCTGGGGCCCCAGCCCCCTCCCACACCATGAGGGCCGGCCCTGCCCATGGCCTCTCCCAGGGGCCAGCACCTGGGCTCTCCAGCCAGGCCCCTGCTCCTGTGGGCTTCAGCTGGTCCCCAGCCTGCTCCAGGGTGCTTGGTGAATTAATGAAAGGGGCTTCTGGCTGCTTCTCTGCCACAGTGACCACCACAGGTCACTTCAGGAGCCAGGAAAGGACAGGCCAGAATACAACCAGGGTGTCACCCTGTCCCCAAGGGGGACCCCAGAGGACAGAAACCTTGGGCCAAGCTTAAGAAAGGCCACTCATGCAAGCCTGTAATCCCAGCACTTAGGGAGGCTGAGACAGGAGGATCGCGAGTTCAAAGCCAGCCTCAGCAACGCGAGGCGCTAAGCAACTCAGTGAGACCCTGTCTCTACATAAAACACAAAATAGGGCTGGGGATGTGGCTCAGTGGTCGAGTGCCCCTGAGTTCAATCTTCAGTACCAAAAAAAAAGAAAGGCCACTCAGTGCCCAGTCCTGCCATGGCCTGGCTCTGCTCCCTCCTGGAAACAGCAGCTGTCGCCACACAGACTTGGTGGGGGCCAGGTCAGGACAAGGTGGAGCCACGTCTCTGGTAAGAGGAACAGCAGGGCCACTCTGCAGGGCCCTGTGGGGAGGCAGGGGCTGTGGGAGGAGCTGTGCCAAGGAGCATGGAGACCCAGAGCAGCGGCCCTGCATGGCCCTGGGGTGTATGCAGTATGTCCAAGCCTCGGAAGCCAGGAATGGCAAGTGCCACCTCTGACACAGGACACTGGCCTGGCAGGCAGAGTTGACCCACAGCAATGCTACCCACACTGCCTCCCCAGCCCCTGGGGTCACAAGTTCCTCAGAAGAGTCAACCCAGAGGTCAAGGCTAGGGACATGGCTCAGTGAAAGAGCACCTGCCTTCCCATGCAAAGGCCCTGGGTTCCATCCCCAGCACCTAAGAGCAGACGCCAGCAGCCCAGGACTCTCAGGCCCTTCAGGCCATCCTGCCTGCCCCGAGACTCACCCTGAGATGCCCAGAGCCAGGGTGGGCCGAGGGCTGGTCTTCATCCAGGCGATGGCCCAGGTAGGACAAGCAGCACTGGCTACAGCAAGACACAGGCCCCACCCCTGCACACTGGGAGTGCCTCAGCCTCCCCTCCTAGCCCCCATCCGGCATTGCTCAGAACATGCCAGGCTTGACCATAGGCCAGCGGGACTCCCACAGCCCCTCACTCTCCACACCTGCCGTGGCCGCCAGGGCTACTCCTCCACCCCAGCAGACTTCCACTTCCCCTCCTGGCTGGCTACACTAGAGGGTGGGCAGCCCAGAGCAGAAGCCTGTGGTTGCCCACAGGATGCTCACAGGGGGCACTGAGGGGGTGGGTGAAGGTGGGGACGGGCTGGTGGGGAGGGCAGAGGCACTGGCCACACCTAGCCATGGAGGGAGCCCCTGTGCACCTGTCCCCAAGGCCGCTGGAAGGCAGACAACTTCCAAAAGCCAGACCCCAGAGGACCAGGAGCTGGGGTTGGGGGCAGTCCCCAGCTGGGGGTAGAGCCTGCCTGCCCCTAGGGCCCTGGACTGCTGGCTCCACATCTTCCTGGGACAGTTACAGATGGACAGCAAACCTTGCTGCTCCTGGCAGCAGGGAGGGCAGGCCTGGCCTCAGTGGAGGCAAAGGCTGACGCAGTGAATGGGGCCTGGCATGGCACAGAGCTCAAGATGCAGCGAGTGTCACCCAGTGTCACCAGAAGGTGAAGGACAGATGTAGCATTGGCCCATCATGAGTAAGGGCTCTTCAAACAGCCTCCCCTCAGCCTCAAAAGGCCCCCAGGTGCCCCAGAGACCTTCCTGGGCAGGTGGAGTACAGGGCCACACCACAGACATGGGACCCAGGGGAAGTCAGGTGAGAAGACACCTAGTGGCTTCAGTCTCCGCTGCCTGTGGACTGCACAGGTGTCTAGAACTGGAGTGGGGGGCTGCTTGCTCCTGGCTGGGGCTCCAACTTCAACTTGGAGAAGGTGGCACCTGATTCCACTCAGCACAGGCAGGGCCATCCTGGTTTGGAAGAGCCCACCAGCAGAAAGGGACTTTCATGGGAGGAGGCCTGGGATATGGTGGCACCTCTCGACCTGAGGGGGAGGCAGGGACATGGGGCCTCAATACCTGAGGCAGGGGTCAAGATATACCAGAAAGAACACAGTTGGGTTATGGTACCTGTGGAGGAGAGAGCAGTGAGACAGGCGGGGAGAGGGGTCTCTGGGACAGGGCTGCAATGCCCCCCACACACCTGCCTTTGCAGGAGCTCCTGAGAGCCACCAGGGAGGGAGCCTCTCACCCCAGAAGTGCCTGGCAGGCCCCACAGCCACCAGCACCTGCGTTGAGGCACTTTCCTCCCAAGGCCTTCATTCGCTCCTCCCTGACACCCTGCCCAGTTATTAGGGACGCATGGAGCAGGCAGAGAGGTGAGGCTTTGGATACGAAACTGTAAACGAGAGTCTTTAAAATGACAGAGGCCTCCTTGGCCCCGAACTCTGAGCCAGAGACCCCCACCAAGGGACCAGATATCGTCACACTCTGCCCTCCCTTCCCACCCAGGGGTAGGCCCAGCAGGCAGAGGCCAGGTCACCTCCACTGGGCTCAAGCCTCGAAAACTGTTCTGGACGCTGGGGTGGGCTGGCGCAGTGGGGACTGAGGGTCCGTGGTCCAAGGGATTCCTGAGATGAAGAAGCGCCTGCGGCCCTGCACCGCACCGACACTCATCGCGCTCGCCCCTGAGGGCTGCCCACCCCACCCAATCCCATGCAAACCAGGCCAGGTTGGCCCAGTGTCTCTGCGTCCCGGAGTCCAGCGCGGGGCCCTGTCACGTGTCCAGAGCCTCACGGGTAGGCGAGGGCCCGTGGGGGCGCCCAGGCGGGCCATGCAGCGGCGGCGGCGGGACAGAGTTGCGCTGCGGTGGAGGTGGCTGCAGCTCCAGCGCAAGCGCAGGTGGTGGGAAGTCGCGCACCTGGCGGCGGTACTCCAGGAAGGTGCACGCCTTGGTGGCCAGTGCCACCACGTTCTTGCCGACGAAGATGGCAGAGACGCGGCTGTCGCGGAAGAGCGCCATGTTGGCGGCTCGCGCCAGCACGGCCACCACGTTGACGGTGGCGAGACTGAGCACCGGGTACAGCATCATCTTCTGCGGCGCTATGTGCTCGCCCTGCATGCTGACCTCGCTGAGCGCCACGCACGGCAGCACCAGCAGCAACATGTAGCAGTAGAAGAAGGTGAGGCCTTCGGCCCACAGCGGCAGCCCGGTGCGCGGCGGCTCCCACAAGTTGGCCTGCATGTCCAGCAGGTCCAGCAGGTCGAGGGCCACCCAGAAGAGGCGGCCCCGCAGGTCTTCGCGCTTGCGGAAGGTGCGCACATACTCCATGCGGTCAAGCGCCACCAGCAGCAAGAAGAGGCCCGGCACGCACACCGACAGCAGCAGCGTCAGCGCCTTGCGCGCCACTGGGTCGGCTGCGCCACGCCGCGCCGCCTTGTAGTTCTGGAAGATAAAGTAGAGTTTGATCTCCAGCACAAAGATGTAGAGGAACCAGAGGATCATGGCGTAGCCGCGCTTGGCCGTGCGCACCTCGGCGCCCACCCATACGGCCACGTAGCGCAGCACCAGCAGGAAGCACACGTCTCCCACCAGCACGATAATGCACACACCAATCTTGCGTGGGCCCTGGTTCTGCTCCACCAGGTACGCGTCCATGACGGCCATGCTGCCCATGATCACCAGCGTGGTCAGGCACACGTGGCGCCGGTCTGGGGGCGGCAGCACCATGGTCAGCCGCCGGGGCCCCGGCCCAGGAGCGCGCGGCCCCCACTCGAGGCAGGACGAGGCCCTGCGGCGGCCTAGGAGCGCGGCGGGGCGCGGCCGTTCTCAGCCCGTGGGCATGGTGAGGCGGAGCTTGTCCAGCTGCCCGGAGGGCGCCGCCGCTCCCAGCCAGCGAGCTTGGAACCTGGGGAAGACCAGAGGAGACAGGTCAGCGCGCAGTCCGGGCGGCGTCAGGCTCAGGAGGGCCCGCAGGGCGCGCGGCCTCCGGCAGCCCCTACAGTTTCATGCGCGCGGCGCTGTCCCAGCGCAGCGCGCCTGGGGTCTCGGTCGCACGCACGCGCTCCTGCGCGCACACGGACCCGGAGCCAATGAGCAGGACCTCCAGAGGGCGCTGCAGCCCCACCTGAGAGACTGGAGACGTCGTTCCCGCCACCGCCAGGAAGGAAACCGAACGGAAGTGGAGTCCCCTCACCGCGCGTTCCCGGAGCCGCGGTGGTTTGTCACCGCTGGGCCCGCGCCGCCACCCCTCCCGGTTCGGGCGGCCTGGACCTCAGGCGCGGGACGGCGGCCCCGGGCTTTCTCTGTGGCGTTACGGGCGTCCTCTCCCTGCCGCGCCGCGCTAGGAAAGGAGGCGGACCTCCTCCTTGGCCCTGTGAGCCCCGGGAGTGCGGGAAGCCCAGGCCCCATCCCGAAGGGCTTCGGGCAGGTTCCCAACCCAGACTGAGAGTCATCCAAGGCCTGCCTCATCCCCTACCAGCCTCTCCGTGCCGCCACCATCTCTCCTCCCTAACTGGCAGGCTCTTACCCGCTCCTGTCTGCCCTCCAGGAGAGTGCGGACCATCTGCCCGGCGCCCACCGTGGCTCCCCGTTGCCCTGGAGAGGTTCTCTGATCCTAGCTGCATCTCCAGCCACAGACGCTCCCCACCCTCTCTACAAACACACCCACTCTGCCTTACTCCTCGGCCCTGGGGGGCCCCAGCTGCGGGCTGCCCTCAAGAAGCCGCCAGCGGAGCGGCCCCTGTCACGCACCTGGCACCGGTTGTCCCTCTGTGCTGGTGGAAGGCCCCAGGCCTGCTCACACCCCCCGGCCCTCGGCCACCTGAAAGTCACTCGCTGCCAGGCCCAGCCTCCTGTGCGCAACACTCAGGACTGGGGGCTGCGTTTACTGCCCCGTCTAGACGAAGACATAAAATTTGTCACCCGTGCTGAGCTCAGCCTGTTCCCGGTGACACAGCCCCCACTGACTGGAGAAGACCTTGAAATGCACATCCGCACCCCTGCCCTCATCCCAGCTGCGGCCACGCCCGGCACCCTCCTCCCAGGGGTCCCCGCAACCACACACAGGACCCCACGCACGCAGAGCTCCCACACCTAAAGGACGCCTTTGGGGCCATGTCCCTCACCCGCGTCATCAAACTCCACGCACCCCCTTGCCCACAACACGCGCACCCCGTTTGCTTGCCCGCCAGTAGGCGCACCTCGCGGGGAGCCCGCGCCGGCCCGTTCCTGCCCACCCGGGCCTCCCTGGGCGCCGCCGGGGACTTCCCTTCCCCTCGGCACTCGTGCAGGCCACGCCGCCGCTGCACGGCCGGCCCTTTCTGCTCCACTCGCGCCACCACCCCGCGTCCAGTCACTCGTCCAAGGAGGGCGGAGGGCTCTGCGATGGTGATGGCGCCATCCACTCCCTAGAGGAGCCTAGCCCCGCGAGCCCGAGCCCGGGCCTGTCCCTCCGGCCGCGCTCCTCGGAACCTGGCCCAGGTCCACCTGCGCTGCGTCTCCCGCGCCCGACCCCAGAGCCCACCCGGCCCCGCGGCTCAGGTCTCACGCCCGACCCCGGGCCCCAGGCCCTACCCGCCCGCGGCGCGCACTGACCCCCACCCCTCGGCGCCACCTGGAGGGGCTGGGGCCGAGGAAGGGTCGCCGCCACTCTGCCACCGCAGTTGCGAGGGTCGAGCGCCGGCGGCAGGCTGCTTCTCCGCGGGTCCCTCCCCCCACAGGCTTCCAGCGGGGCCTGGTCGCGTCGCGCCGCGGCCCCAGGCCTCACCCGCAGGGTCCCCCGCCCACCCCACGCCCTGCGGCCGGGGGTCGCCCAGGCCCGGCGGGCAGCGGCGCCGGCCTTCCGCCCCTCTCCACCCACACGCCACCCGCCCGCCCTCCGCGGGTCCGGGCGCCTACCCTGCGGCCGGCCAGATGCTGCGAGCCCGGCGGGCCCCGCGGAGCCGCTGCGCGGGACCCGGCGCGCGGGGCTACGCTCCGCCCCGCACCCCGGCGCCGCCCCCGGCCGGGACCCCGCCCCTCGGCCCGCGCGGGACCGGCCTAGCGATCACAGGGGTTCTGTGCAGCGCCGGTTGCCGAGCGACCGCTCTGCGCAGTCCCGGCGCGCCGGACAGGTGGCGCTGAAAGCGGACGCTCCAGGATCCACCCCAGGCCCGATGTCTGTCCGCCCGGCCTCACCCTACAGGGAGATCCCTTCAGTCCTCCTCTCTTCCCTAATTCCGCTGCAGCCCTCCGGGCTCAGAGCCTGGCCGGCACTAAAGTGACCCTGCCCACCCACGAAAGTCTGCCCCTGGACCGCGTCCCCGCGGAGCTGGCCAGGATGTGGGGGAAGGGCCAACCACCGGGGAGCTTAGCAGTGGCCCATGGGCCAATGCAGTGGGGTCCTGGGTCCTGCTCCCAGCTGGGAGCGCGCCCTCTGTGCCCCATAGGGAAAATCCAGCTCGATTGTCTTGAGGGAGAAGGAGCTGCTTCCTTCTCCAGCCCGTCGCGGGGCAAGCTAGCGTTCTGGGGCTGAGGCTGCCTCTCTCCACCCTGTCCTCGCTGAGCCCCCCTCCAGGCCTGTGCGAGCCCGAGAAGGATGGGGAGGGCACTTACACCCAGCTATCTTCGTTCCCAGAGTGGGTCCGGTTCCCTCGGACAGAGCCGGAGGGTCAAAGGTGTGAAGGGACATCCAGAATCCCACAGCTGGAAGGGGCGGAGTCTGATCCCTCCCAGGTCTGCTGGCTGGGGCACTGCACCTGAAGCAGCGTCCCTGCTGGTGGCAAGTCCATGCAGGCAGTTGGGTCTGCACAGGCCACAATCCGAAGCATTCCCTAGACCCTGGAGACAGGTAAGCAAGGGTGACAGGCCACAGTGGGCCGTCTGAGGGACCAGGGACCAGGCTGAGATGCTCACTGGGACAGCTGGACGCTCTCACTGGAGGATACTGCCTCTGACCCAGGAAGGGGCTCCACATCCAAGAGTGGCCTGCTCTCTCCCTCACTGACTGCTCCAAAGCCCCTGACCTCACGAGGGGGCTGAGGGCAAAACCACTCCAGTGCCAGCATGGAGAGGAGAGGAGGCCCCCATGGACAGTGGCCAACACCAGCAATGCACCCTGGCCGACCCACCCTGGCAGGCAGGCAGGGGGAGCAGCTGCCAGCCTTCAGCATGGTGTCCACGCTGCCCTCCCCACCCCACCCAAGGCTGCTCTTCCACTGCCCACCTGCCCAGTGCAAGCTCCAGCCCTCTGCGCACCCCAACCCTGCGGCACATTGCCTTACACATCAAAAAGGACTTGGCAGCTGTGATCAGGTCATGCCATCACTTGGGAAAGACAGGAAGGGGATCCGGTCCCAGATGGATTTGAAGATGCTGCTCTGGCGGCTCTGGAGAGGAGGAAGAGGCCACAAGCTAAGGAAAGTGCACCTCTAGAAGCTGGAAAGGAGAGGACAGGGATTCTCCCTCCAGGCCTCAGGAAGCAGGCAGCCTTGATTTTAGCCCTGTGCGGCTCTGTCCTGCACACTACAGGCAGTGAAGTGTGTGGTTTCAAGCCACTAAGTTTGTAGCAATTTGTTACAGCAACAATGGGCTGGGGAGGTGGCTCAGTGGTTGAGTGCCCCGAGTCCAGCCCCGGTACCAAAAAGAAAAGAAAGAAACCAGTGCAGCTGCTGCCTTAAAGCTGTTTTCCCACACAGATAAAACCTGCAAGCATCTACATAGCAGGTCAAAGCTGAGCATGGTGGCACATCTGTAGTCCCAGCACTGGGAGGTTGAGGCCGAGTTGCATGAACTCAGGGGTTCAAGGCCAGCCTGGGCAACAGCCAAGACCTCAACTCAAAAAAGAAAAATTAAAAAGTGAACAGGAAGAGAAACACCCTAGGTTAAGACAAAGGAGAAGAAAAGAGAAAGTGGCGAATACCTGGGGATATCTAAGTGAGCATGCACTATACGTGACAATCACAAAGACCACAGTGGAACCTCCATTCTGCATGAATATACACCAATAAGATGCTAAAAAATAATAGAATACTTAGAAATCATAGGTTGTTAGAAAACATAAAATTAAGACACAAAACAGCACATAATGGGCTGAGGTTGTGGCTCAGTGGTGGAGCACTTGCCTAGCATGTGTGAGGCACTGGGTTTGATGCTCAGCACTGCATACAAATAAGTAAGTCCATTGACAACTAAAAAATGTTTTAAAAAAACAGCACATAAGCCGGGCGTGGTGGCTCACACCTGTAATCCCAGCACTTAGGGAGGCTGAGACAGGAGAATTGCGAGTTCAAAGCCAGCCTCAGCAATGGCGAGGCACTAAGCAACTCGGTGAGACCCTGTGTCTACATAAAATACAAAATAGGGCTGGGGTGTGGGTCAGTGGTTAAGTACCCCCTGAGTTCAATCCCCGGTAACAAAAAAAAAAAAGGAAGAAGAGGAAGACAGAGCAGATTTAAACACTAATATCTCATGGGACATGGTAGTACTCGCCTGTAATCTCAGTTATTCAGGAGACTGAGGCAGGAGGATCACAAGTTCAAGGTCAGTCTTGGCAACCTAGCAAGACCTTGTCTTAAATAGAAATTTATGAAAGGCTGGGGATGTAGCTTGGTGACAGAGTGCTTGCCCAGCATGCACAAAGCTCTGAGTTCAATCCTCAGAACCACAAAGAAAAAGAAAAAGAAAAAAAGAATGTCAGTAATTACACTAAATGTAAATGAGCTACGTGTTCCCAATGAACATCCAAGATGATCTGTCTGATCAAAAAACGAGAGATGTTTGTAAGAGCCCCACCTAAGTCCTAAGGATGTGTGCGGGACAAGAGTAGATGTATCCAACGTGACGCAGTGGCCCGGGCAGGACTGCTCCTAGGAGATGTGTGGCCAGCAGAGAGCAGTCGGAATGCCCCCAACACAATGACTGCAGTTACCTCGTGTGATTGCTGCGCCGGCACAGGCCTGCAGCCGTCAGTGTGGACCCTCTAAGTCCAGTGAGGGAGAGCTGCGTGGGACTCCATGCAGAGCACTCAGCTGCTCTGGGATAAACTGTTGGGACCCACAGACCTCAGCAGGACCGGGGCGTCACACGCAGGGAAAGGCTATAGAATCGAGGTGAAGGCCGTCCTTTGACCCCAAGTGATCCGCTCCTGGGCTCCCGCTGGCGTGCGGGTGTCCCCATGGAAGTGCTCCAGGACAGGACAGAAAGCATGAGGCAAGTGAGCTCTCTGAAGGTAGCAGCCCCAGGAGAGGAGGGCAGGCCTGAATTTGAGGCCCCACTAAATGGCGTCTCTCTGTATCTTGCTCCCACACCCCCTTCCTGGCAGCCTGGAAGCCAAAAGTGTGGGTTTCTGACTTAGCGCGAGAATGTTCAGTGTAAGATGCATTTTGGGGACATGATCTCATTGAAATTAGGGGAGCAGTGGTATTAAGAAATCTTCAGGGCTGGGGGTGTGGTGCAGTGGTAGCATGCTCGCCTGGCATGCAGGAGGCACTGGGTTCCATCCTCAGCACCACATGAAAATAAAATAAAGATATTCTGTCCACCTACAACTAAAAAATACATATTAAAAAAAAAAGAAATCTTCAGGGACTGGGATTGTGGCTCAGTTGTGGAGTGCTTGCCTCGCAGGCAGGAGGCACTGGGTTCGTTCCTCAGCACCACATAAAAATAAAATAAAGATATTGTGTCCATCTACAACTAAAAATATATATATTTAATAAAAAAAGAAATCTTCAAAGCCAGGCACGGTGGCTCACGCTTGTAATCCCAGCACTTAGGGAGGCTGAGGCAGGAGGATCGCGAGTTCAAAGCCAGCCTCAGCAATGGCGAGGAGCTAAGCAACTCAGTGAGACCCTGTCTCTACATAAAACACAAAATAGGGCTGGGATGTGGGTCAGTGGTCGAGTGCCC
>CM053401.1:115558-180641 GCA_028644305.1 Xerus rutilus
GGGAGCACCACGCTGACCATCATGGGGTGACCACGATGACCACTCGAGGCTGAGCAGGTGAGGGCGCGTGGAAAGACAAGCAGATCAGAGCCCAAGAGACACTTGGAGAGAGAAGGAACCAGCGGGCAGGAGCGCATGGGACAGCGCGCATTTTGTTAGGAAAAGGTGGAAATGGCAATAAGTCCAAAAATAACCACGGAAATGTCCTTGAAGTCCAGATCAATGGCAATAAAAATCACACATGCCCATGTTTACATCAGCAGCAGAACATTCTATCTTTCCAGGGGAAAGCAGAAAAGAAAAAAGAAAAATGAAAGAACAAAATATGGCACTAAAGAGGAGTCCTGATGCAGTGATGATCACAGCACATGTAACCGGCTGAAACAGAATGGGCATGCTCAGAGCTTCTAAAAGTCAACAATATGCTATGGAAGAAACATGATTTTTTTTAAAAGGACACATCAAGGTTGAAAAAGAAAGAACCAACTAGCATATACCAAGCAAATATGATTAAAGAAAGCTCCAGGAAACAGTAAAGTGTACCCATCACAAACATGAACACCTGGTGATCAGCCTCCAGTGCGCTGAGCCGTGATGAGCAGGAATCACCAGCAAAAGCAGGTGCAGAAACCACAGTTTAGATTCTTCATATAAAACACAAAAATTTTGTTTTAGAATGGAGAGTTTTCTCTTGAGCATGCACTAAGGGAATTAGATAATAATGATAATAATAAATAACAGCTCCCAGGTCTGGATGATTCTACTGAATATCAAAGAGCAGTTAATTCCTACCTTAGCAAATTATTCCAAAAAGATAGATTGCAGAGGCTCCGGTGAGGCCAATGTAAACTTGATTCCAAAATCCAATAAGAAATACAAATAAAACAAAGAGAGAAAGAAAATCATAGGCCTGTTTCGGTTTAAACATTGATAGAAACATCTTAAATAAAATTTTAGCTGATGTTATTTAAAGGAGAAATGAGATGATTGTCTCAATGAAGACAAAACTTGCAATATTTACAATTATTTTTTTAAAAACTCAGGAAATTGGGTTAGGGCTGTAGCTCAGTGGTAAAGTGCTTACCTCACACATGTGAGGCACTGGGTTCAATCCTCAGCACCACTAAAAATAAATACATAAAAATATAATGTGGCCAGGCATAGTGGCGCACGCCTGTAATCCCAGCACTTTGGGAGGCGGAGACAGGAGAATCGCGAGTTCAAAGCCAGCCTCACCTCAGCAACGGCGAGGCGCTAAGCAACTCAGTGAGACCCTGTCTCTACATAAAACACAAAATAGGGCTGGGATGTGGCTCAGTGGGCGAGTGCCCCTGAGTTCAATCCCCAGTACCAAAAAATATCCGTGTGTGTGTGTAGCCCCAGGTTCCAGCCCCAGCACCACACATGGAAGAGTTCACAGAGTGTGAGCACAGAGGGCACGTCTGCAGGAAGGTGCCAGGACAACACAAGAGGCAAACGAGGGGCCGGGTCACAGCGCAGGAGCCCCTGGGAACCATGAGCGAATGGTCAGCCACAGGACAGAAGGGAGAAGACACTCATAACACATAAACACCAGGGGTTCATATTGCAGATTTCAAAGAGCTCCTGAAAATCAAGTTTTAAAAGACAGCAATCCACTCCCCACCCCATCCCCCCAAAAAGTCAAAGGATGCGACCAGGCATTTACCAAACGACTAAGCAAGCACTGAAAAGATGCTCAGATTCACCAGTCAGAGAAACGCAAGCTGACGCAACCCTGCCGACTCCAGAAAACCTGGAGGGAGGCAGCAGAGACCGGGCGCCTGCGCCATCCCCGACCTGGTGGAGGACAGCGGCCTGACTGCTGGCCTGTCCCAACTGCCCACCGCAGGGCCTTGCATGGAGGCAGAGAACTGGAGACAGCGGGGCATCCGCCTCTGGGGAACAGCTGGGTGCACGCACCCTGTTGGACTTGGGTGAGGTGGGCTGGCCAGAAGGGTGAAGGGCTGGGCCTCTGTGGAGGGCAGAGCTGGCGCACCTCAGGACAGGACACCAAAGGGAAGGGCAGACCTGCACTGACTGCCGCGCCACCTGAACCCTGTGCCCCTCTGAGGCCTCAGAGCTGCTGCAAGGCATCTTGAAGTCCTGGGGGCCACACAGCCTGTCAGCCACCTTGCCAGCGGCTCAGGAGCATGCAGAGCTTCCTTTAGATGATATCTCTGTCAAGCCTGGCGTACAACCTCCTGATAGAAGTGGATACCAGGCAAGATCAATGTGAATCGCGACCGCAGGTGATGGTGTCCAGCCTGATTAGGGTTAAAAAGGTGTGCAGAGCCTAAGATCCGGACAGACTCTCCACAAACAGCTATAGCTACTTAAGGGTTAAATCAGGGGCTTGGTTTCTTTCCAACCTGTCTTTCTCATATCCAAACTGCTACTAAGTTGTCAGGACATAAGCCTGTCTGCTGTTAGATACCTCATTTGACAGAGGGCACAGTAAAAAAAAATCCCTAAGACACTAAGAGCTTCAGGAGAAGGGTCAGGGAGCCGGGTCAGGGTGAGCCAGCTGCTGTAACAGGCAGACCCCAGGGGCGGGTGGGGAGCTGCTGACACCCACTGCTGCATTGGTGGGGCAGGCCAGCACGTCCCTGCACCCAGCTCACAGCCCAGGGGCTCTGGGGCTGCACCTGTGCCTTCATGTGCCCCAGTCTCCATCGCCCACCCATGTGGCCCAGTAGAAAGCTCGGTCCACAAAGGGGAGGCCAGGCCACATGGCCACGTGGAGGCCGTGAGTGCAGAGGAGACACTGGCTTGTGCACTCTGCTCAGTAAGGGCTCTCAACTGTGGGCGCTACGCGCTGGCCGCTTGCTGACCCTCTCTCCTTGTGGTGAGCCCCTTCTGGGGCTGCCCACCCTTTCCCTAGCCAGACTCTGGTCTCTAGCAGCAAGATTCTGTCAAGGAACTATGGGCATCCCTGACGGCGGCCACACTTTCAGGAGGGCGTTCAGGGATGGCTGAGGTCCTTTGGTTCATGGGGGGAGGTCAGTAGGATCCTGGAGCTCCATCCAACTTCCCTCCTGCGGGTCTGAGGCCTGGGAGCAGCAGGGCCTCCCCTCTGCTGCTCTTCCTTCCTGCTCTCAGATGGCACAGCTCACCCGCTCGTTTCTTTGGGGTGATATAAAGCCAGGTACAGCCACATCCTCCCGCCTTGACCTCAGGGCTTTGTCCTCTCCCCTCCCTCAGCTCAGGCTCTGCAGTGTGGAACTCACTTTCCTAGTCATTAGGCCTGGCCCGTGACAGCCTGGTGCCCAAGCAGCTGGCCCTGGTCACACAGACTCCCCTTTGAGGCCCAGTCCATGTTCTGCTAGTTGTGATCATGATGGCTACTCTAACAATCTATTGAGATGTCTTTTTATTTTCTGGATTTTGGTTTTGTTTTCTGTCTTTGATGCTTGGATGTTTGGGGCCTCACTGATGCTGGAGGGTCTGCCCCTTGGTGACAGTACAGGACAAGGCTGCAAGCACAATTTTTTTTTTTTTTTTTTTTTTTTGGTACCGGGGATTGAATTCAGGGGCACCGACCACTGAGCCACATCCCCAGCCCTATTTTGTGTTTTATGTAGAGACAGGGTCTCACTGAGTTGCTTAGCACCTCGCCATTGCTGAGGATGGCTTTGAACTTGCGATTCTCCTGTCTCTACCTCCCAAAGTGTTGGGGCAAGCACAACTTTCATAAGCAAGCCACCACCCAGAGCCCAGAGCCCAGCTCCTCTGTCCATCCTGGGACCAGCCTGAGACACTAAGGGGCAGCCCCACACCCCAGAACATGCAGACTGCTGTAGGGCAGGTCCTAAGACTGCTCACCCCGCCGCCCCCGTTCCTTCCTGATTACATGTCCCTTTGCTCCCAGCCTCCTGACAGGCCCTGGGGCTTCCGGGTGCTGCCCTGTGTGGCAAGGCCCTCCTGGGGTGTGAGCAGAAGTCTTCTTCCTTCATGACAGTCACCACAGCTGCATGTCCTGCCAACCTGGCTAAAGCACAGATTGAGTTTCAGAGGCTGTGCCCAGCACCCTGCCGCCAGCACCAGCTTCTCTGTGACTCTCCGGCAGACCACAGGCACCGAGGTGTGTGCCCTCTTCCTTTCCTGAGCCCATTGTGGCCAGGCGTCCATCCCACCTCACTCCAGGATGCTGGACTCAACAATCTTCAGCTTCTTTGTCCTCTGAGGCCCGTGCTCCGCCAGCCCACCCGGCCTGCCCTAGGTCCCTCTGCCCTCTCTTCCTAACTGCAAGCTCCTCTTGTAAGCAAGTCGAAGCACCAGCACTCAGGTCTCTGACTTGGGCCCTACCCCCACCACTGCCAGAGTGGACTCACCATGCCCGGGGGTGGGTCAAATCCTATTCTTCAGCCCCAAGCTCCAGATTCATGCAGCCAGCAGCCGGCCAGACATCTCCACTCAGACACCCAGGTGAACTTGCCAAAGTTGGGCTGCCCGTGCCCATGCTCCACCTGCCCAGCTCTCAGATGGCCAAGGGGAGGCTCATCCATGACGGCTCACATCGGCCAAGCTCCCCTGGGTAACCCTCCCCTGCCTTCTGCTGAGCCCAGAAAGGCTCCTCCCCCAGGCAGAGGGGATCATTCCAAAGAAGACCAGACCCAGGCCCCTCTGACCCCCACAGCCCACCATCCCCAACAAGCGTGTCCATGTCCCTCACCTGCACCACGCTCTGTGGGCCTGTTGGGACCTGCTTCCCACTGTGCAGGCCCCCTGGCCACCCTCACCCCTGCCCTGTCCCCTGCATTTGCTTGCGGGGTTTCCACCTCCCTCCTGCACATGGGCTATGGGGCTTGTGCTGACCCTACCCACTCAGAATTCTGGCCAAATGGATAAGCAAAGCTGTGGGCCAGGCACAGCCACAGGGACAAAAGCCAGAGGCAGGGTGGGGGTGGGGTGGACAGCTCAGTGCCCACGACCCGGAGAGGAGGGTGGCTCCAAAACCAGGGCTGCCATGGGCAAAGGAGAGCCAGGACATGCAGCACGAAGGGCCACAAAGCCAGAGGCCAAAGGACAGGCATGAGACTTCACGGCCACCACCACCACCACCACCACACGAGGGCCCAGGCTGTGGACCCAAGGGCAAGGCAGTAGAGGTTCCCAAGCTTAAGGAGCCCACCATGCCTGACCACCCAAATTTCTCCCCAAATGCCACCGAGGCACACTCCTCTCCAGCCATGGGAGACACTCCTTGGGTGTCCACACGCTGGGGCAGCAGCAGGAGGGCCATGGACTTGACCTGGCTGTGATCCCACCAGCCTCACCCACTGCCCAGGTCAACCCACACCCTTCGAAGGAGGCCCCATGCCACAAGCACGGAAGGGGCAGAACCAACTAAAACCACAGGCTCTTACACAGAACACAGGCTGGGCATGGTGCTGCATTTGGAGCTGAGGCTGCTTTTCTTCATGATGTAGTAGCTATGTCCAACAAAGAGCAGCAGCACGTTTAAGTTATGGAGCAATAAAACCAATGTCCAGAGAGCCACCTGCAGCAGAGGACTTCCCTGTGCCTACCGCCCTACGCCGTGGGTGAGGTGACGATCAACACAAGCCCCTTCCCTATGCAGGGGGCGGGGGACGTGGGGACTGAACCCAAAGGCTCAAGCCTGCCAGGCCAGTGCTCTCCTGCTGACCTCCTTTAATGCCCTGCCCTGTCTTCCTGTGACCTGTCTGTTCTCTGAAGACCCTACACTGCTGCACTCGCGAGCACGCCCTGGGCTTCCCATAGCCATCCGCGTCTCGGCCCCTGTGCAGCCCCACGACTGCTGCCAGGGGACTGCTGGCCCCTGCAAGCTGAGCATGCCCCTCATTACCAGGGTGCACCCGCACGCTCGGAGGTCCTCCTACCCCAACCCGTCCCAGGACCGTCTCCACATGCCCCTGGCAGGTGCAACCTGTCTCCATGCTCCGGCCGTTCTGCGTCATGTGGACACTGTCACCCACGTAGGCTCTCCCAGGTCCTGCCCTGTGGCACCCGCCCCATCTCACCCACCCTCAATAGTCCCATGTGGTGTCCTGACACTAATCATCAGCCACAAGTGCAGCAAGCAGATTCTCCCACTCAGGCTATCATTTTCTTTATGGCATCTTTTTTTTTTTGGTACCGGCAATTGAACTCAGGGCACTCGACCACTGAGCCACATCCCCAGCCCTATTTTGTGTTTTATGTAGAGACAGGGTCTCACTGAGTTGCTTAGCGCCTCACCATTGCTGAGGCTGGCTTTGAACTTGCGATTCTCCTGCCTCAGCCTCCCAAAGTGCCAGGATTACAGGCGTGCACCACCGCACCTTTTCTTTTTTTTGAAAAAAGAAAGGGAGAGGGGGGCGCTCAAACAAGCCAGGCAAGCACTCTACCACTCAGCTACACCCTGGTTGTCTTCCAATAAACAGAATTTTCTAGGTTTTTATTTTTCAGGGTATCAGGGACCAAACCTGGGGGCACTCCACCAGTTATCTACACCTCCAGTCCTGTGCTTATTTTGAGGCAGGGTCTCTAAGTTGCCTAGGCTGTCCTCAAACTTGCAATTCTCCTGCCTCAGCCTCCAGTCAATGGGATCACGTGTGCACCACTGTGCTGGGAGTTTTGTTAGAGAGTCCACGCTACCAGGCCTCCCCACAGCCAGAGGCCCAGACACTGCCCTGGTGTCCGCTTGCCACTTCCTGTAAGGACACATTTGCCTCTTCATGGGAGCCTGAGGTCCGGGCTGCATGTCCTCAAACGGACTCCCCGTCATGCAGCATGCTAGACCAAGAGTGCCTACCAGTCCTGGCTTCCCCTGGTTTTGGGCCTGAGTAGGACAGGAAGGTTATCTGGAGGGGTAGGGGCGGGGACAGCAAGGTCACAACAGCTCCTCAAAGTCAGAGAGAGGGCAGGGGAGCGTCCGATGGCCTTCAATGCCTGCTCCGACATGTTGTGCCTCGGGTGGGGACCCCAGAGCAGCCTAGGTCAACAACCCATGAACCTGGAAGACTCTCCCAGGGCCTCTAAAGGCCCCCTGAGGAAGTCCTGGCCCACCAGCCCTTGATTTTAATCCTGTGACTGTGTGGGAGCTCAGACTGAAGAGCAGGAAAGTCGCCACCGTGGAACAGCTGGCACCCAACACCAGAGGCCCTCCCCGGTGACAACTCATCACCACGTGGAGCACACCTGGGCCCATGGGCAGGCCCCCTCAAGACCCTTCCTCCGAGGCGCCAGGGCCTCAGCTACCACAGTCACCAAGGTCCCGTGCACAGGCACCCCACAGGACACACACACGCACGTGGTTCTATCCAGGACTCCAGAGCCAAGGAGGGAGGCGGCTGCATGGTGCCACACCTGCCTTTGGGCTTCAGAACTCAAGTTGTGGAAGGCCAGTGGGAGTCCTGGGTCCGGGCAGTGTCCAGATGCAGGGAGCTGACGTGACCTTGCTGAGCATGGCTGTCACGTGGAGACCGTCACGTGGAGGCCCGGGGCACAACAGGAGACACCTCCAGAGGTGACTCCAGGAGCCTGGGCTCCAAGTGCCCTGGGCCAGAAGCCAGATGGAATGGCAACGAAGGCTGAGGGGGGCCTTAGGTAGGAAAGGGGTGCGAGCCAGGGAGCAAGGGCCGTGTCCAACGTCAGGCACAACCTGCTTGGACACCACCCAGTCCAACTGATGCTCCTGAAGATAGCGTGCTAGGCATGGCTGGCTGAGAGGGGCAGTGGGGCATCCAGCCCCAGAGGCAGAGGAGCCCCAGGTCAGAGGTGGCGCCCTGGGCGCAGGCTGTTCCTCCAGCACACACTAGCCAGGCAGGAAAACTCCCATGACAGCACGTTCTGGCAGAAGAGCCAGGCTCCCAGGGGCTGAAGTGGTATTGGGTCTAGGCTGGCAGGAGGCTACGCACAGCCAACTGTCCCTACCACCTGCCCCAGGTCAGGTTGCAGATCCTACGATGGGGAGGCAGGGCCAGAGGCCACAGGGCCCACCTGTGCCTGCTGGCTAGGAGGACACTGGGATGAAGAGGGTCTCTCCACCAGGCTGCGGGCACGTCCCACACACAAGCAGCCCTTTGTCAGAGCCGAGTTCCATGAGCAGCCTCAGGAACAAGGCCCCTCTGTCCACACTGTGGCCTCCCCTTCACTCCCAGGCCACCGCCCCCGGGAAAGAAGAGCCCCCAGGACTCCCATCCGGCCCCCCACCCACAGCAGACCCAGCACAGGAGGGAGGCTATGCCCACAGCCTAGAGCTGGGTATGCAACGCAGTGGGGACCGGAGGAAGGTGGCACAGCCACCCTCCCCAGGGTCCCAACACCCAACCTGTGTGCAGGCCAGGTGTCTCCCAGCCGTGGCCAGCTCTGCATTGGCTCCAGGTAACCCACTACCACCCAGGGACTGTCTCGTCTGACCCAAGTCTTCCCCTCCTGCCACCCTCAGACAGAATCCAGAGGGCAGCTGAAGATGGCCAGTCGCCTGATCCCCACAGGGAGGCCTCTGCCATTTATTTTTGGGTCTCCTTTGCCCTATACTACAGGCCCGGGGCCTGGGTCCTGGTCAGTGAGTACATGGCCTGGACCTCTGCAGTCACGTTGGCACTGTGGCCACCAGCTCTAGAATCTGCTCCTGAGACCAGCCAGGCTGGACCAGGCAGGCTCCCACTCAAGGAGGGTGTGTGCATAGGCCTTCAGCGTCTGGGTGGCGGGATCCAAATCAGGCCGGGCAGGGCTCCTGCCAGCCTGGCCAGCTCCTGCTGGGACTGTTCCTGCAGTCGGTGCAACACTGCCTGCAGATGGGCCTCCTGGCGCTTCAGCAGCCTGACTAGCTCGGCTGCCTGCAGGCCAGGAGTCCTGGAGGCACTCTCCTCCCTCCTCACCAGCCGGTGGGGCCCCTGGGGTGGGCCAGGGCCCCTGTCGTGCTCCCAGGACCTCCGCAGGGCAGCCAGCTCCCGTTCCACAGCCTCCTGAGAGGCCTCCCGCACGGAGCTCCACTGTGGCCCCCGGCCCAGGCCTCCAACCTGCAAAGGACAGATGTGGCAGTTTGCGAGCCCAGGGGACTCAGTGCCCCAGGACACAGGGCTCAGGCCCCTGGGCACTCCTTGGGCCCCGATACCCATCTTCCTGGCACAGAAAGCAGGTCTAGCCTCAGGCCAGGACAGGAAGCCCACAGGCCTGGGCTCCACTTTAGCCTAATGGAGCGGCTGAGCCTTGCACCCAGGCAGCCAGGCCACGGGGACTCCCAGAGCCCAGGGCAGCAGGGCCCCCAGCCTGACCTCACTCCCTGCCTAAGCTGCAGGACCCAGATGGCTCCTGGGAAGGAGGGGTGGGTTGGCAGCTCCAGCAGGGCACCCTCCAGGCTGCAGCACAGCCCTCCCACCCTCCCTCTGCTCTCCAGGTCAGGGATCGCAGAGTGGGCTGACCGGGAGCAGGACCCAGGACTGCCGCCCTCACCACCTCCAGCCTTAGGGCCTCAGGGCCAGCTCTATCCAGGACCCGGCTGACAGCAAAGCTGGGGAGGGGGCCACATCCAGGGGAGCCTCAAGCCTCCAGCTCCCTCCAGATGAGCCCCCTGGGCCCTTGGGCAGCACAGTTTTCAAGGGCTCCATGAGGCCCTGAGCAGCAGCAGCAGGCAGGCCACTCCTGGGAACAGTCAGGATGAGGGGCTGCCTCTCAGCAGCGCGAGGGCGAGAGGCCACGGGGCAGACCCACTCTTCACGGAGACACAGGAAGAGCTGAAGGGCCTCTGCCTGGAGTTCACATTAAAATGCTCCGAAAACGAGAGCGTGCAGCACGAGCTCTGTGGGCAGCACGGGCTGGCTGAGCGCCCCGCTCTCAGGGGGCCACGCGTCCTCCGCAGGCCCAGCAGGACGCACAGGAGTGGCAGGGCCAAACACCGTGGGCCTGCCCCTCTCTCCACTGAGTCCCTTGAAAAATGAAGACCCCCTCAAAAGGGCAGTCGGGGGACACAGGAGCCGCCCTGGGGACTGCAGGGCCTTGGACATGCATCCTGCTGCCTTGTTGGAGTCTGGTACCTGAACAGCTCATCTACAAAGCCGAACCCAATTAAATCGGCAATTCAATTAGTATCTCCATCAGATGAGCCCCCACACCCCAGGGTCGGCATGCCCCAGGGAGGCAGCGAGGGGCTGGGAGGGGTCCAGAGGCCAAGGCTGCTGCACACTCACCTGAGCCTCCCAGGCTACCCGCCGGGTTGTGGCTGCCTCCAGCAGCTCCTCACGCAGGGCCTGCAGCTCCTGTGCCACCTGCTCCAACTCGCCAAGCCCTTGCTCAGGGATCCTGGGCAGGATCGTGGGCTGCGAGGCTGCAGCAGGGCCCTCTGGAGGACAGATGGCCAGGACCGTGTCCTGTAGGGAGGTAAGTAGGCATGTGCCAGGGGAGACAGAGTCCCCAGGAGGCAGTGGTGGCCCTCCCAGGTCTCGCAGCAGTCTGGACAGCTATTGGCACCCAGCAAGTGCGGCATCCAGGAGGGCATAAAAGACCACACTTCCACGCCTGCCGTCCCAGCGACTCGGGAGGCTGAAGCAGGAGGATCAAAGATCAACACCACCCTCAGCAAATTACCAAAGCCCTGCTCAAAAACAACATTCAAAGGGCTGGGGAAGGCTGGGGACGTGGCTCACTGGTTGGACGTGGCTCACTGGTTAGGTGCCCCTGGGTTCAATCCCCAGCACCAAAAAGAAAAGAAAACAAGGTGACACTTGTGGGTGCCAGAGGCAATGGCCAGCCACGCTGGGCCGTCCCCAGGAGACAAACAAAGGTCATGGGAACAGCCCCACCTGCAGGTGCCAGGTCGGGGGCTGTGGGCTCCCTTGGAGCCTCTCCCTCCTGTCTGGGAGGTGGCAGCCCCCAAGCCCAAGCCCGCCTCCTGGACAGGGGAGGGGCAGCCGGCTCACCATCCACTGCCAGAACACCAGCTCCCAGCGCCGCCACTCCAGAGCTGCCTTCAGACGGGTGTTCTCGCACTCCAGTGCCCGCAGCAGCTGCAGAACAAGCCACAGCTGGGCAGGCCGCACTGGGCACTCTGTGGCCCGGGGTCAGCAGGCAGCAGGGCCAGGTGGATGCCCCTAGCCACTCCCTGCGGTTTCTGCCTCCTTTCTGCAGGGCAGGGTAGCCCCACACAAGACCAGGCCTAGCCGCCCGTCCCCTCAGAGCACACCCAGGCCGTGGAAAGTGACGGGAGGCTCATGAGAATGTGGGGAGCCTGACCAGGGCAAGGGGAGTGCAGAGTATGGTCCAGAGGCCCCCACCCAGCCTCGAAGGGCAAAGACCCCACCCACACTCGGGCACCTAAATGCACCAGCAAAGAGTAATTAGTACAGCTTCCATGAAGTCCCCGGGATGCCCAGCACCCCTAGACTGGGGTAGGGCATAGCACCCCCTCCTCTTCTCTGGGGCTGCACTCTCAAGTTTTGCTGTCTCCTGAAACAGTCACCTCTCTGCCACCCCCAGCAAGACCAAGCGCACAGCGGGACAAACGGAAGGTTGCAGGCTCCACCAGTGGCCAAGGGAACTGCCCAGTCACCCAGCAGCATGCCAGCTGCTCACACCAGCCGTAGGTCATTCCAGAAGCTTCTAGGACCTCTCACAGCAGTGTAGGCTCTCAGGCAGGCCAGGTCCAGAATTTGGCCAGCTCCCTCTAGAAACTTGGAAGGAAACCAGCTGTGGCACACGTCACCTAACCACTGTTGTTTGAAATCCGGCAGCACCAAAACATACTGCCTCACCCCTCCAGGTCTCCACTCCACATTGAAGGGTCCCAGGCAGACCCAGATGGAGCCTGGGCAACTCCTGTCCTGCTCCAAACCAGGGACCAGGGACTGGAAGACTGGGCCTTGCTGAGTCACCTCTGAAAGGGGGACAGAGCCAAAGGCAGGTGGGGACACTCGAATGCTGCCTCAGCACCTCCAAGGCCAAGCACAGGCCCTACCAAGGCTGGCTCAGGCCTCATGCAGGGAGCCAGGCCCAGCTGGCACTGAGGGCCAGGCAGTCCTCGCAGGGTGGGCCCGCTCAGTCACACTGGGTGCATATAAATCACCTGGAGCATAAAGCTCCAAAGCTAGAATCTGCCAGCCAGATTTGCCAAGGGCAGAAGCTCCAGCAAAGCAGAAACAGTGGGACCAGGAGACATCTGCCCCTGAGCCCTGTCCCACCTGCCCAGGTTGCAGGCAGGCCTGGGATGCAGTAGAAGAGCCAGGTCTCCAGGGCTGGGAGGGAAGAGGCAGAAGGGCTGGGCCTTGGAGGAGGAGACACCAGCCCGAGCTCAGGTCAGCCCAGAGCTCAGGCTGAAGGCAACGGCCAGCCCTGGGCCCGCTCTGTGGACCCCAGGGGCAGACAGCCAAGAAGAAGGAGAGAGCGGCAAAGGGTGGACAGGACCCCAGAGCGGAAGGGGGTCAGAAGGTCAGCAAGGGTGAGGGCAGATGGGACAGCAAAAGTGGGAGGAGTAGACGGCGTCAGGCCAGTCCTGGCACTCACTCCTCAGTGTCCCACAGCCTCGGCACAGGACACTCTGCCTGAGGTCACATGGCCACCCAGGATCACAGCCTGGCTTTCCTCCAGGCCTGTGCTCCCCAGGACTGAGACCCCAAGTACGTCACCTAGGGCAGCACTGCCTTGCAAACACTGAGTGGCCCCTGGCCAAGAAGCAGGACTGAGGCCCACCATGTCTCCAGGGCAGACCCTTCCCAACAGGCCCCTGCTCCAAAGGGCAGCTGTCCCCTCTCAGCCAATCCTATGGGCAGTCCCTCCTCCTGGATTCCCCTCAATACCAGGCGACACCTTTGTGGGCTCCAGACTCAACACAGACCTGAGGCCAGCAATCCTTAATTCCAGTGGTCTCCTCCTTCCACTGTCCCAGCCTGGACCCACGCATTTCTGGGACCCTGCCATGCCTGGTCAGCGGAGGCACACACACAGCACCCTATTGGGATTCTGGGGAATATGGACAGTTCATGGGACAGAAAGAGTCCTGAAGACACCATTGTCAACTGTACCAGCAATGACAGTGAGCTTGGCAATAACCCAGAGACATCCACAGCTCAAAGCAGGGCACAGCCCCAGGTCAGCCCCAAGAGGCCTTGCCCCACTCAAGCAGACAGCCCTCACCTGCTGGCCACCCTCCGGGTTCCTGAGCATCTCTGTTTCAGTGACAGACAGATGGCCAAGGTTCTGGTCACTGTGGCAGCCACGGGTGTACACATGGATCTGAAATAGAACCCAGACCCCAGGCTGTGTGGGGTGGCACCTTCTCCCAGCACTGGGCCTCCGTCAGAGCAGCATGGTCACCCTTCAGAGCCCAACTTACACACAAGATGGCCACACTTTTTTTTTTTGGTACTGGGGTTTGAACTCAGGGGCACTCGACCACTGAGCCACATCCCCAGCCCTATTTTTATGTAGAGACAGAGTCTCACTGAGTTGCTTAGCGCCTCGCCATTGCTGAGGCTGGCTTTGAACTCGTGATCCTCCTGTCTCAGCCTCCCTAAGTGCAGGGATTACAGGCTGCACCACCGTGCCCGGCTAAGATGGCCACACTTTATCGGAGGCTGGCCAGGGCAGGGTCAGGCTCAAAACAGCTATCACTACCACTGGGGAGCCCCCTACAGAAGGAAGGACACTAGGCAATCTTGCTCAGGGCCTCCCCCCAATCCCTCAGGGGTCCAGTACAATGGGATGGGGCCCCTGCCCTGCTATCAAGTGCTCTGAAGGTGCAAACTTGCCCTCAGAAAGACAGAGCTAGCATGGAGGCTGGCAGGCAGGCCCCTGACCGGGAGCTGCTGGAGTAAAGGCCAGGCGACAGGCAGCACGTGGTCCTAGGAAGGACTACAACCACAGCAGAAGCCTCAGCACCAAGGAGCATGGCCACCATCCAGCCACCCTCAGCGCCCACTTCACTCCGGACATGCGCCGGGTACCGCAGCCCTCACAGTTAATCTCTACTGCTCCTTCCAAGGCCCCTACAGGAGCTGCCCACTCCCCAGACCAGCCCACATCCAGAACATGGTGGGAAAAAGAGGGCTGGAAGTGCCCAGGAGCAGCAGTTTCTCCATGGCAGAGTTTAAAGGCCAACAGTAATTTCTGGCAACAACAAAGTCAACCCTGTGGGCTCTCTGATATCCAGCAGGACTGAGAACCCTGACCATGGCTTCCAGCACTACCCAGTTCCATCCTATTCTGGTCTCCTACCTGGATCACAATCCCAACCCCCTCCAGCCCCAGCCAGGCCAGGGGAGCCCACAACCAGCCTGGGCTCAGCCCCTGCCAGGCCTGGCGGGATGGGCCACAGGGAAAGGCAACCTGGGCCTAGCCCTCTGGAGAGCTGTGTGAGACACTACCTTGCCCAGGAGGGTGCACTGCTCCTGCTGACTGGAGATCAGCTGCCGCCACCGGAAGCGCAGCTTTCCCATCAGCCACTGCACACAGCGGAGGTCCACAGGGACTTCTCCTATGTGCGATGCAGGTGGGCCAGAGCTGGCCAGGGCATCACCCTGGAGAGGGAGAAAGGGTCAGCCCCTATTTCACTCTCGACCCTGCCTGAAGGAGGGCAAGGACAGTAAGAGCAGTGGAGGTACGGCCATAGACCTAGCTCAGCTAGACAGCCAAGGCTGCCCAGCAAGGGCTGCCCTGAAGTCTGACATGGGATGGCCACAGGTCTTGGGGCATGAGACACCCTGGGATCTGGGCAGGGCCGAGCCAGTTACCCTTATTCCACACCCACCTCAAACTCAGGCACCTGGTCGCCCAGCTGCACGCGAGTCTGGACCAGCAGCCGCTCAATCAGAGGCTCTCGAGCCAGGAGCCAGGACAGGGCCAGCAGCAGCTCACGGCTGCCCTTGGAGCCATCCTCTGGAAGCTGTGCTAGCACAGACCTTGGGTAGCCCCGGGAGCACAGCACTGCCTTCACCAAGCGGGCTTGGGCCTCTGGAGTAAGAGACCACCAGCTCAGGGAGAAGCCTACCTAAAGCGGATAATATCTGTACTCCTTCGGGACCCCCAAACAGAGGGGACAGGGACAAGGACGAGGACAGTGGGTCAGGACCTCCAACCAGGATAAGGGCACCATACCCTAACCTGGAAGTAAGGGGTTAGGTGGTGGTTGGACCAGGGTCTAACCAGAACCAGGACTTCGGTAAAGTGGGAGGGGCCAGAACCTCCAGGGGTGGAGCCTGAGAGCTGCGCAGGGCCAGTGCCTACCTGGGTGCGCGCTCGGAGAGCCTCTGGAGGTGGGGGCCTGAGAGCTGGACAAGGCCAGAGCCTCTGGGGCGGAGTCTTACAAAGCTGGGCGGAATCCGTGTCACCGGGTGGGCGGGGTCATGCCTGTAGGGCAGGGCCAGGCCGGGGTGGGCGGAGTCGGTGCCTTCCGGGAGGGGCATGTCCGGAGGGCGGGACTCACCCGAGCTCAGCGAGGCCGGGGCACCACGTGCGGGGAGCGGTGCGAGTACGTGGAAGAGGAGCCGCCAGAGCGCGGGGGCCTGCGACGAACAGAAAGCGCGCGGTCAGCGGGGCCAGGCTGACCTTGCATCCGGCAACTCCTGGCCCGACGCCCGCGCCGCCAGCCTCACCGCCTCCGGACGGTCGAACTTGGCGCGGCGGAAGATCTCGGGGCTGGGCCCAGCGGGCAGCGATCTACTGAGCGCGGCAATCGCCTCGGGCAGGGTCCCGGCCCCGGCTCCGGCCGCCTGGCCCACCCGGTGCCGCCGCCTCCCCATGCAGCCTGCTCCGGGCCGCCTCGGATCGCCCGCCGCGGCCGGCCCAGGCAGGCGCCCAATCACCTCGCCTGCCGGGACCCGCCTCTGCTCCCTGACCCAATGAGCGCTGGCCCTGCGTCTGTGCGTCCAGTGCGGAGGCACTTCCGCGCTGCGGGGGTGGAGCCTTCGCTGTCTGTACTTAAGCACTCGCCCGCCCAACCTTCGCTCTACACGCGACTGGTCCAGAACCAACCAATCACCGCGCCGAGCCGTTGGCTACCTAGCAACCCGGCGTCCCAAGCGCGGAATGGAAAACGTGCAAGCGCTCGAGCGCGCCCCCTGGAGCCGCGGAGGACTGCAGCCAGACTCCATCCAGCCGCGGCCGGCGCCCCTCCGCGAAGCCTCCCTGGCGCGAGCGCCAGGGGGCGCTGGAGCCTCATAAGCCGCCAACGGGCAGACAATCCGGTACAGCTCAACTGTGCAAACTGGGTGGGGGCTCCTGGGCAAAGGAGGCTTTAGAAGGGAAGGCGGTCAAGTTTTTTTTTATTTGTACTGGAGATTGAACTCAGGGGCACTCGACCACTGAGCCACCTCCCCAGCCCTATTTTGTGTTTTATGTAGAGACAGGGTCTCACTGAGCTGCGCCATTGCTGAGGCTGGCTTTGAACTCGCGATTCTCCTGTCTCAGCCTCCCTAAATGCTGGGATTACAGGCGTGCGCCACCGCGCCAGGCTCCGGCCCCTCTGCCCTCAGCTCCCCTGCCCAAACACAGGCCTCACTGTCCCCTCCTTTATGCTTCCTTCCTGCCACTTTGGGAAGCAGGGTGGCCGTGTCCTTCAGACTTAAGCGGAAGTTTCCTACACGACCCAACAGTACCAGCTGGTAGGCTGTGAGCCATCTTCGCAAGGACACGCGGGAGGTCACAGCAGCCCTACCACATGGCCGCACGGACCCGGAGTCCACGCTGGTGTGTGGGGAAGGACCACAGCACGCGCGCAGTTGAGAATCCTGTCCAACCACGGACAGGCCCGCCCCGCGTGTGCGGGCCGCCCGGGCGAAGCCCTCGCGTTCTTCGGAATAAAGGAAGCCCCTGCAAACGCCCGCGTGGGGAGGCCTGGCCGTGGGGAAGGCCACGAGGATGCGAACTCGCAGGCCACTGGCTGCCGGGAAGGGCTGGCCGGGGGGCAGGGGAGGATGGCCGGAGGGAATCGGCAGTAGCTGGTCCGGCAGGAGCCCGTTCGCTGCCGGTCACCGAAGGTGCGCCTGGGGCGGCGGACGACGGCGCGCACGCGTCGCAGCAGAGCCGGAAGGCAGGCAGGTGGAGAGGGCGGGGACCGCGAGAGGAAAGTACCCAGCGCGCCCGCACCTGCCCGCTTGGCCACGCCCACAGGAAGCGGAGCGCGGCGCCCCACCCCGCGCCTGCCTCCGGACGTCCTGTGGCCTCCTCCTCAACCCAGGGGCGGTGGCCACGCTGTGCCCGTGGTCGCGCCCGGCAGACCTGGCTCCGAGGCCTCTGGCCGGGCGTTCCTCCCCCAGTACGGGGTACGCTGCTGGCTTATCCTCGACTCCGGGTCCCAGGCAGTCCTGCCCTCCCGCCATCTCCTTCTCGGCGCCGCCTGAGCCTTGGGCGCGAAGACTGCATTCCGCCCCCGCGCGGCTTGATTTCTGATGGACGACAACGGATCCTTTCTTCTCAGGGCCTTTGCACTGGCCCTCTGCCTGGGGTGCGCTTAACCCCACTTGGGGCCTAGCTGACGCTCACGCTCTTCCTGCAGGTCTCAGCTCTCTGACAGTTCACCCCAAGTCAGCCCCAACTTGGGCTGTGAGCTACGCGGGCCGGGAGCCATGACGATGGCGCACCACCGGGGAGGCTGGGACCTCAGGGGTTGGGGAGCTAAGGTCTCTATGCCCGTGCCTATCCTGGCCGCCAGGTGTCGCTGAGCCGCAGCCCTCACCCGGCCAACCGGATATGGAGCCTTGGCTCAGCATCCTCTGCTCCGGCCTGCCCCACCCCATCTGCCACCCTCCAGGATCGCCCAGTGATGCGTGCTCTCTCCTCTAAAGACCACTCTCGAGGGTTCCCCTACTCCTTCCTTTCCAGCTCATACCTACAGTACAACCACCAAAGCCCAAGGCAGGGTCAGGCCCCCGCAAGGCTGACCCAGGCTCTTCCTAACTGCAGATGGTCTACAGGGATCGGGGAGACCCTTGTCCAGGGCCGAGACTGAGCAGCCAGCTGGTGGGGGGGAGCTCTAATGGTAGCCCAGTATGCAGGGGCTGGGTTGACAAAGGAGTTTGCAGAAGGGCCCCCTCACTGCTGCAAAGCCAGCCTGCAAACACCATGAGAACACAGGCCACTCTGGGGAGTTGCTGCACAGAGAAGGGCCCAAACACGGGGCTGGTGTCTGGATGGCTAGCTCAGCAGCAGCAGCACACCCTGCAAAAAGACACAGCCTGATCTAGGGTACATGGGGACAAGGGTGGAGCAGCCGGAAGTGGGAAGGCAAAGGAGTCCACACCACAGCTCCCCCAAAGCTTCTCAAAAAGGGAACCAGCTCCAGCTGATTCACTCTCTGACCTGTGGCCAGACTCTCCTCCCAACACCACCCACTCCCAGGCCTTAAGTTCCTCTGACCCTTTGGCCCAACCCATTCCAGAGCCACAGAGGAGGGCCTTTGTGGGTCTGGGAGTTGGAGAGGTAGGCCTGGACTCATGCCCTGCAAAGGGGGCTCCAGCCTTGGAGGGCCCCCAAAGGCCTCCCCGGGGGAGTGGGCAACTGTGCCTTCTGCAGCCCGCAGAGCAAGCACCCTGGGCTGGGAGTCCCCAGATGTAGTTCCCTTCCACTATGCACCAGCACACACGTGTGCCCAAGGCCTAGTGAACACACAGTCTTCCACGTGTTCAGGTTTATTGAAGGCATGAGGGGCTATGAGGAGCCCTAGGTGTGGGGAAGGCCTGGCATCTGCTGAACCGGCAATGGCCCGGCGGCTGGCCAAGGATAGGGTCTCCACAACCTGTGCAGAGAGACAGAGGCATTCCTGAGTCCACCTCCCAGCCCTGCCACCAGGCCCCCCGAGTAATCGGGGCGCAGGGGGAGGTCCGAATCCTCAGAGAAATGGGCTGGGGAGGACTGAGGGGCAGGATTATACCTCGGTTTACTTGAAAGTGTGACTTTCGGCTCCACCACGCCCAAAACCTGCAAAAAGATGCCAAGGGTCAACCGGCGGGGAGGCGGGGAGGGGGGCGGGCTGCCAGGGCTGCCAGGGCGTACCTTTGGGCCCAAACATGGCCGAGTAGCAGGGGTGGTTGCAGTAGGGCTTGCCTTCATGCTGCGGAGAAAAGGGCCGCGAGTAGCTGCCTTCGCCCCGGCATAAATCCCCCTTCCTCCCAGCGTCCCGCAGGCCCCACCTACCTCGGCGTGGCCCCCGGAGGTCAGCGTCTTCCCACATTTCTCACACTTCAGGCAGGGCCTATGCCAGTCCTTGCCCAGCGAGGTCACCCGCTCCGCTGCAGAGACGTCCCCATGAGACCCTCTCCCAGACCCTGGCACACCCACCGCTCACGCCCCTCCTCCAGTCCACGCACACTGCGCTCTCTCGACCTGGCAGCCCACCTGGATCTCACCTTGCCCCTGTGCATACACGGGGAACCCTTCCAGTCCCCAGCCAAACCAATCAGAAGGGTCTGTGGCCCCCTGCCACTTCCAGGGGCTGTGCCTGCAAGACGCCCCGAGGGCGGCTGGGGCTACAGGGTGCGGCCTCGAGGGCTGGGGTGGAGGAGGCGTCAGGAGGCCCGGGGTCAGGCTAGCCAGGCGAAGCCCTCTGGCCCCAGAGCCGCGGGCTGGGTGGAGCCTGCGGTCGCCTTCCCCCGGAGCGGGGCCCTCCCACTCCCTCCTGCCTCTCCCCGGGGCGCGCGCGGGGCAGGAAGGCGGGCGCTCGGGTCCGCGCGTGCCGGGATCGCGCCCGGGGCGGCGGTTTCCGCGTCTGTTTCTACTTAGCGCTGGCAGGGGAGGCCCCAGCCCCGCGTTCCTTCCTGTCCCTCGGGGACCCCGCCCAAGGCGCGTGGATGGAAAGTGGAGAGACCTCGAGACCGGGAGTCACGGAGACAGGGGGTCCCCAGGACCGGGAGACACCGGCGGGGCGACAGAGACCGTGAATGGGAAGAGATGGCGGGACCGTCCGACGCAGGGGGTCCCAACTCACACCCCGACGACCGCAGGCCAGGCGGGCAGGTTGGCTCCGAGGCGGCCCCCAGGACTCCCGAGGCCCCGCGCCTATGCGGGCGGCCTCCGCCGGGGTAGCCAGACGTCCCCCACCCCGCAGGGTCGCCCCCTCGGGCCGCTCTTCCGCGTCCGGCCGGCAGTGCGCGCGCGGGGAGGCCCGGGTGCAGGACTCGCTCACCGAAGTACACCTCCTTGTCACACTTGGGGCACTTGGGCATGGTGACGCCGGGTACAGGACGAGCTTCTAATGCTGGGCGAGAGCGGGCTATGGGTGCGAGACTGGGTGGTGCCCTCCAGGTCTGAGCCTTTCAGGGACCCCGGGGCCCCGCCTCTTGAGACCCCGCCCTTCGAGTCCCGCCCCCGAGGCAGGGACTTAGACCCCGGGGACCTAGCATCCAGGCCGACCCGCCTAGAAAGATCATCCAGTCCACGCCTGCCTCCGGGCAAGACTCAAAGTGGCCAAGGGTCGAGTGGAGGCGTGGGGACCCGTGGGGACCCATGGGGACCCTCTGAGAGCGAGGCTGCACCAGTGGGTGACACCCCACGCCAAGCAGCCTGCAGTCCCGGATCTGGAGCAAGGGACTCTCTCTCCACTGTAGAAAGGCTTGCCCCGCCCCCGGTCACAACCCGCCGGCACCCGCCAGAGCCCCAGATCAGCTGGAGCCAGGGAGGGGACAGGTCACATCTAAAGTGCAGACAGATGCAAACTAGCCTGAAAGGATTTCTCCTCACATACTTTGGCCCTGCCCTCTCCCAGAAAGAGGGTTGGGGACACATTCCCAGAGTCTCAGTCTGATATCTCTCCAGGAACCCTGCCCTGTCTCCCAACTCACCCGGAGGCCAGGAGGCTAGCCCCTCCAGGCCTCTGCCAGCTCACCCCCACCCGTTTGCTCCCAGGGAAACCCACTGGACCACAGCCGGAAAGTCCCTGGGGAACTTGAAAGAGGGGACTCCAGTCCACAGCATTCCCTCCTGGACAACCATAGAGGAGCCCCGGCCAGTGACCCATTGACTGGAGGGCTGGAGGTATGGGCAGGAGGAGAGTGCGGCCACTCCCAGGCAGCTGACCCGCAGCAGATGATGGCGGGAGACCTTATCTTTGCGGGAAGCCCCCAGCACCAAGAGTGGTCCAAGTTCCCCACCTACAACAGGAGGCCAGCCAGAGATTGGAAACCGTCTGACCCAGCCTGTTGACGATGAGGGGGGCCGAGGGGTCTGGCATGGGCCTACAGACATGTGCGGTATGAGCTCGCACCTGCAGCCTCGCCAAGGTGGGACTGCTGGGGTCGCCGTCAGCCAGGCCCACCTTCCCCTGGCACAGAGGGATCCTCTCTGTAGAGCTCCTTCCTGCCCCGTGGGGCCCCACAGGAAGCACCCGGCCTTCTGTCCATCCTGGCCCCAGCACCACTTGGGCCCTTCCTCTCCTTTCACTGCCCCCCTTATCACCTCCATTACCAGCATCCTCACCTCCACTCAATATGCACCCATCTCAAAAAACAAGGCACTTCCTCTGGGCCTTTCAGGCCCTGTCCCTGCGGCAGCACAAAGGCCATGCTCCACAATGTCACTGGGACCTGGCCTTGCCCCAGGGCACTCAAGGGAAGAGGGGCCATCCCAGGATGCCCCCTACCTGCTCCTCACTGGGCCACAGCTGGGGTGAGAATCAGAGTTCCCAGGGTTTGGAATGACCAAGGCCCCATATGTCCCTTGCAGAGGCCACACTTCAGGGAGTCCCGCATACCTGCAATCCAAGGCCAAGTCCTGTACCTGATAATGCTCACCAGTTCCCACCATCCTCCTGTGACCCCTCTGAGGCCACAGCTCTGCCCAGGGCTGAGGTACTGTGAGTGCTGGGTCCTCAAGGACATGCTGAAGACCCTTGTCAGCTGGGACTTCCAGAGCAGAGGTCCACACAGACTTGCAAAGGGTAGGACCTCAATCTCCAGCCTGAGGCCTGGGCCACCTGCCTGTATGCCACTGCATGGTTTCTGGACTTCAGGCCACACACAACCATGCTCCACCTCCAACATGCCCCTTAGAGTGTCCTGGCTAGTCTGATAACAAGAGGCCAAATCCTGACTTCAGTCCTGAGTGCAGCAGCAAGAGGCAGGGCCAGGAGGGCGACAGGAGCACGCCAGGCCAGCAACAAGACCAGGCAGTGTCCCTGGCCACAGGAGGGGAGGCCACAGAGGGCCAGGACAGTTTTGGGCAGGGGGATCTTGCTACTGCAGGCCCCTGGAACCTGACCACACAGGACACACCCCCGCTGCTGTTTATGTCAACCAGCCACTGCCGGTCATGGGTGTGTGGGTGGAGGCCATGGGCACCTGGCACAGCTCCTCCACCTCCACCAGGATGATGGACCGCAGCAGTGGGAGGGTTGGTGCCTGCACAACACACACACGTGCGCGTGTGCACGTGCACACGCATGTCCTGGGGCCTGAAAGCATGCCTGTGTGGGGCGGTGTGCATCAGGTATCCTGGCGTTGTGTGCAGGGCTGCTCAGATCACATGGGCTCACACATGTCTGTCCAGCCTCCACCCCAACCCTACCCTGGGGCTCCTAGGAAGGTGCTTCACAGTTCTCTCCTAAGGGACATTTGCTGGGGCAAGTGGCGGCAATGACCTGGTCCTTGTCCCCTTCCATTGCCCCACCCCGGGGATGGCTCCTTCTCCCATACCCGGACTCCAACCCTGCCCTGCCCAGGGTGCCCCCCCTCCCCGAAACCAGATCATGAGTCCTTCCTGGCCGTCCCCGCTGTTATTTTCCGTTGCCATGTGAACAGGGTGGGGAGAAGAATGCCAGGCGGGGAGAGCCAGGGGGCAGCGCCCTCTGTGTTGGTACACAGCCATGTTCCCAGATGCACACACTTACACACACACACAGATGCACACACCCTGCCTGGAGCCCTCCCAAACTTCAGCCACAGGCTGATGTGGCCTCAAACACCCTTTCTCCTGTGCTCCCCACGCACCCTACCTGTGGGTGTGGGGACCCCTCATCAGTTGCAGGCTACCAGTCCCCAGGCCCATCCCCAGCCCTACAGACTCCCTAAGGCCCCAGCCCCCACCTAGGTGGAAAGCCTCTTGCTTCAGTTCACTGGCCCCTCCTGACCCAGGCTGCCTGTGGAGGAGGGCCACGGACCAGGTCCAAGGGGTCAGCCTGACTCAGGACCACTGGTCCAGGTAAAGGTCCAGCTCCTCCCCCTGCAACTGCCAGGTGCTACTGGAACGTGTCGCCCAAATGGAAGGCAGAGTGGTGGGCAGGACAGGACGCTGAGCTCCCTAGATGCCTCCCTGGGTGCCTCTGTGCCAGAACATTCTGCCCTGTACCAGGACAGCATGAGGGCACTAAGACCTGGAGGGGTGGGGGCAGATTCCTCCTCATCTGCCCAGCCTCTCTCTGCACACACCCCTGCGCCCTCAGCTGGCCAGCCAGAGAAGGCAGGGCTGGGCCCCATGGGGCCCAGTGACCGCTGAGGAATCCTGTCATCTTCCCCCATCAGGAAAGCTCAGCTCCTCAAGGAAGGCCCTGGTGGCCCCTCCTTTGCAGAGTGTGGCATTTACCTCCAGCCTCCCCCCTTCACATCGCTGAAGTCCTTACCCATCACCTAGCCTTGGGCCCAGCTCGGGGTATGGACGGGTATGAAGATGTCCCCCAGGGCAGCTCGGCCTGCCCCATGTTCCCTGCACCCAGATCCCACCGCGCCAGCACATGCTGCTGGGAAATATGCTGAGCCTGGGGCCAGACCCGGCTCAGGCCACCCCGGGGCCCGCCCTCCCTGCCCTCCCCCCAGGCCCGTCCAGAATGTCCACAGTTCCCAGGGCCTATTTTCAGGAGCTTGTCTCCTGGGAAGGCTGTGGGCCTGAGATCTGGCCCCAGGGTGGGCCTGATGGGACAGATACTGGGGTGGGGGTGGGGAGGGACGGGACATTGTGGTTCCCAGACAGGCTTCCTTCCCCCCAGGTGGCATACCTTGGGCGCAGGTGGACAGTTTTGTTATTTTTTCCTGAAAGCAGCAAAGCTGTGGGAGTGATGTGGGGATGGGGCGCAGGGGCAGGCTCGGCTATGGGGCTGCTCACTCTGCCTGGGGCCCAGAATCTGGCCAGATGGGGTGTCCAGATGGGGTGTGCTGCCCTCCCCTTCCTTGTGGCTGGGCTCCATGCCCAGTTGCCTTCCTAGAACCAAAGCTCAAGCATAACCACCTCGAATTCCAGCCTTGCAGCCCAGCAGCTGAGGCCCTGTTCATGGCCCTGAGCCCAACTCGAAACCAGCCAGGCCCTGGGAAAAAGGGCTGCCCACACCTGGCCACTTTGGTCCCTAGCCAGCCCTTGCCTGTGCTCACTGAACAGCACAAAGCCCAGGGCCCTGGAACATGGCAGTTTCTTGATACCCAGACCCCCAGGCTGCAGCCAGCAGCCAGTAAGCAGGACCCAGGGGCAGGAAAGAGTCACACTACCCAGATTCCTATAGAGGCCAGAGGAAGCTACCCTGAACTAGACAAGGTCAAGGAGCCAAGAACTGGGGAAGATTCTGGGGACATGGGTGCCCAGGACTGATGCCAGGGTCACTGGCCCAGAGGAAGCTAAGATGAGCCTGGAGGGTAGGTGCTGAGCGCATGGAACTCCTGGGAAGTGGGGATACAGGGAGCCTCAGGCCAGGCCTGCCCTACTGAGATGGAGGGCTGGGAATAGCTTGAGTCAGAGGCAGGGGAGAGGGTGAAGGGAGGGGCTTTGGGGAGACTTGGCAGGGAAGTCAGCCACTGAACCAGGAGGGGGCAGGGTGTAACTGGGGAGCAGGGTGGTGGGGAAGCCCAGACCCAGCACAGCTCTCCAGGTGTGGGTCCAGGTTTCCAGGGGTCCTGACTCGGGAATGAGGTGGTTAGAGGGCATTTGGAGCCTCACTGCTTGAGTGTGAGTCAGAGGATGAGTGGAGACCGCAGAGGCAGCCTCAGCGGGCGGGAGGAGAGAGCTGACTCCCGGGACAAAGGCACACATTCCCCCCTCCCATCCATCTTGGGGGCGTCGGGAGCTGGTGCCACCAAAGGGGTGTCTTGATGGTGCATCGGACACCGCCCAGCAACAAGGCCCAGACAAACAGTAGCTGGCCGCCCGGTTTCCATGACAACCCCTTGGAAACAAACAGGGCGCCTTGTCTTCCCCGGCAGGAAATCGGCAGGTCCTGCCCTGTTGAGCCTGAGTGGGGAGCAGCCGGCCGCAGGGCCAGGCGCTGACCTGCCCGGAATGAGCCCTGCTTCTCGGTCACCGCCAAGCTCGGGGCAGCGGGCATCTCCTCGCCCTAGTAGGCCCCTGCCGCGCGGTTTCCGCGGAGGCTGCGGGCCCGCGGCGCGCTGGGCGGCTCACCCCCGTCGCCTTCGTCCGCACCCCCGGGGCGGAGAGCCTGTCCGCGGGAGGGGCGGCGGGAGTGGGAGTGGGAGCTGCGCCGCCGAGCAGCAGTCCTGCGCTGCCGGAACCTCCTCCGCCTGGGATGGGCAGCGGCCGCCACCGTGGGCCCCTGGCCGCGCACCCTGGCAGCAGTCCAGGCGGGGGCGGCGGAGACACCAGAGCCGGCTGCGCAGGCTACTCGCAGGACAATGCGCCCGGCGTCCGGACTCAGCCACCGCGGCCGATGGCCAGGAGGGC
The DNA here is from genome assembly GCA_028644305.1 of Xerus rutilus. Classification (NCBI taxonomy): domain Eukaryota; kingdom Metazoa; phylum Chordata; class Mammalia; order Rodentia; family Sciuridae; genus Xerus; species Xerus rutilus. The sequence continues at coordinate 141,119 of CM053401.1, forward strand.
GAGCTGGGGACCTGGGACAGGCCTGGGATGTCCCCGAGGTGACCGCACCGGGGAGCTGCTAGCTTCCGGCGGGACGGGTATCGTGTGTGTGTTTTACGTAGAGACAAGGTCTCACCGAATTGCCCAGCGCCTCGCCGGTGCTGAGGCTGGCTTTGAACTCGCCATCCTCCTGTTTCAGCCTCCCTAAGTGCTGGGATTGCAGGCGTGCGCCACCGCGCCGGGCTAGGGACAGGTAGCCTGGGTGGCGCGCCAGGCAGGAGAAGGGGCCCGCGGCGCGGGTCAGGCGGGGGCGGGGGCGGGTCCTGCTACGCCCTGAGCGCGGAGCTGAAGGGCAAGGGCGCCCTCTGGTGGGCCCGGAGGGTGGTAGGTGGCGGGAGCGCAGTGAGTGGGTTTCCGCCGGCGGCCGGGGCGGCCAGGTTGGAAGGGCAGTCTGAACCCGTGGGGAGGCCAGGACTCTGCTGTCACTGCAAATCCACTTGGGCAGGGAAGGAGCCCGCAGACCCTCGCCTAGAAATGACCACCCTCATTCTGTCCCTGAGTCACCCTGCACACCTGAGGCAGACCAAATCCATGAAGGTGGCATCCTGTGGCGGGCAGCAGGGAAACAGCCCTGGCTAAGTGGGCCTGACTGCAGACCTGCCCGCCCATCTTCAGGCTGCCTGCCCACCCTGGCGCCTGCACACCCTTCACCAGCTCCCCATCCTCTGCCCAGGACTCCCCTGGTCTCCAGTTCCTATTCCCTCCTCTGCCAGTTCTCAAGGCCCACCCATCCCACACCACCTGGTTCTGATGCCTGCAGCTGCTTCCAGGGTCCAGGCTCAGCCCCATGGGCACCACCCTCCCCCAGGATCTCATCCTGACCCAGGGCTGCGTCCTGTTGGGCCCTGCCCATCTGCGGCTCACCTGTGCCTTCCCAGGATCCCCCTCCCCTCTGCACGACTCTGCCCCTCTCTGCTGCCCAGCCCATCTCAGTGTTGCCACCACTGCCCAAACCAGGTCCCTGGCTTCAGAAACATCTCAACTCCACCAGAAGCCAGGCCCAGGGACACTGGTTGGAAGCCATCTGTGGACAGGACAAAGGGGCTTTGTCCTGGACTCACATCCATCCTAGAGCCACAAACATGGCGCTGGGTTCTGTGATCCTCGAGCCTTTTATTGACAGCAAAAGTCTTAGCAGCTAAGTGTGAGCCATGAGAGGGGTGGGGGAGTGGGCAGTGGGAGCCAGGCAGAAGGTTCCCGGCAGGGGTGTGCCCTGCCCTAGGGACACTGTGAGCTTGTGGCCATCACCGGCAAGCTGGAGCATAAATAATACTGGTGGGCAGGAAAGGGCAGCAGGTAAGGAGCAGCACAGCCTCCGCAGACAGCACCAGGGACTTGGGGACTCATGGGGACAGACACAGAGAATTCTGGGCATGGGGACACAGGCAACAGAGGCGGCAGTGAGGAACACATGATACACCACAAAACAGGGCTGGACTTGGGCGCTGTGCTCGGGACTGCACTCGGCCGCCGCCTCCCACACGCAGGCCCTGGGCTTGCAGGCAGGATGTGCTGAAATCACTGTCCCCCACGGAGCCAAGCAGGGGCTGGGGGCAGGGTCCAGCAGAAGGCAGATAGGCCCTGCCCCACGGAGGGGGCTGTGAGCCTAGGGCTGAACGGTGCCTTCAGGGTCCCTGTCATAGATGTAGCTTCCTACAGCCCCGGTGTTCACTCCTGTGGAGGAAGAAGGCCCAGGTGGCCAAGACGAAAGGAGCAGGGGCCTGGGGCACCCACAGCCCACAACCCCAGGCCACACTCACCCTTGGGTCCAAACAGTATGCCATAGCAGGGCTTGTGGCAGTAGGGCTGGCCATCGTGCTGCGGGCAGGATGAGGAGGGTGCTCAAACCCTCGAGATCCCTGTTACCTGTGGTCTCCCTCTCTGAGAGTCCTCAGGCTCCCAAGGCCATGTCCAGGCCTGCTGTCTTTGGGGCTGGGGGACAGGACCTCGGCACCCAGCATCCGCAGCACAAGTCTCCGCTTGGCCACTAGGGGGCAGCCCTCAGCCTGGAGCGGCCTCCCCCAGGGCCTCGCCCCAGGCTGGGTCCATGGCTGCGCAGCTGCTGTCCACAGTCATGTGCTCCTGCCCGTCCCCTCGGGGTCCTGCGTCCCACAGGCTTGGCCCCTGTGCCCTCACTCACACGGCCACCCTCTCCTCCTGGTGAGCCCCAACTCCTGCCCCTCACCTCCGCGTGCCCGCCTGGGGTCAGCGTCTTGGAGCAGCGCTCGCAGCGCAGACAGGGCCGGTGCCAGTCCTTGCCCAGAGATGTCACCTTCTCGGCTGGGAGGGAGGAGAACCATGAAGCCCAGCGCTGCACTGGTCACAGGCTCCCCGAGGCTGGGGCAGCGCCCTCACTCACCAAAGTAGACCCTTTTGTTGCAGCGAGGACACATGTTGGGCTCCCCAGTGAACGTGGTCACGCTAGAGGCTGCGGATGTGGGGCTGGGTCAGGGGGGCCGCGGCCACCCACCCCACCCACACCCGCCCCCTGGCGGAGCCTGGCCCACCTTTGCTGGGCCCCTTAGCAGGACCGCTGGCCTTCCGCTCCTCAGCTCGGGCCACTGGCACCTCAATGGGACCGGTGACCTGAGGGCCCTCGGCCAGGGGCTTCTCATAGATGTAGGAGCCAGCACCCCCGATATTCACGCCTGAGGGTGGCAGGCCAGGCCCACTCGCTCACCAGAGGCTCCTGGCTTTCCAGCCGCCCGCCCAGGACCCGGCCCTCCCCAGGGGTGTGCCAGCAGGGCTTACCTTTGGGTCCGAACAGTGTGGCGTAGCAGGGTTTGTGACAGAAGGGCTTCCCATCATGCTAGGCAGAGAGGCTGGGTTAGGGCGAGGAGCGGTGGCCCGCAGCCTCCCCAGGGCTGACCTTACCTCAGCATGGCCCCCTGGAGTCAGCGTCTTGTTGCAGCGCTCGCACTTGAGGCAGAACTTGTGCCAATCCTTGCCCAGGGAGCTCACCTTCTCGGCTGCGGGCGGCAGAGGGTCAGGACAGCCACCGCCCTCCCCTTCCCACTCCCCACCTGGCAGCCCCACCAGGCAGCCGCCGCAGGGGCTCCAAGCCCAGCAGGATTCCCTCCTAGGGAAATGCCACAGCCTGGGCCAGGCCCTGCTCTTCCTCCAGGTCCCTGTCACTTGTAAGTGGTCCCAGATCAAGACCTTTTCAACCCCTCAATGCCTGTTTTGACTGAACCTGCTCACACCTGACCCTCCCTCAAACACCTGTCTCTCACACAGCACCTGCCTCCCCACATCTGCCCTCCCTCACACGTCACCAAGCATCCCACAAGGGCCTTCACGGAGCTGCAGAGGGAGCAGCCCTGGGCCTCCAGTGGGACCCCCAGGCAGGGCCCATCTTTCTATATTGGGCTCCATGATGCTGGGCCCTAGCTCCTCCCCCACCCAGTCTCCTCTGGCCGCCACTTTGGCGCCAAAGGTCTGACACCAGCTGCTGAGGGTGGGGTACCCACTACCCGGACCCCAGGAGCTCAGGCTGTTGAGCCACCTCCCAAAGGGCGGAAGTGTGCACCTCCGAGAGGACAGAAGCCCGGCCTCCCCATGGGAGTAAAGCAGGAAAAGGGTGGAGAAGAAGCCAGGAAGAAGGCTGGAGCAGGGCCGGAATTCCAAAGGGAAGGGGCTGGACTAGAGGCAGGCACGGGGAAGGAGGAGGGGTGTCTGGGCACTGGGCGCTGGCCCCTGCTGGGCAGAGGACCAGCGGCTCTTCAGGTTCCCATTCACAGTGTGGCCCAGTGCACTCAACCCTGGCCAGACCCCAGAGAAACCTGGCCAGAGGTGGGGAGTGGAGCCCCGGCAGGTTGAGGGTACTGATCCAGGCCACAAGCCTGGGTGCTCCAGGTGCCTCAGTACAGGGCCCTGAGCACTGGCTCTCCAGAGCCCAGGCAGAACCTGCTGAGCATGGCCAGGCCAGGGCCATCCTCCAGAACCCCCACCTCTCCACAGAGGAGTACCTGCTTATCTCCTCCTGACACAGACCAGCCTGGGTTCCCACTGTGTCCACCTCAAGGCAGACAAGAGCTGGCTGGGTAGAAGGGGGGCTTGGTCCTCACCCCAGACTGGCATCGTCTCCTAGCACTGTGATAAGGAGGTCGTTGAGATGGCCAACAGCGGTTGTGGCAGCTGCAGTCCAGGGCTGCCAGAACCATGCTCCTCTGGGCCAGCTCTGGGACTTGGGCCATGTGGGGGCAGGGAACTGACCCTCAGACCCACTGGATGGGTCGATGGGCACATCGACTTGAGTTGGGAACACAGAATCGATCGGGTCTAATAGCTTGGAAGGGAATGAGCTCCCCACCAGGCTGCATGTGTCCTTGGGGACACAGGCACAACATCCTAAGTTTCCTCTGGGATGTCTTGGCTGGGGTCTACTTAGGTGGAGGCTGCTGGGCTGCAGCCTGGTGGTGGAGAGGGCAGGGTTCTGGACCCCTGCCCGTCAGGGCTTTCTGGCAGGACTTTGCTTGCTGGGGCTGAGAAGCCTGTTTTCCTTGGGCTTCCAAGCAGGCAGAGAGCTTTTCCGGGTTGCCTGTTGGCCAAGGCTCCAGAGAGTACTGAGCTGGGGACTGGGGCAAAGTCATGAACAGGCAGACTGCGAGGGCCCTGGGATGTGCTCCTCACCCTGAGCCCTGCAGGGACAAGCCCTTTTTGGACTGAGGGCTGGGCAGCTCCTGAGGAGGAAGTAGGAAGCCCCTCAGCTCCTGGCCATGCCAGAACACTCCAGGCCAAATCCGGTCCCCTCCCCTGGGAACAGCAAACAACAGTGTGGCCTCTCCTCCTCCGGTCAGTTGGGGAAGCCCAGTGGCTTCCTTCACATTCTGGCCTCTGACCACCAGTGGCAGACCAGCCAGCAACCTGTCTGTTCCCCCTCCTGCCGTCTGGCTTCTGATGCTGTCAATAGGCAGGGGCTTTGCTACCCTGGGAAAGTGGGGCTCAGTCAAAGGGAGCAAGGCTGTCCCAGGGAAGCCCAGGGACTGAGTGAGCAGGTTAAGGGGCTGGGTGGGTGCCTGAAAGAAGCAGCCTCCTGCCCCAGCTGTTCTGACTTCCTGAAGGTTGGGGTCCAGGCCACCGTAACTCTCAAGTCCGTGAGGACCTGCGTGTCACTCCCCGCTGCACCCCACCCCGGTGTGAAACTGCCAGGTAACTCCCCAAGGAGGGAAGGAGCTCCTTGGGACAGGCGGGAGGTGGAGGCCAAGATCGCCCCCGCTTGGACTGAATCCCGACGTAGCCCAGACCTAGGCCAGCGGCCTGGGCAGAAGCCGAGTGGGCTCTGGGATCACTGCTTGGGGGCAAGTGCGCCGGGGCCATGGGCCTGAAAGCGCGGCCGGCCGGACCGGCGGGTACGACCAGGACCGACAGGAGCGCGCAGGACGCGTCCCGGGAGCGCTACCCCGCCCGACCCCGCCCCGGGCGGCGCCTCCAGGGACCAGCGAGGTGTCCGCGTCCTGAGCGCGCCCAAGCCCCTGCCCCGCCGGGGCTCGTAACCGGAGGAAACGGCTCCACGGCTCAGGTTCCCGCACCCCACCCGCCCCGCCGGCCGCTCCCGAGCTTGGCGTGGCTGCCCCCGCCCCGCGCGGCCCCACCCTCCGGCCGCACCCGCGTGGGCAGCTAGGGAAGCCGGGCTCCGCCGCGCACGCCGCCGAGCGCACCGCCCGGCGCGGCTCTGCAGCAGGGGCAGGCGGCGGGCGGGCACTCACCGAAGTACACGGTCTTGTCGCACTTGGGGCACTTGGAGGCCATGATCAGCGCGCCCGGTCCGCCCGCGCCCTCCGCCCGCGCTCGTCTCCGCGCCGCCGCCCGAGTCGGCCCCGCCCCCCGCCCCTCGCCCGCCCCCCGCCCGCCCCCCGCCCGCCATTGGCTCCGCGGCCGGGCGGGGCCTCGGGAGCCCGCCCCCCGCCACTGGACGCGGAGGCGCACGGGCGGGGCGCACCTGCCGCGGGGGAAAGGCGACCCTGCCGGCGCCCCGACCCGCGCCCTCCGCGGGTCCCTGGGGACCACCCAGCGTTTCCGAGGCAACGACGGGGCTCCCGGCCGGCGCGTGCCCCCTGCGGGCCAGTCCCCGGCCCTCCGCCCCTGGCGCCCGGCGGAGTCGCGGCGGGAGGGGTCGCGCGCGGGGCGCCGGCCCACCCCCACCCGCCGCGCAACACCGCCTCCCTTTGTTGCTCGGTTTCCACAGCAACGGCTGCGCGGCTCCGGGCGTCGGATTCCGGGCGCGGCGCGCGGTCCTGTCTGTGGTGCTGAAGGCGGGCGGGCGGGGCTCCCAGGAGGCGCCGTCACTTCCAAAACCAGCGCGAGACCCGGCCCGAGGGTGGGGAGCCGGGAGGGGCGGCCGCGCACTGGCGCGCACAGGCTTCTCGGCATCACTCCCGCGCGGGGCAGTGGGGCAGCTGAGTGCCCTCCGAGCCGGGTGCTGTGGGCTGGCACGCCCATCTGCGATCTCCGGACACTTTCCTTCCTGCGCCCAGGGGAGACCCCGCCAATCAGATCCGGCCCCATCCCCTCAAAACCACCCCCTCCCAAACCACAGTCCCTCCTGCCACTGCCTGCCTGACCCCTCCAACCTCTCCCTGCCTCCATCCTGGAGCCCAGCAAGATCTGGCCCCAAGAGGAAGGCCTCCGGACCCACAGATATCTACAGGGACCTTCTCTGTCTCCTGGCCCCAGCTGGGCACTGGGCCGGGACACACACAGCCCCCACCCTTCTCAGTCTAGCCCTGATGACCAAGCCCAGTCTGGGCAGCCACCTTCGGACACGTTCTTCACAGCTCTATGCCAGACACTGAGTTCTGCCTTATGTCCTCTGCCTGGCCCTTCTGTTTGCCCAGCCTGAGGTCTGGGCCAAGTGGCTTCGTCACTCCCTCCAGGATCTACCTGCACTGGCTCCCTTCCCCCTTGTACACACCAGGCAGCCACTGCTGTTTCCATGGCAACGGCAGCATCAAAACATATGCCCCCCCCAAGCTGGACTGACCAGCCTGACCAGCTCCCCCTGGACACCTCTGAATCAGTGCCAGCCAAGGTGAGAGATGGGGGCGGGGAGCACTCAGCCAGTGTCTTCCTGGGCAGGGTCCTTTCATTCACTACTAGCTCATTGCTCAGCCTGGCTTCATGCCCCCATGACCCCCACTTGGTACCCATTACTGTACCCTCTCTAGCTCCTTGCTCATCTTGGGAGCCAAGGGTCCTTGGGCACCGCCTCCCTGACTGCATTCCACTGGTATTTGCAGTACTGCTCTGACTGGGCCATAGGTGTTTTCTGGAATGAGGGACCCTGAGGGTGCCCAACCCTGCCGGAAGGGCAGTTGAGGGTAAAGGACCCTCTAAGAGATGGCAGGAAAGGAATGGCATTCAGCCCTGGCCAGGTGCCCAGGGTGGAGAGGGGAAGGGGACTCCTGCTGGCTGCTTCTTCCCTGCCCACCCTGTTGCAGTCCCTGGGTCGAGGCCAGAGGCTCCATGGTGCTACGGAGCTACACTGGGCCTGACAGGAAGGGACACGGGTCAGCGGGCACAGAGCAGTGGCCTTGGCTTCCACCTCTGAGGCCACGAAGAGGTACCAGCTAAGGCAGTGATGGGCCAGGATGGGCTCCTGGTGCGGAGAAGGGCAGATGTGGGCACCTGAGGGGCTGCGTGGAGGACAGGGTGTGGGGAGCAGCCAGGGGCCTGGATGGCTGCGCCAGATGGCCAGTTGTGGAACAGGCCCTTCCCCTGGGGCCCCAGCCACATGGTGCCCTGTCGTCCTGTTCCCTGTCCTGCTACAGGGAACCTAGGATGGGCATGGTGGAAGATGGACACTCGAGGGATGGTCATCCTGGGCTGAGGCGCTTCAAGGTGGGCCCTGGCAGGAAGGCCAGGGCCGTCAGGACAGTCTCCAAGCTGGCCCCTCAATCCCTCAGGGCACGCCTGCCTCTGATGATGCCCTGCCCCAGCAGCAGTGCCTTGGGAGGACAGTCCTGCCCCAGCAGCAGTGCCTTGGGAGGACAAAGCGAAACTGAGCAACCCACTCCTGAGCCCTTGCTCTGCCAGCCTCTGCCCACCTTACTCCTGAGCCCCAGCAACCTGAAGGTGGGCACACAGCCAAAGCCCTGCCTGGCACAGGTGGAGGGGCTTGGCCCTGTAGTGGGCGTTGCAGCTGGATGTTAGGGTGGGGCAGGGGACCCCACTATCTCCCTAGAGCCCACCTGCCTTTCCCACATCCAGGTCTCCAGGGAAGGAGTCTTGGGGACAGGACTGCATGAAGAGAAGGGGAGGGCACTGCTGAGCAAGGGGCTGGGGTTTCCACCCAACTGCTTGAGCTGATCCAAAGCCCACTCCTCCTTCCCCAGACCACAAAGGCCTGAGGCTTCTTTCTCAAAGACTAGTTGGGGACCCACCAAAATTAGCAGAGGAAAGAGCCCGTGACCTTGGGAAGATAGGTGGGTGTACACTGTGGCCATGTCCCTAGCACCTGAGCCTGTCCCCATGCTGGGCCCCACTACAGGTTCACAGAGGGAGGCCAAGATGCCCCCTTATCTGTTCCCAGAGCAGCCAAAGTGGTTTCTATTTTAACTCCCTGGCTGGGGTGGGGGGCAGGACGGGGATGGCCCAGCTGAGCAGACATGGCCTAAGGGTAGGCTCTAGAGCCAGGGCTCCTCCCTCCAGTGGCTGGCCCAGACTGCACCTGTCCCCACGCCTGCAAGGGTGAGGGGACAGGCTGAGATAAGATTTCTGAGCAGGGACTTGCTGAAATCTGAGCAGATTCTCATTGTGGAGTAGCACACCTGCTGGGGTGGCCTGCCAGCGTGGGCCTGGGCCTGGGCCTGCACCTCTCAGGCCCAGCTGGCCCTAGTCTTGGGCAGTCTCAGTAAAGCTCCTCTTAAGGGGGAGGCCCTTGCTCTGGCTGCCCACATGGAAGGTAGCAGGGGGGACTGGATAAGGGCCCTGAAGGTCTCAGGACAGATCTGAGTGGTAGAGCCACCAGCTTAGGGTGCCCCAGCCCCAGGAGGTCTGGGCTGTGGCCGCCTCTGGGACTGCTCTGAGGAGAGCTGGCTTTGCACCCAGCTATTGCCCACCATCCTGGCCAGACTGCTGGGGCGAGGTGGGAGGAGGTGTCCTGGGTGGGCCCTGACCCGCTGAGGGAACACCTGAGGTCCTCACTGGTGTAGAGGGCAAGGAAGCCACCAGGCCGAGACCAGGAGAGGTGCTGGGGACAAAACACACAGAGCAGGCTAGCTGGGTTTTTTTCCTTTTTATGAGATTTTTTTTCTTTGTTTTTGTTTAATATGAAAATTACTTGAAAAGACAAGGGGCCAACCCCGCCAGGCAGCTCGGCCACCACCGGCCGCTCCAATCCTAACGTTCCAGGTGTAAGTTACAGAGCTCAAGTTCATCTACAAAAAAAGTAATAAAAATAAAATTTAAAATGGCACCTTCAACAGAACACAACAAAACCTTAGGGCCCGGCCCGGGCAAGAGGCCCCACGGCGTGCAGGGCAGGGCGGCTCCTCATCTGCTCCAGCCAAACAGTAAACACAAAGCTAAAAAGGACTCCGGGGCCTCTCGGAGTGCGGGAGACCACACTTCCCGACCGACCGAGTCCTGCAGGTGAGGGCGGGAGGTGGGCACTACCAAAACGGAAGAGGGGCGGGTAGCAGTCTGGTGGGGAGGAGACCGCCCTCTGTGTCGGCCTCGCCTCGAGGGACACGGGCAAGGGCGGACGGCCCTAGTCCTCAATGACGATGGGCTCGTCGTTGACTGGAGCAGGCGGGGGCGGCCGCAGTGGCAGGGCCTGGCTCTGGCGCAGGGCGATGGGCTTGTAGGGCCGGCGGGCAGCACGCTTGGTTTCCGAGGATGAGAGCAGCTTGCGGATCTTCCTGTGGGGAGAGGCAGGCGAGTGGTAAGCGCTGGCAGACGCTGAGACCCCGGCCCCGCCCCGGGAAGGCCCACCTGGTCTCCTCCGTGGCCATATAAAACACATCATCTGGGGCGTCAATCCAGTTCATCCGCCGCCTCTTGACTGGCGGCAGGGAGCCCCCCCGAATCAGGCGCACTTTGGTGGGATATGACTTCCCGTTGAGCAGCAGGTTCCGGCTTGGTCCCTGTTGGGGAGAAGAGCCATGAAGGGGCTCCGAGGGAACAGACGGGGACCCTGTCCTGAAGTCAGGCCTCAGTGGAAAGCCTCCAGGACATGCACGGGAGGGAGACCTAGCCATGTGTGCCTCACACACCCCCGTCCAGGCCAGGCAGGGTGGACAGGGCCTCCCCCAACAGGGCGCCAGCTGTTCCTCTTACCATGTGCCTGGTCTGTCCGTGGTTTGCCAGACCTGGTGAGGAAAGGACAGCAGGTAAGGCTGGGGCCGAAAAGGGCATCCTGCATCCACACCGCCTGCTGATGCCCTCAGCCGGGCACAGGGCACAGGCGGGGCAAGAGGCAGGCAGCGTCTTGGGGTCATCCCTGGAGCTCACACAGCCTGCAGGGGCCTAGGGAATGCGGGGACTCGTTCCCTCAGCCCCAGGCCGGCTCACACATCCGTGAGCTCCTGGGCCGCCTGTTCTGGGCAGCACATGATGAGCAGATCGGGCTCCAGGGAGAAGACCAAGGCAACGCAGGGCTGCTGGCTCCCTCCCCACAGGCAGACCACCCACCCCGCCTGGGCCTCCACGAGCGAGGCCCAGTACACGCCACCACTACGGTGGCCACGGCTCTGATCAGGTCAGCAGCCTCAGAAGCCCCTATTCAAAGCAGCCTCAGCCCACCAGTGGCTTGGTGCCAGCTGCTGAGAGGGTGCCCAAGGCTCCAACATGGACAGTCCCGACAGAAGTGTCACCAGAGAGGGGCCGAGAAGTCACAAGCCCAGACTCTGTCACTGGTGCCAGCCCCACCCAGGGCCACTGCTGCCTCCCGGCCCTGATAACAAATGTAAGCGTGGGGACTCGAGCGGTCTCTGGACAGGACAGGACGCTTGGACCCCATGGTGCCTGGCCAGGCCCTGGTGGCCCCAGAGCACCCCTCCAGTCCCATGAAGGAGCAGGAGTCTGTCCAGCTCTCCTCCGACCAGACAGCCTCCTCAGGTGGGCTGCTGTGGGGCCAGCTCTGGCTTAATTTCTATTTGCTCTTCCTAGTCACACGTGACAGCAGCCTGCATCTTGACACATGCGCACATGGACAGTGCTTCCCCTCCTTGTGGCTGTGCACGATGTGGAGTGTCTCTGGGTGTACTCATGTGTGAACAGGACCAGGCCAGCTGGCTTAGCTGCCCCAGGTGGGGCAGGTGCTGGGGCCCAGGTGTCTGAGCAGGGACAGCCTGCCTGTGGCACCTGCAAGAACCCCAGCCAGCCCTGTGCCCATGGACAGCCACAGCACCAAAGCTACTTACCCAGGTAAGTGCCTGCCAGAGCGCCGGGCGGCAGAGGAAGAACACAGGGTGCAGTTAGAGCGAGCGGCATGCACGGGGGTGGGGGAGGGCAGCGCGACGCGGGTGGCGGGCGGGGGTAAGGCCCATGAGCTCGCCCAGAGCTCACACCTGCCCAGGCTGGAGAGTCCCCACTTCGGGCCACAGCCTCCCCTCAGCGTCCTCAGGAGGCTGAGCCACCGGCTGGCTGACCCACGGCTCTCAGCCCTCTCCAGTGCCCACTCTGGGCACGCGCTCATGGCCAGCCCCTGACCTGGGACCTGACCTTGTAGAGTGCAGGCCAGTGTGGTGCCCCACAGGGCTGGACGGGGCTCCCCCGGCCTCCTGGGGAGGTGCCTCCCACAGGACACTCCTCAGCAACCACACACTAGGATCAAAGGATGTGGGTTTCAGAGAACTCGGTGGGAACAGACTGACGCACTAACTTCCTATGAACGGCGTCCCACAGAACGCAGGCCAGCTCCTAGGGCACCCTGCCACCAGACCCCCAGAGGCCCTATCCAGATGGGTCCTGATGGGAAGGACTGGCCCAGGGCTGAGCTCACCCTGCAGCCCCAGAGGAGCTGGGGGGCCCCACAGGGATACGCCTGCCAGGGTGCCTAGTGGTCTGCAAGGTCCAGAGGCCACCTCAAAGGGGAGTGTCCTGAGAGACAAGGTGCGGCCAGACGGCTGCCACCTCCTGGCCCAGCGCCTGGACCCTCACTGCAGACAGCTTGCTAGTGAGAGGAGCACACCTGTCCCGACAGCCTGGGGAGCCCGAGCAGGCCCACGCTGGCGGCTGCCCTCAGGGCCCACTGGTGACATGGGGACTAGGGCCGGCAGTGGCTCCCCTAGGGGAAGCTGGGGTCCTGTGGCCTACTCCAACAGAGCAGTGCCCAAGCAATTCTGAGACGGGAGGCCCCGAGCCTGGGCACGGCCCAGCCACCCACGGCTCCGCAGACGCTTGACCGGCCCGCTGTCCCCACCCAGCAGGCTGCATGAGGGGATGGCAGGCAGCACGGCGCGGCCCCAGGGCGGGGCTGAGGGCATGCGAGCAGTCACAGCGCGATGGCAGTGGGGGCACCAGGGCGACGCGTGCAAGGACAGGCCACCCCAGGGCCCAGGCCGAGAGGACTCGGGCCAGAGGCCAGGACTCATGGGCATCCGCGAGTGGCCAGTGAGGCCAAGTAAAGCGTGGGGTGTCCATGGCCGGGCCCGCGGGGACCGCCCTGCACGTGCCCTGCGCCGCCCACGGCAGGAGCAGACAACACACAGGCAGCGCGGGCTCGGCACCGCCGCAGCGGCCGCTGGCCTTACCCCTACTGGGCATCAAGAGGCGCTTCTTCATGGTGCCTGGCAGCGCCACGGGCGGGGGAGAGAGGGAGAGAAGACACCGTCAGTGGCGCAGTCAGCAGGTGCAGCCGGGCCAGACACGGGCCACGTGCAGCCGGGCGGGGCCTGCGCTGTGCAGATGCCGCCTGGCCTCCCCACCAGGCGGGCACGGTCCCAGACTCACCGTCCACACCATTGTGCTGCTCATAGCTCCTCTTGCCCAGGATGGTGGGGGAGCCGTTGTTGATGACCGGGGCCGACTTGGCAGGGGTCAGGCTGCTGAGCACGCTGGACGCGCTCTTTACAGGGTCAGGCTTGGGGGGGCGGGGGTGGGTCTCTGTGGGAGCAGCAGAGGGTGAGCTGTCAATGCCTGGCAGTGACCCCACCTGGCCCCCCACTGCAAGGGTCCGTGAAACTCCGGGCAAGTCGGCATGTGAGACCAGTACCCAGCAGGGTGGGGGCTTCGAACAGCCTCAGCAGGCAGGTGCTCTGCAGGAGAGCCAGCCACGGCCCTGGGCGCATGCCGCCCTCCTGGGCAAGAGCCAAGAGCCTCCAGGATCCAGACAGCCCGTGAACAGCAGGCCAATCTGATGGCCCCCAGGTCTAAGCCACCAAAGCTGGTGTCAGAGGGCTGGCCACTGGCCAGATGTTGGACTGCTGGCCTAGCGGGACACATCCCAGGCACCTCCTCCTCAGGACAAGGGCAAGGCCAGCCCTGGGGCCCAGGACCCCGGACAGGAAGCCAAGCCCAGCCACTTGTGTCTGTGCAGAGACACTTAGCTCATGGTTCTGGAATGTCCTTCCCAGGACAGGCACCTCACCCGGGAGGACTGGCTCATGAGCCCGCTCAAGCATCACACGGGCAAGGCGCCCCACGGCAGGCCCTGGAGCACACTGCTTCTGGCTGGGCCAGGGGCTTGGCGGGTCTTGGGCCTCCAGCAAGGATGCTGGGCAGCTGTGCGCTTCCTGCCCAACAAGGCCGCCAAGGCCTGAGTGCTGCCTGTGGAGGGCCTTAGGTGCAGGAGACTTCTCCCTGAGGGCATCAGGGTGTGCTCAGGTTAAACCCAGCAGGGGACTCTAGAGGGGCTGGGTGTGCCTCGCAGAGGCTGGACCTGCAGTATCTGGGACTCACTGTGACCCTGGGTGGCAGGCCACAGAGGCCCACGGGCCTGCCTGACTGGCACAGTGCAAGGCACCCCACGGGCAGCTCCCATGAGCGTGCAGGCCTCTGGATGGAGGGCCGTGGGTCGTACCAGAAGCTGCCTGCTGGCAGCCCCCAGGGTGGCCCCCTCGCCCCCAGCCACGGCCAGCTCACCAAGGTACCGGAGCACAGCTTCCAGGGGCTTCCGCACCGCCTGCTTCAGCACCAGTGGGCTCTGGGAAGCTTCAGGTAGCCGGGCAGTGCCTGGGTAGGAATCAGGTGAGTGAGGGGCTGGGCCCCAGGGAGCTGAGGCCCTCCCTGGACCCCAATCTGGCCAGGCCCCGTGGCCGCCCACCGCCTCCCACCCAGGGAGGTCAGGAGTCAGACTCACACTCGGCCTTGATGGCGGCGCTGTTGATGGGCATGTAGGGGTGCCGCGCAGCGTGCCACGGGCGCAGGATCTCGCGGCACAGGCGCCGGGCGATCCGGGTCAGCTTGGTGGTGTGCAGGTAGAAGGCCTGCCTCGTCTTCATGGCGAACTTAGGGCTCCCGCTGCTCCGGGCTGGGATGCCGTGGGGACTCTGCGGAAGGGGGGCGCACCGCCCCGACACAGCGCCATGACCGAGGGCCGAGGGCCCGTGGCCGGCGCAGGGTGGGCCGCGGGCACGTGGCTCTTACCATGTTGCTGCGGCTTGGTCCTGGCCTCTCCCCATCTAAGCGGGTTGGCATTTTCAAGCCACCGTATTTCTTCCAATATGTCCAACAAGATGCGCAGAGGCGACACTGCATGTTAGGGGGACCCCAAGAATACCACTGGTAAGACTGGGTGGCTACGGACAACAAAGTTGGAAATAGACGGATCCTTAAGCAGAACCAACGATGCAGAGAGCATTCCACAGTGTCCCCGCCCCTGCCGCGGCCGCCCCGCCCGCCGGGAACCCCTGCACGCGCCCTCCCCACCACACCCCACCACTGCTGCAGCCCCACCATCACAGGCCACCCCAGGCCAGGTCACGGCCCCCAGGACCACAGGGCGCCACGGCGGCAGCGACACCCCTGCAGCCCCTGCCACCCCTGTGGGGCCAGGCGGGGCACTTACTGTAGCAGCTCTCGCAGGCCCGGCCAGCCCCGGGGCTCTGCCCTGGTGCCCCTGTGCCATTCACCACACTGGCCTTGACGCTGTTGACGCTGATCTGGTTCGGGTTTGGCTTGTTGCTTAAAGGGGGAAAGGAGCAGTCACAGCAGCCCTGCGGGGCAGCCCAGTGTCCAGACCCATGTCCCCATGCCCTGGGCTGCCACAGTGGTGGGGCCATTCTCCATGGCCCGGGGTGCAAAGCACCAAGGCCAGCCCCAAGACTGGGCCTCGGGGTCTCACGCCTGACCCAGCCCTCCCAGGCCACACAGGACCCCTCCAGGCCCTTCCTGATCATCTGGACTGCAGGCCAGGGCAGTGCAGGAGCCCCCAGCAGGCCAGTACCCCCAGTCCACCCCGAGGCCCTCAGGGATTCAAGGCCAGAACTTACTAGTTGGGAATATAAACTTGCTTTAACTTGCTCTCTGCTTCAGCTGCTTTCAAGCGTTTCTTAAAGCACAAGAGAGGACCAGATAGGTCAGCAGGCAGGTCAGGCCACAGCTTAGGAACCAGAGGGGAAGGGACCACCCTGCCTCCCAAGCACTCCCTCGGAAGGCGCAAGGCACGTGTGAGGTGTCCTAACGTGCACAGACCTGAGAGGGGACTGACTCCGCCCACCGCCCCACCCCTCCCCCGCTCTGGGCCTGGAGCGGTGGCGGGGGTCTCACCTGCTGCACGTATCTGTCAGTGGTCTTCCACATGTAGTAGTACTCGATGATGCTGGTCAGCGACTTCCACGGGAGCTGGGGCAGGAAGGCGCACAAGGTGGGCGGGAAGGAGCGGCAGAGGAGGGGAGGGGGCGCCACAGTCAGCCCCAGTGCAGGGGTTCCCGAGCTCAACGCTTAACACGGCAACCCCTGGACCGTCCCCTCCCAACCCATGCTGCCCGTGACTGCCACTGGGACGCCGAGGGCTGGGACCTCATGAAGGGTTAGAGAGAAAGGATGAGTGGGGGCTCCTGTCTGTGCTCCCCGGCCCTCTGCTTGCCTGGGAGCTGTGCCTCGTCAACTGCCTACCTCAGAGCCTGCTGACCCGGCAGGCACCTGAGGGCCCAGGGCGGAGGAGAGGTGGGCAGGGCACCGCGGCCCTCGCCCTGGTCAGACTCCCCGAGCCCCAGACACTTCTCTGCACCGACACTCGCTCTCTGGTCCCTTGCGCACTTTTCCCCTCCCCGGGGTCCCTGCGTCACAGAGCCCAGGCTCATGAGCACTCTGAAGGCCCCGTGGCACGGCGGCCATGGCCCAGGCACTGCCAGCTTGTGGTCTTCCACCAGGACCGCTCTGGACTGGCTGTCGTGTGCCCTCACTCCCCAGCCTGGCTTTCCTATTTGTTTATTCACACTTTGTTCTGGGGGTGGAACCCAGGGCCTTGCATGCCGGAGCACGCCCAGCCCAGGGCCTCAGCCTGAGAGCCCAGCACCCGTCAGAGAACCTGGCCTGCAAAGCTTCGGCCGCCCAGCGCGGCCCAACTCCCCACGCACAGCGCACAGCAGCACCTTGGCACACCCCAGCCGGCCCCTGCCCCCTGACGCGCCAGCTCCACCCTAGTCCAAACGACACTTTTCCTTTCTATCCTGTCTCCTGGCTCTGGGTTTCAGTCTGAGGTCTTATTCATTTTGCTTATTTTCTGGCCTAGTTATGTATGCATCTTGCCTGGCAGAGCCGCCCTATCTGCAGGCTAGTGAGGGGAATGGCCAGCGTCCTCCCCAGGACACATACTTGGCCATCTTCCCCTCCTGCCAAGGACCTCCCCAGCAGCAGAACCCCCACCAGAACAGCCCGGGGCCGTCAGGGCAAGCCGAAGCGCCCCTCCAGCCCGCAGCCCTTGGCACTCTGTAACCTCCTGGCTCCCTGGCTTGGGCGTGCTCCTGTTTTGCTGGTGCTCCTAGCCGGATGGCAGCTGTGCCGCCTTGTCCTGGCCCGACAGCGCCAACATACACAAGGTGCTCCTCCTCCAGGGTGATCCCGTGGGGCTTTGCCATGGAGCAGGGGCTGCTATTCTTTCAGCTGGATTTAAAAGTATGCAATCCTTTGGGTAAAGGAAAGGACCCCGAGGACACAGGCACTTCCACACTAGAAGAGGGGCCTCCCACAGTGCAGACTCCAGAGGCCTGAGTGCAATTCTCCAAAGGACACCTGACAGGCTGACCTGCTCCTGACATCCACACTCAAGGAGGAGGGTCAGTTAATAGTCTCCATGAGGACACCCCCAGGTGTGGCCCTCACCACGAGGTGGCGCTTGCAGGAGTGGCCCAGGCCCACCAGGGATCCAGTGTCTGCTCAGCACAGCAGAGGCAGGACAGGGGCACCCACCCAGCCAGGACAGGCACGCACAGCTTCCCACAGACACCCTACAGCGCACCTGGGGAAGGCACATAGCTGGCTGCTGCCCACCCCTCCCAAGGCACTTACAAAGTCTTGCTGAATATCTGTGAAATCTTTCCCGTATTTTTCCAGGGCTTCCTCAAAGAGATTAGCCTCAGACGCCGACCACTCCTCCATCTCGTCCCTGCAGAGGACAGGCCCACCCTGGGGCACGAGGGCTGAGATGGCCCTGGAGATGTCATAGATGTTCTTGTGCAGTGTGTCCATGGCGTGGAACTGCAACAGGACAGCAGGGTCACCTGGGCCAGCACTCCTAGGCCCCAGAGGATCCCCTGCACCTGTCGCATGGGTGACCGTCCCCTGGCTGCCTGGGTGGGACCCCCTCCCTGACTCCCTCAGCACACACTGGCCAAATCTGGGGTGGACTGGGAGAGGCTGAGCACCAGGAGGAGGGCCACCTTCCCACGTCCTGCGTGCCTGAGGCAGGAGCTGGCCCGGGTGCGAGCGGGGAGATGGCTGCAGCTCACTCACCAGGGTGATGTCTCGGGAGGCCGCTGCGGCACTCATGTGCAGGCTGGGCTGTCGCACCGAGCTGCTGCAGTCCAGGGCCCGGGCAAAGGTTCCCACGGAGCTGGGGAGGTGTGCCGACCGCCAGAGTCAGGCCAACAGGAGGGTGCCCCCAGCCCGCAGGCCAGCAGGGACCCGGAGACCAGAGCTCAGTTCCCAACAAGCTTGGGACAGAGGCCTGCGGGCATCTTGGGCAGCCCCTGAGTGCAGGCAGCACGGACAGAAAGCGCCTCTCCACACTGGAGGACCCACACACCTAGCCGGCACTCTGCCTCCGAGCACAGGGGCCCAGGTGCTGCCCTGTCCTCACAAGGGGTACACGGGCTGCACTGCAGCCGCCCGGCCCCCACCCCATCCCCGCCGTGAGGTCTGCTGCGCTGCAGCTGCCCCGGGCCCACCGGCTCTCTTCAGGCCCCCACACCTCACTGGCCTGGCAGGCCCACCCTTGGGAACCCCTCTGCTGTCCCCAGCCTGCGGATGCAGATGCTGCCCTGCTGGCCACTAGTGTGCATGGTCTGAGGCACACGGTGAGAACACAGGCGCAGCCCGCAGAGCCACCTTGCCCTGGGACCCAGGGAGCCAGGCAGCAACAGCAACGCCCAGAGAAGGGCCTGGGCTGGGGCCTCTGATGCCCTCTAGGGGTCCCAACAGCATAGAGGGTCTGGTCATCAGAAGCCCAAGGACAGGACTATGGGCTTTATGTCCATGTGTGAGACCTAAGACCCCTGGTACCCCAACACCTAGCGCAGGAAGGCTGCAGGCTGAGCCTCCTGCAGTCCTGACCTCGGGGTCCAGGTGGCACCTGGCTGCCCTATGTGGAACTTACCGGGCCACCACAAGGAACTGGTCAATCTGCTTGTCCACAAGTGGGTTGTGTGCCTCCCACACCTTGGTCTCCAGTTTGGACTGGTCACGGCCGTCTTCCTCACCTACAGGGGAAGTGTGGCTTGGTGAGGTCAGAGGGTCCTGGGAAGGCCAGGGCCTTCCACACTCCTGTCCTGAGCCAAGGGTCTGTGGTGGGGCGCCACCTCAGCAGAGCTGGGAGGTGAGGGGAAAGGGGAGGCCTCGTTACCCAGGAGGCCCGCACACGTGTATGTACACACACACACACACACACACACACACACACCCCAGGCAAGGCCTCACGACCCTGGAGGCCAGGCCAGGATGCACTCCACACACCTGGGGCTGGCAGTGACCGCAGTGGCATGGGGCGAGCAGCGTGCTGTCAGAACTCAGAAGGCCCAGTGAGCCCAGCAAGACGCCTGCCCACTGCCCCAGGGCCCAGGCAGGGCGGGAGACCCTGGGCCTCGCTACAGGGGAAGAGAAAGGCTCGCTTCACATGTTTTTTTTTGGTACCAAGGATTGGACTCAGGGGCACTCGACCACTGAGCCACCTCCCCAGCCCCATTTTGTGTTTCATGTAGAGACAGGGTCTCACTGAGTTGCTCAGTGCCTCGCGGTTCTCCTGCCTCAGCCTCAAGTGCTGGGATGACAGGTGTGCACCACAGTGCCAGCTTCATTTCTAGTTTTGACCACGTGTTTATCTGGAG
Source organism: Xerus rutilus (assembly GCA_028644305.1). Classification (NCBI taxonomy): domain Eukaryota; kingdom Metazoa; phylum Chordata; class Mammalia; order Rodentia; family Sciuridae; genus Xerus; species Xerus rutilus. The sequence goes on from CM053401.1 coordinate 160,585, forward strand.
GAGCTGCAGAGCCAGGCTGTGAGAGGGGGCGTGTTCCATGTGCCTCCAGCCACGTAGGCCACGCGTGCCACACCTGCCGGAGGCTGGGGCAACTAAACAGCAGGGCGAGGTGGCCGAGGCACAGCCCCACCTCTCTAGGACGCTCCCCACTCAGACACTGCCGTTCTGGGCAGGAGGAGGTTCCTGAGGAAATAACCTTCCACACGCAAGAAAACACGACGCGGCAGAGGCCAGGCCGGGCTGGGAGAGGCGGGGGAGCCCTCGATCACACTCCATCCGGCTCTGGCCCAGTGCCACATCTGCAGCTAAGCGAGGGTCCGGCTGTGCGTTCGGCAAACGTCGGCCAGCGTTCCTGTGCCCTCAGCAACGGTGCTCCCGTGACCAAGGACAGCCTGAGCTCGAGGCCCACAGCTGTGGATCCTGGGTCAAGACCCAGGCCAGCTCCTGGACGTCTCCACGACTCTCACAGGGACAGATCTCCTGGGCCCTGCCCTGGGAGCAGTGGCCTCACCACATGTCAAGGGAGGTCAGGCCTTGGGACCAGACAGCTGGGCGGGTCCCAGGAGAGAAGCCCAGTGCTGCAGACATGCAGATGGATCCAGGAGGGTCACAGCGAGGATTAAAGGGCTTCGCTGGAGGTCCTGGTCCTGGGCTGCTCCAGGCCCCATAGGGACCACACTGGAATCTCCCCCATGCTGCAGGGGTGTCCTCCTGGTATGGCCTCAGCTCTGAAACCCCTCACTTGGGGTCAGGGGTACATGGGGAGCTGGGGGGCAACTCCTGCACCCAGGGTCCAGACAAGATGTGGCCCCAGCAAAAGCCCCACCGCCAGCACAGAGGCATAAGCACAGGAGCCACAGGCCACATCTCCTCACAGTGGTCCGCCACATGCCCTCTGAAATCTCCAAGCCGGAACGCAGCAGGGCCACAGCGACGAGGCCACTGCTGCACGGCTGGGACCCACGTTAGGCCCCCACCCACACCCAGGCCAGGAGGGCTTCCGCGCCTCTTCTCCAAGTCAGGCCCCACCGCCAGGGCAGGGACCCTTCAGGCTCTCCTAGCCTCCCAACCAGCAAGCACACAGGACCAGCCAGGACAGTGGGTTCCAGATAACAGGCTCCAGGCCAAGTCCTGCAATCTTCACGGCCTCTTCCACAAAAAGACTGAGGTTCTCAGTCTAAGTGTACGCAGATTCCGTAGCCAGGCCTCTGCTGCACACCCAGGCCCTCGCCCTGGCCAGGCTGGGCAGAGGCTGCATCAGGAGGGTCAGCACAAGGCCAGGTTCAGGCTGCCTCGGAGGAGGCCTCAGAGTGGCATGGACAGGGTAGAGGCTGAGCCACAGGACAGAGCACAGGGTGGGCGGCCTCCTGCCCACAGGATGCAGAGGGAAGTCCACCCACATCTCGAGGGCCTACAGGACACCTCTAGGAAGTGCACGGCTCAGCTTGCCTGGTGCCCAGCTGCTTCTCAGCTGGGCTCGGTGCCTCACACGTCTTGGATCCAGCCAGCCCCCAAGGGAGACGAGGAATGACAGAAACCCACGAGGCAAGGGGGCAGCCTACCAAGCCAAGTCGGGAGGCACCAGTGTGGCCGTGCAGCAAGCTGCTGGGGCCTGGGCTAGACAGAAGTCCAGCCGCCTTGGAGGGAACGAGGCCACCGGGGGAAGAGGCCCCCAAGCTCACGGCAGCTCGGGAGCAACAGCAGCAAGCCCGCGCCCGCCTGGCCCGCCTGCAGAACCAGCGAGCAGAGGAGCCGCAGCAGGGCTGCCCAGACCGGGGCCAGCCCGCCAGCAAGGAGTCCAGGGACCCCAGCTCGCCCCGCAGGGCGACCTGAGGGAAGCAGCAGGCAGGCTGGCGGCCCAGGAGGCCAGAGCTCACCCCGCAGTCCAGGGAAGTGGAGAGGGAGCCAGAACCTTGTCAGAGAGGCCAGGAGGCCATCGAGGCTGCCGGCCTGCAGCAGCTCCAGGAGGAGGGCACGCCCGCGGGGAGCTTCCTCAGCCAGGCGGCCTCCCCTCCCTGGGGCGCCCCCTGGAGCCACAGGTGGCTCAAGCAAATCACCTCACCGAGAGCCCCTCACAAGCCGTCGTCAACACACGTCAACACACCAGCAAGGACGTGTGGAACACCAAGGCCACAGACCAGCTGCGCCTTGACTCGGACACACACCCCACAACCCGCGGTCCTCGAGTCCCAACAGGGCTGCTGAACGGCTACACAGGACGCCAGAGCCCAGGGGCTGTGTGTGCTGCCCATCAGGCGACGAGGCCGGGGCCGAGGCTGAGATGAATGAGATGCGCTGCCCGCCCCGTCCCGCCAGTACAGGGGCAGCGGGGGAAGGCACCCCCAGGCCTCCAGGGGGTTCACAGGATGCTAAGGGACCCGAGCTTGCAGAGTGGAAGGGTGACGAGGGACACAAGCTGCCACAGGGAGCAGCACCAGCCTGCCCGCGAGAGGCGGCCTCCAGCCCCGCCCAGGGTCCTGGCCGCAGGTTCTCATCCTGACACCTTCAGGGCAAGGGTGCCCAGGGCGCGAGCCCGTGCCCCCCACCACAACGCCGCCCCCGAGCAGCAGCCTGCAAACGCCACACAGCCACCGGCCCCCTGTCCCAGCCTCCTCTCGGCCTCCTCCCGGCAGGCACCACTGAGGCCCTGGGCCCACACCCACCTTCTTTCAGTAAGTCAGTGATGTCGGCCTGGTACCGGTTCCCCACACGAATCTCCCCTTTATCAGCCAGCAGGGTCTTCTGCTGTGGGTCGTAGACTAGGGAATAGAAGAAGAAATCCTGAAAAACACCACACACAAGACAGAGGCATCAGAGGACACGCCTGCCTGTGACCCTGGGATGGACACAGGCTACTGCAGCAACAGGAGAAACGCAGTGAGAATCAGCAAGGACCCAGAGACTACTGCCCAGGAGGCTCTTCTGCTGAAAAGCTGAAAAGCAGCGGCCAAGGAGGCTGAGGCAGGAGGATCCCAAGTTGAGGCCAGTCTCACTCAGTAAGGACCTGTCTCAAAATAAAAAGTAAAAAGGGCTGGGGATGTAGCTCAGTGGCAGAGCACCCCTGGGTTCCATTTCCAGTACCAAAAAAAGACAAAAGGGACATAAGAGCAACCAAAGCACCAGGCCCCTGGGAGCAGGCCCAGCACTGGGCACACAGGCGAGCTGCAGCAGCCACTCTTGTGCTGGGGGAGGGCTCCTGCTCCCTGCCCCAGGTCCGTGTGCCCAAGCCCCGGCCACTAGGCTTCCTGAGCTGGGACTGGCCAGACGCCCTTTGCTGTCCTGTGCTTCGTGCCCGAGGTCCAGTCCTGTTGCTCGGGAGCCCCCGCCCCAGCCTTCCGAGCCGCTGGGGTTACACCTGAGCCTTCCTGGCCGGGCGGCCTGTTCTCAGAGTGGCCTCCTGGGCTCCCGGCCTGCAGCCTCAGCCCCTCTGGTAGTGTCCACCCCCGTTCCACTTTGCTCCATCTGCACTGGATGTTAGCTCCGCATGGAGCCCTGGTTAGGAGAGCTGGCTGCCCGCAGGGCCCGCCTGACACCCCCACGCCTGCCCGGCTCCACCCAGCGTCCTTCCTGTGACTCCCTGTGGCAAGTCTCTCTCCATCGGGCCTGTCTGGGGGCTGTCTGAGACCGAGGCGGGGTGCGTCCCCCACAGGCTGCTGCTGCTCACACCGGCCAGGCCCTCTCGCCCCGACCCCGTCCCTAGGTGGGCTCTAGGCAGGGCTCCCAGCCAATCTGGCGGGACGGTGGGAAAGGCTGGCCCGGTGCCCCGTGGTGGACAGGCAGGGGGAAAGCAGGCGTCAAGGGCTCTCCTGGCCTGGCCTGCAGACAGGCAGCACGCAGCAGCGCCACCCGGCCGCCTGCCCACGCCCCGCACTGCCACGTGCCACTGTGCCTGCCACGGCACCGCCAGCTTTTCTGTTCAGACAGGGCTGTGTGTGGGCACCTCTCTGCAGTGTCACCCATGTCACCACGTGCTGCCGCCAGGGGTCCTTCCAAACTGCAAACTACACTCCACGTTCCCCAGTGGACACACTCCCAGGCCTCTCGGGAGGAGCCCTCCCCAGGACAGCCTGGCACACCATCCCTGGTGGCTGCCCTGACCCCTGGCCACAGGCACAGCGATGCCTGGAGCGCAGCGCAGCCCCACATGGCCCTCACAGGTCTGTTTCCGGGCTGTGTGTGGCAGGGGTGGCACTGAGGCCAAGAAGACACAGCACTGCCCCAGACATGGCCACCGTCTCCTCAGGGTCCCCACCCTTCAGGAATGCGGCTGAGCTTAGTCACCTGGCTCCCACAGCACCTGGGCCTTGATGTCACCCCCTAGGGACACACTGGGAGGTCTCGGCGCTGCCCACCTGAGCAGGTGGAGGGGCTGGCTGCACTGGACCCCGAGAGGAGTGTCAGGCCCTAAGGCTACAGCCTGGGCAGCGGAGCCCCCCAAGCTAGGAGACATGGGAGCCCCTCGCCTGACCCCAAGGGCTCCCTTAGGTTCCACACAACCTTGACACAACCTCAGCCTGTCTGATCTCAGGGGACCGCATGTCCCCACCAGTTGCACCTCATGACACCCTTGGCAATTCTGCTCCCCAGGGGCAGGTGGTATTGCCTGGAGACACCTGGGTCATCACACCTGGGGATGGCAGCTGGTGGGAAACCCTGCCCTATGGAAATGCCAGCACAGCCAGGGCTGGGGACAGAGGTCGCCTTGGCTGTCCACTCTCCATATGTGGCCAGCCAGGCCTCCTGAGTGACCCGGGAGGAAAACCCGTCAGGGGAGGCAGGAGAGGGTGCCTGCCTTACGTGGGGCTGGGCAGGGAGTGCCTGGAAGGAAGGGGAGCCTGGGAGCCGCCACCAGGGGACACCAGGAAGTGACTATGAGGACGGGTCCCAGGACGTGGTGGGTAAGGAAGGGCCCCAGCCAGGGAGAGGACGAGGCTCCTGCCAGGTGAGGGTGGGTGTGGGCGGTTTCTCAGGGCAGCCGGGCCTCACCTCGCGCTCCAGGTAGGACTTGAGCGACTCAGTCTCGTTGAGCAGGGTCACACTGCACTTGCCCCTGGAAGACAAGGACGAGCAGGTGGAGGGGACGCCAGCAGCGGGGCCCGGGCAGGGGCCGCGAGAGCTACCTGATGTGGGTGGCGGGCAGAGACTCCAGCTGCCGGGAGAGGAACAGCTCCCGGTGCCGCAGCTGGTGCTTGAGCTTGTCGGGCAGGTCCACCATCTCGGGGCTCTCCACCTCCTCTTCCACCTCCCCTGAGGACAGAGAGCCCGTCAGCGGGTCTGTGCACACACCTGGCTTCTGGCCCAGGTCAGAGCCCACGTGCAGAGTGCCGAGCTCAGGAAGGCCACCTCCCTGCCTGACACTTCCCCTGCCCGCCCCCGAGGCGCCCAGGAGCCCTGGACAAAGCCCCGTGGGTGCTCTGGCACCCAGAAGGCCCGTCTCTGGGGCATTAAGAGGAGGACACGGTGTCAACCTTGAAAGCAGCAGGCCCAAGAGAGGAAGGAGAGGGGGTGCCGCACCACGTCCAGGCCAGGAAGGCCAGGGCACACAGCTGGGGCCCTGACCCGTCCACTAGACCCCCAGGCCAGAGGCCACAGAGCCTCTGCAAACCTCCCTGTACCAGCAGGACTCCCCCGGGGCCAGGGCCACAGCGAGGCTGGCGGCAGGCCTGATGTGCCGGGCCGGCAGGGAACGCAGGGGCGGGCATGCAGGCAGCCCGTCCAGGTATGCCCGTCCCTCAGCGCGTCGCCCGCCCCCAGCCCCGGGCACAGACACGAGGACCTCCTTGTAGAGGCCGGCTCTTACCTTCCTCGCCGGTGTCCGCCCCCGGTCCGGCTTTAGAGCAGACTGACAGGGCTACATAACAGACAGACAGCAGCCAGTCGGCAGGTGGGCGCCAGTGCCGGCCGCTTGTTCCCTGCCCAGGGCCCGGACCGAGGAGACACGGGGGCCATAGGCCTCCCGGTGGGGAGCAAAGAGCACCCAGCTGAAGACCCCGCAGACCTCAGCATCCCCCCAGCCGACCTCAGCCTCCTGCCGCCCAGAGCTCAGGTTGCCCCCACTCTGGTCCCGTGCCTCCGCCATCGCTGCCAAAGACCCCTTGCACACAGCTCCTGCCCACTCTAGCCAGACCACTCCCATCAGGAGTCAGGCCTCCCCGCAGGACAGGAGAAGACGAGGCCCTCTCTGAGGCCGCGCCAAGGCCTTGGCCAGCATCTCGTGCAGCTTGGCAGCCGGCCCTGACCTGCACTACAGAACGAGACAGCTCGGCCTGGCAGGGCACGCCTGTAACCCCAGCTACGAGGAGGCTGGCAGGAGGGCCTCAGGCTGGAGGCCGGCCTGGGCAACTTAGCAAGACTCCACAGAAAACAACAACAAAAGGACTAAACGCTTTCTGGCCTGTCCCAGTCCCCAAAATTGGGAGATGTGTGCTCCCCAGTGGCCCACATCCGCCCAGTGCTGTCCATCTGGGGGCACCACTAGTCACTGTCACCCAGGCCCCAGCTCCACCTGCCCCGCCAGGCCTGTCGCTCTCTTCTGCCCCCTTGTGGTCACTGCAGGAAGTCTAAGCATCTCTGGGCCTGAAGTCCCTAGCCTCTCACAGCTCAGAGGCAGGGAGTAGGGTGTCAGGATCTGTTCCACATGGACCTGGAGTGTCCACCCCACCCAGCTGCTCGCTCCTTGTCCATGGAGCAGGCAGGGCTGTGCACAGAAGTGCCTGCCCCAGCAGCCTGGGGCCATGCTCACGGACAGCCGCAGGGTCCTGATGCACAACCCCCAGCTCCACGTGGAAGGCATCGTGCTAGGGACAGATGGGTCAGGGCCCAGCCAGCAGGTGGACCCACGGGCAGCTCTGGCTTCAGGGCCCAAACAGGCCTGTCCATCAGCTCCACAGAAGCTCTTCAAAGCTCTGAGATGTCCCCACCCTTCCAGCCCCAAAGCAGGGCAGGGCTCCAGGCCAAGGCCCTGCCGCAGCATGCGCACATCTTGGGCCTCCAGCTCTCCCGAGACACCCTGGCGGGCGAGTCCCAGGGCAGCTGGGCACTCCCTGCTCTCTCCAAGCCCCTTCTCAGATGGGGTCACGAGCTTCAGGAGGCAGGCTCTGCCTTCTCGCCCCAACCCGGTCTTGCTCCCAGGCCCTGCCTCAACTTGGAGGGCTCTGGGTGGTGAGGCAACAAGCCCTCCCGGGAAGACATGGGAAGGGCTGCTGTGCCCCACGGGGAGCACGCAGCTGAACCCGCCGCCACCTGAGGTGTCTGGGCTGGACGCCTCCTCCCAGGGCTGGGAAGCACGGCCTCCACTGTGGGGCTTCAGGCCTCCCCGACTGCAGGGCCTTTCCAGCCTCACCCCTCCTGTCAGACGGGTCCCTGCTGCAGCGCCATGGGAGCGCACGGTGCACAGGAGAAGCAGGCGCACAGGGCAGCCACAGGGGACGTGGCCCTCAGCAGTCACCAGGAGCCGGCCACAGGCTCTGTGCGCACTGTGCAGGCTTGCATCCCAGAGCGCAGGAGACCCTCCCATGAAACGGCCTCCAGCCCCTGCCTCCTCTCCCAGAGCCCCCTCCTGGTTCCCCACAGCCGCTAGCTGCCCTCACAGGAACACCTGCCCCGGGGCCCCTGAGCCGGCAGCAAGGTCTCGGCCAGAAATCCCCACAGGCACTTGCCCTCTAGCAGGCTGGCCTCTCCCCGGAGAAGGGACACAGAACAGCCTGAGTGGAGACCTGGCCCAGGCCCGTGGGAGCAGAGCCTGCTGAGCACTCCCAGGACGCGCAGGCACGTGCCACCCCAGCTTCCTCCCCGGCACCTGCGGGCTACAGAGCATGTGGCAGGGCACACGCGGTGAGGCAGAGGCTGCACACGCGGTGAGGCAGAGGCTGCGGGCAGCGCCAGTCTGCGGCCAGCAGGGCACTGAGCACCGGGCCCCCTGAAAGGAGCTTGTGTGCCCTAAATTACCTATTTCTGGAGCACCTTCCAACCAAGGCTGTGGACAAGCTCAAGGGTGTCACCCAGGCCACTCAGAGCCCCAGATGGGGAGGCGTGAGCGTTGCCCTGCAGCACCCCACCCACTGCTGGCACTGGCTCCACATCCTCACGGAGGCCCCGAAGGCCCATCCCTAACCCTGTCCCAGAGGATAAAGGAGGCCACCCGCCTGCACATCCTGCCCCTCAGAAGGACCTGCAGAGGGCAAGGTCAGCGGGGCCTCCCACTTGCCCTGCCACCACAGGGCCAGGCTCCTGCAGCGTCTGGCCTCCACCCACTGGAGCCCACCACAGGGGGCTACAGGTGGGGTCTCTCCCACCAGCAACAAGAGATGGGGACGACACCTACTCAACTCACACTGGGCAACTGGCACCCCGCAGCCAGAACCACCACGGTCCTCACCACTGGAGGACATCCCCGCAATGCCCAGTCGCCCAGGCAGATCCCATCTCAGGTGACCAGACACATGTGGCAGCCATAAACTGTCCCCACATCTACCTGCACCAAGACCTGCACAGCAGGGCCCGCCTGCGACCACAGTACATGGACCCTGGGGCCAGGTTCCACCTCCTCTGCCCCCAGATGCACATAAGGCACAGGGTCAAGTGTCCAGCACACAGCAGGCACCCCGGAGGCTCAGGCAGTCCTTGCCCCAAGGTCACAATGCCCAGACCTTATAACCCAGTGTGCAGTACCCGCTTCAGGGCACGAGGCCAGACTCCGAGGATGACCAGGGCCAGTTCCCAGGCACTGAGGAGAAAGGTCTCGATCAGTGCTCACCAGACCTCAGGAGGTGGGGTTTTTTCCTGAGGACACTACTTCCAACACCCGCAGAAGCCTCTCAGCAAAATGCAAACAGGTGCTGCAGAGCAGTCCCAGAGGGACTCACTCCCGGCCATGGGGGTCCATGCCAGCACCCCACCAGGGCCTGTAGGCCTGCCAGGGCCCTGAAGATGCACCCATGGGAACCCAGCCACGGAGGAGAAGAGAGGGCAGAGCAGGTGGCAGAGTGTGGCCGCAGCGAGGCCAGGACCCAAGAGCAAGCAGACCCCAGAGGCGGGCGGCGAGCCAGGCAGCTGGAGCCCCAGCCCCCCAGGCACAGGCCGAGACTCACTTGCGTGCTTGTCCGCCAGGGCTATGAGGGTGCTGGAGATGTCACGCCTCCTGTAGAAGCACACCACCTTGGCCTCCACGTTCCCGTTGGCCGTCTGTAACAGCAAGGCAGAGGCACTCAGCAACCACCAGCTCAAGGAGGCAACCTGGATGGAGCCTGCTCCAGCCCCACCTGAGTCCCATGGGTGCAGCTGCATCCAGCTCTTGTGACTCCAGGAAGGGGACACGTCCCCAGGGCCCCAAGCAGTGGAGCAGGAGGCAGGTACCCCTCCAACCCCTCCATGGCCAGCATGGTCAAGGGGACCTAGGGAGGGGTGCACACAGGACCCAAGCCACACTCCACCCCTCCTCACCCTCAGGTTGCTGCCAGAGAACATGCAGGAAAAGGGCCAGGCTGGGCAGGACCTCGGCCAGCTCTGCAGCCCAGCCTCCCACCATTCCCAATCCCGGAGGGCAGCCTCGAGGTGGGGGCCTGAGCCTGCTGAGCCCCCACTCAGGCCCTGCCTGCTTTCCCTGGAGGTAGTCAAAGACAGCCCTGGCCAGAATTCAGACAAACCCTGCTCTGCCGCTGGTGCAGGCGAGCCTCCCAGGTCCACCAGGAGACCAGGACCCACAGAAGGACGGCCTCGACCCTGGGGACCTGGACTGTGGGACTGCGGGCCCACAGCTCCCACTCCTTGGCGACACCACGCCGCACAGGTTAGCACCCCGAAATGTTGGGAGCTCTCCAGAGACGCCAAGGTGGTTCAGGGTTGCTGACCGACCCCTGCGGGACCCACCAGCGTGGCATCATTTGTCCAGACACACTAGGTTTAGGGAAGGTACCAAGTGACGGCACAGCCCCACCCTGGGGAGGAGGGCCTGCACGAACCGCCTGGAGCCTGCTCACCGGGCATGTCTTCTCCCCCATTTCTGTCGGTCCTCCGCGTACCTTAGCGTGGACAGACACCTGCTCCACCTGGAGCTGGTGCTGGTGTGCGTCTGTCGTGACCCCAGGAACCTACGTGGTGAGGCCTACTCCCTGCCGAGGGAGGTGGGCCTGGAGGAACGGAGGACACGGAGGACATGGGCACGGCCTCCAACGGGGCACTGGGCTACAGCTGCTCCTCCCCCAAGGAACTGCAGCACCACAGGCCAAAGCACCAGCCCAAGCAACTCCAGACGGGAACCTTGGAGACCATGAACCAAGATGAGCCTTCTCTCCTTCCAGGCCCGTTTACCTCGGGCCTGTGTCACAGCAACGAGAAGCTGACCCAGCTAGAGTCCACCACGCCTCTGCTGTCAGTCAAGTTCCCATGCCGTGACCACTGGGAGCTCATGCAGCTGGCTCCCAAATCCCCACGACAGGTCTCTCCGTAGTGGAATGAAGAGCATTTGTAAGTCCAGAGTTCATTAAAGCGCCACACAGCCGGCGAGCCAATGCCTGCCCCGAGACTTGCAGCAGCCCCTGTTGTGCTCAGAATTCAGGGCCTTTGGACCAGCAGGCTGCCTCCCAAGTCCACCACCCGTCACTGCAGACCAGGCCTCCCCGTCCTCGCCCAGCCTCCCTCTAACCAGCTCCCACAGCACGGTGATCGCGACTGAACCACTTTGGGGGTCTGTGTTCTGATCACGCAGACCCACGCAGCACAGCCAAGCCCCTCCCACAGCCCCCTTGGCCAGCTGTTTCTCTAGCGCACGATGGTGGCCCCTTTCCACCTGCCCGTGCTCTGTGTAACTACCATGGACCAAATGTGCGTGTCAGAGAGCCCTGAGCACACGCCCCCTTCTCTCCTCAGAGGGTTCTGGCTGGGAATCCCGAGTCCTTCCCCCTGGGCTAACCTGGTCTGGCAGTGCAGCCTCCTCAGCCTAGCAGAGACCTCCATGTGGACACGCCCTCCACCCAGCTCCACAGGGGCAACCATGCAGCTGAGCACGGGGTCTGTGGGACTCACCGGGCCTTGGCCCACCAACCTGCAGAAGCGCCTGAAGGGAGAAGCCCAGCCGTGTGCCCCGACACTACCTGCTTTCCTCCTAGCACACCTCGTCACCCTCGCTCTGATTACTTATTTATTTTTTTGCAATAAGCAGAAGTACTCCCTCTGAGCTACACCCCTTTGTGAGGCTTTACTGAGACTGGGTCTTGCTATGATGCTGAGACTGGCCTGACACTTGCCATCCTCCTGCCTGAGCCTCCTGAGTTGCTGTGGTTAAGGCCTGGCTGGCTCCTGGCTTCCCAGGACCTGCCTCCCTTCCCACAGGGCTTGCACTGTCTGTAATTCCCGTCCTGTGGAAACTGCGCTGCTGGACCAGTCCCCATGTTCTGATGGTCCTCATCCTGCACCATGTGGGGGCCACCCTGGCCCTGCTCCTGCACAGCGTCTGCCAGCTCGCCTTGCCTCTGCTCCTCCGCCGAAACCTCAGCAGGCTCTCTCCTGCTGTCGGCTTACTTCTGTCCCCGGCAGCAGCTGTGCTTCCTCCTACAGCAAAGCCTCCCAGACACCTCCCCTCCTGCCACCAAAGTCCCGTATAGGCTGGAAAGCCAGGTGGGGAGCTGGCATGTGCTGGAGCCACAGGTGCCCACAGGGGCTCCAGCTGCCCAGGGAGAAGCTCCCCAGTGCCTCTGGCCTCCCAAGGGCAGGGCTCTTCCAGCTGCTGCTCCAGTACAGGGCAGGGCTCTCCCAGCTGCTGCTGTCTGCGACACTGAGCATGTGACTGTGGTGGACAGCAAAGGGCCCCCAGGCAAGTCCCCAAATGTGCTGAGAGGGACTCAAGGGGGAAGGGTAACAGCGCCCCTCACAGGCCAGTGCTGGGACCAGCAAGGCAGCGACGCAGGGCAGAGGCCAAGGCCCATACAGGAGCCCGGACAGGCACGCCTATGTGTGCTATGCTGGTCACAGGGCAGAGGCCGAGGCCCACACAGGAGCCCGGGCAGGGCAGAGGCCGAGGCCCACACAGGAGCCCAGGCAGGGCAGAGGCCGAGGCCCACACAGGAGCCCAGGCAAGGCAGAGGCCGAGGCCCACACAGGAGCCCAGGCAGGACAGAGGCTGAGGTCCACACAGGAGCCCGGGCAGGCACGCCTATGCACCACGCCACTAACACCACAAACCTGGGAACTGGGCTTCCAATGGCCCTGGCAGGCAAGCAGCTGCCCAACTGTATGCCTGCCATTCCCACATCCTGCTAAAAGGCCGGACACCCCTCCTGACAGAGGCCCCCAGCCCACAGACAGCATCTCTCAGCAAAGCATGGGCACCTGCTGGGTGTGTACAGCCACCAGCTCCCCTACAAGTCCACCACAGAGGGCAGAAGGGGACGCGGCTGACACCAGCCCCTCCAGCCATGCTCCGTGGCCAGGTGAGCCTGCCTCCTCCCGCCCCGTGTGTGCGGGCTGAGCGTGTGCAAACAGGTGCCTCTTGTCCAGCTGAGAACGCTGGCCACCACCCCGCAACCTACCAACACGTCACCCACCGGGGCTCAGGCTCCAACAGCCTCAGGGTCACTCTGGCCAGCTCAGGGGCCCTGCCTCCACTGCTCATGCCCAGGTGGGGGCAGACAGTGTAGCCAAAGCTCTGCAACCAGCTCAACCCAATCCTGGAGGCCTCTCCCTGGGCCACGGCCAAGTCTGAGGCAAAATACGGACCTTCCCCACCCTGTGCTGCCCCGGCTGAGGAAACCCAGACCACCACCGGCCTGCAGCCCAGGCCAGGGAGTCTTCAGCAGGCCCACGCTGCTCAGCGAGGCCACAGCCACGCTGAAGTCACCTCAGGCTGGCAGGAGATGGGGAGGTCCCTGGAAGGAGCATGGCTTCCAGGACGCGAGGCCCCCAACCACCCTGCTGAGGGTGGGGGCAGGGTCACGCTGTCCGCCCCGCAGGCTGCGGACGAGCCTGAGGAGGGGGCGGCCCAGAGCGTGTGCTCCACACCTCCACGGAGCCCGCTCCTGCCAGCCCGCAGCAGGTGGATGCGTGTGGACACATGCAGGCTACTCCTGGGCTCCTCGGCCCTCTGCACTTCTGCTATGACCTACATCCATCCACCCACCCAGCTGCCAGGAGGCAGAGGCCACCCCAATCACAACTTGGACCCCACAGAGCCAGGAATATGTGCACCCTTCCCCTCCTGTCCCTGGGCCCAGCTCTGGAGGGTTTTGGGTGCTCCCCAGGCCTTGGCTTACGGGAACTACCATGTCCCGACCAACTAGCAAGCACCACCAATGACTTCTGAGAGGTGTGCCTGAGGTGTATGAAGACTGTCCAGTGACTGGGCCAGGAGCCCAGTAAGGCCTTCAGCACAGACACCACATGTATCCCCGAGGCTATGGTGGGCAAAGAAGACGGCCCTGCAGGACCCACAGAGTCCTATGGTCAGAAGCCACCACAGGCTGACAAGGAGCCAGCAGAGGGTGAGGAGGCTGGGGACTACGGAAGCAGCAGCCTCCACACCAGGGCTGCCCACTGTGGGCACCAGGAGCTGCTTCCATGGGTCCCTGCCTGGTCTCCAGAATCATCCGCTGGACGCACTCTGAGCACGCTGGCTCTCGTCGGGCCAGGCAGACACATTTCCCAACATCTGCTGGGTAAAGTGTCAGTTTGGGGGTGACGCGAGGCCACACCACGCATGTTCTCATAGAAGCCTAGTCATGACTCCGAAGAAGCCACCAGGGAATCACTCGGGCCTTTCCCAGAGGGGTACCCAGGACTAGGTGGGTGACGCACCAAGGACACCCAAAGGTCATCCCTGAAGCCCAGGACGGGCCACTCAGACTGGACCTGGTACAAACGGGAAAGGCAGGCAGCCCTGTCCACCCACAGCCCTGCAGACAGCAGCCATGCGGGCCCCGGCCCTCCCCAGCAGACCAGCCACTACCTTGTTCAGCTCCTCGATCCTGCGAATCAGGTACGGGTTGCTGGAGGAGTTCTCGAAGTAGACGTAGTCTGCAAACAGACGAGAGACTGTCACGTGTGGCACCAGCCCCAGAACCCTGTCCCACGCACCTGGTCTGCTCGCCTAGAGCCTCCTGCCCAGGTGCCCAGGGCCTCGTGCAGCCCATCTAGCATGGGAGCCCCTGCTCTGCCACCTTGGGGCGAGCAAACAGGGAACGGAGGAGGGGCCCCCACGCCACCCAGGGAGGCAGACTGATTACACCTAATCCAGCGGGGGGTGCAGGGCCAGAACTCAGCCGGGGGGGGGGTCTATCCCGTGGGGGTCTATCCGGCACCCCAATGCCAAGGATCTCAGAATTCAGGCCCTCCCAAGGGAGGTCATGGCCACCAGGCTGCAACCTCCCTGCAAAGCCCAGCTCTGGTATTGCCCCAAGACCCTGCCCAGATGGCAGTGTCCCCACAGACCATCTCAGCACAGTGGGTGCACTGGCCTTGCTCAGCTCCCCAAAAGCCAAAAGCAACAACTATACAGAACGTGTGCCAGGGCCTCCCAGGCTGAGGTAGGCCTAGAAATGGGAGAATCACCCCCAAACCAGTGTCAGCCTCACCCAAGCTCAGTGTCCACAGGACTGCAACTCCAAAGGGGCCGCTGTGACCTATGGGGTCTCCTGGGATAGTCTGGACCCTCAGGGCTCTCACTGACTCCACAGTGACCATGCATTCTGGGGGACAGAGGCTCAGCTGGGGGCCCAGGGAAGCTGAGCCCTCCCTGCTGCTGCCAGGTCCCTGGAGTCCCACAGCAGCTGCGGGGCTCAGCTCTGGCGGCAGGTGAAGCTGCCCTCCCAGGCGCTCCTCCCAGACGAAGCTGACCAAGAGGACATCTCAGCTGGAACCAGCCCACGCGAGCCCGGCCACTCCAGCCACGGGGTGGAGACTGCATGCGGGTGCCCGCAGGGGGTCCAGGAGCACGCGCCTGTGCCAGGCTGCTCCTCAGCCAGGGCTGCCCCAACCACTCCACTGGCCACATGTGGCTGGTGGTGTCGTGGGGCAGGACAGGTGCCGTGACCGCACACTTTGCCAAAGCAGAACTGTAGACACCTAACAAGAGCGAGAGAGCTGGGGGCAGCGCTGTGCCCTACTGGAGGGAAGGCGGGAGGCTGGGCGCACGGCATCAGAGGGCCCCGGAGGTGGTCACAAGGACCAGCAGGCTTGGCTAGCTGCCAACAGAACGCAAGGGGGCCGTGGACCAGCCCCCAGTGAGCAGGCCACACCTAATGGACACTCCAGCCAGACCCACGATCACCTGGGGATGTCAGTAGGCACCCAGAAGACAGCCAGAGCTGCTCGGCAGAGACAGGAGCCCATACACAACACCCACCGTGTCCCATGGACCCACAGCAAACCAGGACCCCAAGGCGCTTCGGAGAACCCTTGGCTGCAGCGGGCACGCCAGGGAAGTCTGCTTGGAGGGAAGCTGCCTGTGCAATGACGGGCCTGCCAGCCACAGGCACAAGGTCGAGGGGACCGTCCTGCTCCACAGCTGCTGGTCACACTCGGAAACTGCAAAGGCTGAGCACCACTGAGCGGCGCCAGGAGGAATGGGGTGCCTCAGCACGGGCGTGACCAGAGCCCAAGCTCCACCACGGGCTGCTACCCAGCCCTTCCCACCTCACCTGAGGCAGGATCTTGCGAGGTGGCCAAGGCTACCCCTGCCTCCACCTCCCAAGTCCTGGTTTCACAGGTACCCGCAATACCCAGCTTGACTGGGATCGGGGACCTGTGTGGGGCAGTCTGTGATCCAAACACGCAACCCTGCCAGACTGGACCACGGTGCACACCTAGCAGGTGCTACACCACTTCGGGCGAGCTCCCGAAGGACACCGTCGAGCACCTAGCGCCTGCCTCTGGGACCCACCCCCACCGGGCACAGCCGCCATGCTGCACTGCACTGACGGGCAGAGTGTGGTAGGATGGCCAGCTCTCGCTTCGACGCAAGTCCACAGCACTGACGAGCCAGGACACGAGGTCAGCGCCATGCTGTGAGGACACACGGTCCTAGGGTGGGAAGACTTGGTGCTGCCCAAAGTCCTGCCCACAGGCAAACCGCAGACGGCAGGCTCCCCACTTTGCAGATGCGCCCCACACCCTCTGTCCCCCAGTGCCAGCGCCATCACCCGCCACACACCTCGGCAGGCCCCTCCCAGGGTGACTGGGAGCGCAGCTGTGGGGACCATTCTAGAAGCTCCCGCCCACAGGCAGGCCCTTTAATCACCAAGCAGGCAGCACCGGCAGGGCCTGCGGCCCCTCCTGGGGCAGTGCTCCTGCCGAGGCCACCCACAGCAGGCCAGCTCCCTCTGCACAGCCTTTCCCCTGCTGCTGGGCTGACGACGAGTGGCCTGGGCACCTGGTGACACTTCCGTTTCCTTCTTCTGAAGCATTCCACGCTCCAGCCTTAGCTTCCTCCCCACACCGTGTTCCTCAGCACAGCGACCACGTCCTGGGGGACAGGGTGCTTTGCCATCAGAGGTGAAGATCAACGACACACAGGCCACTGAACCCTAAAACTCCCTCTCCCTCTCGCAGCCATGAGTCCCAGCCAGGTGTGCAGGGCACACAGCCCAGCTGCACTGGACATGCCGAGCCACAGCTGGGCATGGCGATGCTCTAGCAGTGCGATGACACATCGAGAAGCCAGCCAGGCTCGGTGGCACTCGGGAAGCTGAGGCAGGATCACAAGTTCAAGCTTAGCCTGGGCAGCTCAGCAGGACCCTGTCTCAAACTAAAAACAGACAAGGGGCTGGGGATGTGGCTCAGTGGTAGAGTGCCTGCCCAGCATGCACAAGGCCCAGGGTCCACCCCAGCACCACCAGTCTCAGGGTCTCAGTCCCCAGCTTCTGACACACAGCTCCTGAAGCCTTTGGGACCTCAGGAGGTGGCCCAGTGGGGCATGCCTGCCAAGGGGAGGGTGGACCCAGCCTCGGCCTCGCCTCCCCACCTCTCCAGGAGCAGGTTTTGCTCCACTGCCTGCTCCTGCCCGAGGGGCTGTCTCACCTCAAGACCAAAGGCAACAAGGTCCAGCAGCCACGGGCTGAGACTCGGAGCAGGAGCCAGAGCAGGCCTTTTCCCTATGTGACCGTGCCAGGTATTTGCTAGCAACGGAGGGGTGGCATGGTGTGCCAGTGAGGCGTGGCTGGGGGCCTGGGCAGGGTCGGATCTGAAGGTCAGGACTGCTGCCCACCGGCCCCCAGCCCCAGCGAGGGGAAAGGGCTGCAGGCTGAGGGGCAACCATGGCGGGCGCACTGGACCGTGTCTGCACTCTGGGGCCTCCGGAAAAACCCAGGGGGTCTGGGTTGGGGACACTCCCGTCGCTGGACTCAGGAGGTGCCTGGAGGGAGGTGCACCAGAGGCAAGGGGACCTGCACCCTCCCGAACTTCCTGCAGCCTCCCCTGAAAGCCGGCCACACCCTTCACAGTGAACTTCCCAACAAGGAGTCCGCGCTCTGGGAGCCACACCAGTCACTCATCCCAAGAGGGTCGTGGGGACCCAGGCTGACAGCTGCTCGTCAGAGGCACAGGTCACGGGCCACCTTGTAGGGCCTGGCCCTCAACCTGCAGGTCTCCGGGTGGAACAGCACCAGAACCTGGTCTAACTACAAGAGCTCCAGCTGGTGTCCCCCGGAAAACTAGCCGCAGGCGGGGGAGCCCCACTCCCTGGCGACCAGCCCTGAGCTCTGCAGGCTGAGCTGCCAGTGTTGCTCGGGAGCGGCCGTGGGCGCTCCCACGGGCACTGGCACGACCGCGCCCCAGCAGAACTTCGCTGGGGGCACTGAAATCTGAATTCCAGACACCCTGTACGTGTTGTGAAGTACTCTCAACAAGTTCCTCAGCCACTCAAACATGAATGAGCCACTCAGCTTGGGAGCACGCGGGGTGCAGTCGGCCAGCCACACCCCAACCAGCACGACCCCTCGGTGGCTTGCTCTTATTTCTGTGGAAATCGACAAGCCAAGTTCACCCTTCCCACGGAAGGTCGAAGGCACAGCGGGCTGCGCCACTGAGAGGAGAAGGACAGCCACGCCAAGCCAGGGCCACAGAAGCAGAGGGCGGCCACTCCAGGAGGGCTGTGTTCCAACCCAGGACTGTGCGACAAAGGACAATCAGGCAAACACAGATCCCTGCCCTGCTCTCACGCAGAAGCTGCCTCGAAGTGAATAATACACTAACAAGCAAGACTCAGACCAGGAAATTCTACAGCAGAGCACAACAAAGCCTCTGTGGCCTTGAGTTAAGGTTTCTTAGTCACATGACACGTAGAATCCCAGTCCACTGAAGAAGTGCCGAAACCCAGAACATGAAACCACCTCTCGGGCGGGGAGGAGCTCAGGTGGAGTGCCTGTCAACGCAGGAGGCACTGGTTCCATCCCCAGCACCACAAAAACACAAGGTCAGCAACAAAACACTCTCACAACACTAAGGAAACCAGTAATCCTGTTCATAAAACCACAGAAGAAAGGGCAGACACTTCACCAAAGGGACACAGATGTCAAAGGCAGAGATGCCGAGCATCACCTGCCATCAGGGAAATGCAAACTAGGGCTCCACTGGGATCCCCACAGCGCACACCGTGCAGAAGCCGGGTGGACAGGGCCAGGGAGACTGCGAGACCCCAACTGCAAGCGCACAGAACACTGTGGCTGAAGCGGGGCACCCTGTCGGCTCCAGGGTCCTGCAGGTGCACTTGGCCCTCAGCCCAGGCAGCTTGCTCACCCAGCACAAGGGCCCGTGTCCATGCAAACCTCCAGGCACAGATGTTCACAGCAGCCATGCCTGGAACTGCCAAAGACTGGAAATCACCCAAATGCCCATGGATTGGTAGGTAAACCCACATCCACACGAGGGAACGTCATTCATGGAGAACAGGGAATCGACCATGGCAAAGAGGTGACTCTCACCTGCAGAGGCTCAGCAAGGAAGCAGCTCAAAGGGCAGCTCCATCCACAGGACACTCTGAGGCACAGCCTCAGGACCAGAGCACAGAGGAGGAGCTGCAGGCTGGGGCAGGCTGACCACCAGGACGCAGGGAACAGGTGGGGTCATGAAAATGGTGTGAAGGTGTGTGGTATCACCCAGATGTGTGATGAGTCAAAAACCGCAGTCTGGGGCTAGGTAGGAGTGGTGGTGTGGACCTTCGCCCTAGCTACCGGGAGGCTGAGGCAGGGTCAGCAGAGCGCAGGAGCTCAGGGCCACCCCGGCAACACAGCAAGGCCACAACACCCATCTGGGGGCCCGCACGCGTACCAGGGCCAACCGTGCTGAAGCACACCACAGGGCGCCCACCGTGGAGCCAAAAGCAGGCACAAGACGGGTCTGGTCTGCCAGGCCGACTGGAGGCTGCTCCTCAGGAAACAGGCATGCCTCTGTGAGCCCCAGGTCCATGTCACCAAGCAACCCACCCATGGCTGCGCCCTGGGCGTTGCTGTCTGAAGACTGTCTACTACGCATCCTTGTTCACAGGCACCAAGCACGAGCCCAAGGACCACCCCACACACTCAAGAAGTGCACCAGACCACAGTGCACCTGCCGCTCACCCACACCACAGCAGCAGCACTATGCACACACAGGGGCCACAAAAGGCACACACAGCATGGCACAGAGCTGACCTGGGCACAGGAGCTGACCTGGGGTCACAGGTGGAGGAGGGAGGGAGAAGGGAGGAGGGAGGAGGAGCTGACCTGGGTCACAGGTGGAGGAGGGAGGAGGGCAGAGGAGCAGACCTGGGGTCACAGGTGGAGGAGGGAAGAGGGCAGAGGAACCAACCTGGGGTCACAGGTGGAGGAGGGAGGAGGGCACAGGAGCTGACCTAGGATCACAAGTGGAGGAGGGCACAGGAGCTGACCTGGGTCACAGGTGGAGGAGGGAGGAGGAAGGAGGGCACAGGAGCTGACCTGGGGTCACAGGTGGAGGAGGGAGGAGGGAGGAGGGAGAAGGAAGGAGGAGCTGACCTGGGTCACAGGTGGAGGAGGGAGGAGGGCACAGGAGGCGACCTGGGGTCACAGGTGGAGGGGGGAGGAGGGCAGAGGAGCCGACCTGGGGTCACAGGTGGA
>CM053401.1:181141-207644 GCA_028644305.1 Xerus rutilus
AGCCGACCTGGGGTCACAGGTGGAGGAGGGAGGAGGGCACAGGAGCTGACCTGGGGTCACAGGTGGAGGAGTGAGGAGGGCACAGGAGCTGACCTGGGGTCACAGGTGGAGGAGGGAGGAGGAGCTGACCTGGGGTCACAGGTGGAGGAGGGAGGAGGGAGGAGGAGCCGACCTGGGGTCACAGGTGGAGGAGGGAGGAGGGCACAGGAGCTGACCTGGGTCACAGGTGGAGGAGGGAGGAGGAGCCGACCTGGGTCACAGGTGGAGGAGGGAGGAGGGAGGGGGAGCCGACCTGGGGTCACAGTGGAGGATTTCCCAGGGGCAGAGTACAGGCTCAGCAGAAGAGAGCAAAGCGCCCTTGGTCAGACAGCAGGCAGCAGGAGCCAGGCAGCAGGCCTGCTGGCGCACACGCTTGCTCTCCAGGTCCCCTACTCTTCCCTAGCCCAAGTCTGCTCTGTCAGAGGAGCTCTGTGTTCCCAGTGCTGTAGATGGAACCCAAAGGGAACCAGTGCTCAGGAACGAAGCCCAGCTCCCTGCTCCAGAGCCAGGAGCACGTGGCCACATCACCACCTCACGCAGCCGCCCTTCGCCTCGCCTGCTGAGCCGGCGCACTGGCAGGCCACAGCCTCGTCCTACTCAGCCCCTGGGTGGCATCTCCCTCCTTTGTACAAACCCGAGGCCCCATCTCATCCACCAAGACCCCGCTGCTTGGGGCTACCTCAGTGACCCCTCAAAGTCCAAGAGAAGACAAACACCTACCCTGACCTCAGGCACATGGCCAACAAAGGGCCTTGAACCCTGAGATGCAGCGATGGGGAGCTGCCTGGGGCTGCAGGGTGATGTCCAGCTGTGCAAGTGGCCTAAGCACATCTGCTAAGTGGGAGAACACTCCTCCCCAGATTCGCCCAGACGGCGGCAAGAAGCATCCCTGTGCTCCCTGAAGGCCTCAAAGGGCGGCAGTACAGGGCTCCAATGCTGAGCACCCAGACAGTCCCTGAGGCTCCCCCCCAAGTGGGTGTCCTGTCCATCAGACGCACGCCCACCGTGCCGCCCTACTTCCTCAGTGCGCCAGGGCAGCGGCTGACCTCTCACTCTTTTACTTCGGGTACTTGGGATTGAACCCAGGGCCCATTATCACTGAGTCACACCACCACTGAGTCACAGCCCAAGCCCTTTTTGTTTTATTTTTTAAATTTTGAGGCATGCCTTGCTAAGCTGCTGGACCTCGTGTGAGGACCCAGCCTGCAAACCTCTCCCAGCCCAGTCACAAGAGGACCCTCACGGGGACCCTGGAGGCCACTCAGGCATCTCTATACTGAGCTCTAGGGGTCCTGCTGGGCATGAGCACAAATGCCCGCTGCACATCTCAAAGCCACAGAGGAATGGCCCAGTGGGCAGCACCACGCTCAGGGCGTCACTTAGGCCTTGTCCCCAAGAATCGCCAGCCAGGCTGCCCTAGCAGAACTGCCTCTCAGTACCGCAACAGCAGAGACCAGATTACAGGCGACCTCACATCCCCAGGTGGAGGCTGCCGAGCGCTTCTAAGCAAGGGCATGAGCGGATCAGATCTGCTCCTCAGAGAACCATCTCCCCAGGCAGCCCATCAGTTGCATAGCAGGGACAGAAGAGAGGGCCACAGAAAGGGGCTGCCTGGACCCCACCCACAGGCAGGGGGAGCCCCTGTGCAGGACCTTGCCCTACACATCAGACCCAGGACAGCAGCGTCCCATGGTGTGCAAGACCCTGGCTGGGTGGAGCCTGCAGGGCGACCAGGGACCCCTTGGTCGTAAGCAGGCAGAGCACACAGGCACTAGAACTTCCTGCCAAAGCCCAGCCCAGAGAGGCTGGGGGCCTCACCTGGCCACAGCCCTCCAGGGCCCCTTCCCAGGGCAGGGAGGGAGCAGCGCAGCACTCCCAGCACGGCCCACGGAAAGCTCTGCCAGCTGCCACCGAGAGCCCTCTGCCGGTCTCACTCACACGGGCAGCTCGGGATGGGAGGCTCCAGCAGGGAAGCAGGGAGGGACGTCTTCTAGAATCTTCAGTCCCCAGAAAAGGGTGCTGGGTACCAGGCAGCGCCTAGGCTGGGCCAGGCCTCAGAACAGGTACCTCTTGGGCACAGGGGCAAGAATCCCCACAGGACCAGTCTGAAATCCTGCCGGGAGCACCCCAAGTGCAGCTGGAGGCCATGCAGAGAGGAGGGACCTCGAGCCTCCCCCCCCCCCGTGAGTGATGCCATGACACCCAGCCCAGTGGGGTGACCTTGGGGGCCACTGCAGATGGGTGCCCAGGCCTCCAGAGCCTGCACCGCAGAAGCCCACATGGGGGTGGCACAGTGGCAGGCCGCTGCAGGCGTGAGAGCTGTATCTCTGGACCACTCGGTCCACCTTCCCTAAGCCACAGCATCCTTTCTCTTAAAGGTTGCATGGCCAAATTTTTTTCTCAAAAACAAATAGGAGGACCAAAAGGCGGCACCAGGGTCACCTCTGGCAGGCCAGGAGTGGTCAGCGGGTGAGGCAGACCCAGAGCGGGCCACTAGGGAGCTGCACACCAAGCCTGAGTAGTAAGACCCCAGAGGCCTCCCCACAATCTGGGAGCAAAGGGCTGCTGGCGGCCCAGTCATGCCGGCCTCCAACCTCCAATGACACTCGTGCCCTGGCCTGTGGCTGGGCTCTGGGACTCCTGCTTCAGATGACTGCTCACACCTGCGTGGGTCTTCCCTGTGGCATGTGCTGTCGTGGGAGAAGATGTCAGGACCCAAAGCCTCCTCAGCTCCCACAGCAGCATGTGCTGGGAAGATCCCAGACCTCAGGACGCAGCACTGCCCTTCGGGAGTCTGGAATTTTCCTCCTTGGGAATATGTTAGTCAAAAGTTTAAAACATAAGGGGCTGGGGTTGTGGCGCAGTGGTAGCGTGCTCGCCTAGCACGCGTGAGGCACTGGGTTCCATCCTCAGCACCACATAAAAATAAAATAAAGATATTGTGTCCACCTACAACTAAAAATAAATAAATATTAAAAAGAAGTTTAAAACACAACAGACACAAGGGCTGGGGTTGCAGCTCAGTGGCAGAGTGACTGCCTGGCATGCACAAGGCCCTGGGTCCCATCCCCCCCCAACAAAAAAATAAATAAAAACAATGAAACAAAAAACAAAACAAGAGGGCCAAGGTGGTGGCTCGGTGGCAGAGCGCTTGCCTCGCACGCGGGAGGCACTGGGTTCCATCCTCAGCACCACATAAAAACAAATAGACAAAATAAAGACATTGAGTCCATCTATAAGTAAACAATATTTTAAAAAAAGAAAGAAATGCTTCTGATGTGATAAAATACGCTTAACAACACAAATGAAAAACTCAGGGAGCAAAAGCAGGAGGCTGAGCTCCGGCTGGTAAACACTGCACCAAGACGACGAAGCAGGACGAGGCTGGTCTCCCACCACGCACAGCCCACAGGTTATTGGTTTTCTGTCACCTTCGACAAGTGCAATAAAACAAAATCAAAAAGCCATCCATAAAGACTGGGTGCTAACTTCTTGTAATCAAAGAAAAACTCCAGAGAAAACAGTAACAGCTCTTCAACTAAAAGAACCTAGACAGGAGCAGCTGAGGTGCAGCAGCTGGGGGTGCCGCTCTTCGGCCCTGAGACGCCACCCAAGATTCTGAGTTACACAGAGAAGAAACACACGCAGCGCCCCAAGGGCGCCTGGGCCCAAGGTGGCTCTGGAAGCGCCTGCTTCTCAGGAGAGGCAGGCTCAGGAGCAGAGGTCGTGCAACCTGACCGCCTCACTCATGGGCGCCGACAGAAGGCCTCTGTCATGCCAGCCACTTCCCGGGGAAGCAACAGGCCACGAACCCTCCCAGGCTGACCACTTCGCCCAGCAGTCGGCTGGCATGCAGCCATGGCTGCCGCATGTCTATCCCGCCCAGCCCACCCTGGCAGGGGTCGGACTGCCCTCCAGGTAGAAAGCAGGATGTCCAGAGCTGCCAGCCAGCGAGCACGCCCCATGCGACACTTGGGACACATTTACAGTGGGGCATGGTTGCTACATCTACATGAGCCCCTCGACACGGAAGTCCCTGAGAGGAGACCCAGGGGCAAGCCCCGACCCAGACTCAGTCCCTGCCAGCTGCTCCCCGAGGCCACAGCAAGCTGCCCAGAAGGCCAAAGCTGAAGTGACAGCGGACAGAACTGAGGCCCAGCTCAGAGAGGGGACACAGCTCCCTGCCCACTAGGAAGACTCAGGCACCGGGAAGTGGCACAAGGCACAGGCCAACCTGCCAGCCCTGCCTACCCCTGCACAAGGCCCCGCTGACACCCAGGGCAGAGACCAGGGGCCCTGCCCAGAAACCTGGGGTCCATGTGGTCGTCTCTACAGGGGCCAACATGGAAGGGGAGCCCACTGACCACAGCCTCAGGGTAGGCCCCAGGGGCTGACAGCACCCACAGGTGGATGGTGCCCAACAAGGCCAGGCAGCTGGAGTGTGCAGAGGGACAGGAGGGACAGTGATTGGGACCTTTCCCTGCTCCTCAATAAAGAAACAGGAAACCAGATGGCCTCTGCCAGGCAGCACAGCTCAGGTCCAGTCCCCAGCCCATGGGACCCCAGGCTCAGCATGGGCACCTGCTGAGAAAGCCTGGCCTGTGAGGCCCCAGGCAGGCTAGGGGCAAGCCCACAGACGGGCCAGGGAGGGCCCACAGCAGACTCCCAAACCTGTGCAGGGACCCAAAGTCTCACTTCTGGGAACATGGCAAGACAGGACCTGGCTCTGGGCAGTCACATTATGTCCACATGGGTGACAGACACCCCCAGGGAAACCACAAGACACAGAAGGAGAAAGAGGCAGATCCTCTCACACCAGGGGGAATGGAGGCAGAGGCCCAGACCCAGACCACAGCGGGGCAGCCTGAGCAGGGGCAGGAAGGCTCTGCCCAGTGGGGCCCTGCTGGCACCCCCAGGCCCCAGCACCTCCCTGCCTAGGGCTGGGAGTCTGGCAGAGAGGCACTGTCTCAGCCTGTCCTCCTCCTGCGGGGCCTGGTCCAGGAGCAGTGCCTCTGCCTTCAGCCACTGGGTCCTCGCCCTGTGTGATGCAGCAGAGACCACAGCAAGAAGCACGACCTCAGAGGGATGTGCAGCCATAGGCTGAGGGCCCCCCACAGACGAGGGGCGAGAACCCACAGGGGCCTCATCTCAGGCAGGAAAACGTGGTCCAAGGGCACGTGGGGGGGGGACAACATCTGGGAGGAGCAGCTGCAGGACAGCCAGAAGCCAGGCAGAGCTGGGTGCTACGGCACAGGGAGGAAAGCTGTGGCCTCAGTGGTCAGGCACTCCTGCCCACTCCGCCTGGGAAGACAGGCGCTCCCTCACAGGGTCCAGGTAGCACCACGGAGAGAGTACCTGGCAGGGAGCAAAGGTGTGAGGACAAGAGTGGAGGCAGGCTGACATTCCTGGGGAGGGTAGGAGGGCCAGAGCTCCTGCTGAAGGTTGGAGACTCATCCAGGTGGGGGACAGCGCGCAGATGCTGTGCCCAAGGCAAGAGGGCCTGGCTGGACGGCACTCAGTGGATATGGTGGAAATGGAGCACCCTGGGTACTCAGGGATCAGGCAGATAGTGGGGTACGGGGTACTTCCTTGCTGTCCTGGCTGTGACACAGGTGGAGACCACTGTGCAGGTGGGGAAGGGGCAGGGGTCTGGGAGGCATGATCACACTGTCCCTGACCAGGGCAAGGTCTGAGTCCAGGCAGGGACAGGTACTAAGGAACAGATGGAGGGCGCGGGCCAGCTGTGTGGGAGGCACTGCCCCTTCCTGTGAGAGCACCAGCTGTGGACAAGCCCAGGGTCCACTCGGCACCCAAGTACACACGCCCACACGCCAGGGAAGGCCCAGCCAGTGGCTTCCTGGGGCCCAGGCAGCAGGGAACTGGTCCCAGGAGGAAGACCCCAAGGCCCCAGCCTAGTGGGGACCTCCTGCCTCTCCCCACGGCTGGCAAAGCGCCTTCCTGTTGGAAGGGGGTGAGCAGGAGGCAGGGAAGGGTTGGGGTGACTCAGAGGGGACTTGGGAGGAGGGCTCCCTGCCGATGACCAGCCCCAGGGAACCCCGCGGGGGAAGGCTGGGGCACGACGCAGCAGGCTCTGGGCAGGCACGCGGCCCTCCGCGGGCTCGGGGCCCGGCGGCAGGCGCCAGCTCGGCGCGGCCCCTCGCAAACCCCACGCGCCCTGGACCCCCAAACTCCTGCTCCCAGGAGGGCGCCAGCGCCTCCGAGGCCACGTGCTCCGGCCGGGCGGCTGCACCGGCCGCAGCCGGGCCCCGACCCCCGGGGCGCCTGGCCTCCGCGCCGCGCCGAGGGCCACCGGGCCCCAACAGGTGGGCACAGCCCCGCCGCCCGCGCGGCCGCCCGCGGCCGGGGCCATCTTGGGCGAGCCGGGCGGGGGCGCGGGCGCGGCGGCGGGAGGCCGCGCATGGAGGCCGCGGCGGGGCCTTACCTCCGACCCTGTACATGTTGGCGGCCATGTCCGGGCCGGCGGCGGCGGGGCCGCGGGCGGGCGGGCGCGGGGCGCGGGGCGCGGGCGGCCGGGCGGGCGCGGGCCGGGGCGGGGGCCGGGGCCGGGCCGGGGGCGGGCGCGGGGGCCGCCGGCGGGCGTTTTAAAGGGGCCGCGCTGCTCCGCCGCCGCCGCCGCCGCCGCCTCCGAGGCCGCCGAGGCCGCGCAGGGACGGGAGGGCCGCGGCGCGGGCGGGAGAGGAAGAGGAGGAGCGGCCGCGGGCGGCGGGGAGGGGCCTCGGGCGCCGCCGCCCACCGCGCGGGCCGTTACCCGACCCCGCGCCGCGCCGCCCGCGCGCCCCTGCCCGCCCGGCCCCTCCGCACCCCGGCGGCCGGCCGCGCGCCCCCGCCCCGGGCCCCTCGGCGGCCCCCGGTGGCCCTCCCGCCGCGCCTTCCGCCAGCGGGCCGGGACATCCCCAGGTGGCCCTCGCGCGCGCCCCTGCCTTGCCGGCCTCTTGGCGTCCCCAGATGGCCCTGCCGCGCGCCCCTCTCGGGTGGGCCTTCTCCACATCCCTAGGTGGCCTTCTGGAGCGCCCTGGGGCCTCCATGCCTGAGCCCTTCTTGTGTCCCCAGGTGGGCCCTGCTCAGCCCCTCCGAGGGTCCTCCGTGGCAGCCCCCCAGGGGTCCTCTCGGTGCTTGAGCCCTCCAGGCATCCCCAGCCCTCTCCCTCAGTAGCCCACCTGTCCAGGAGCACAGCAGTCCAACCTGACCTCGAGGCCTCTGCCCAACACCTTCCTTCCGAAGCTAACCTCTGCCACCCAACATCGGGTGGTCTGCGGCGCTGCTCTCCATCTTCCAGCCCCCATGATCATCTCTGGACTTCAGTAACTGTGCCCCTGCCCCCAGGGGGCATGTTCCTGAGCTGGCCAGGCCTTCCTGGACTGTGGCCTGGTGAAAAGGCCAATGGAAGATAGGGTCTTGTGCCGAGGACCCTCTGCTGCTGGCCCCAGCTTAGGCTGAATCCCAGCAAGGCGAGAGTGCTGGGGGCAGTTCCTCTGTATGCGCGGGGGCACCTCACACTTCCCAGCACCTCTCAGGATTCTTAGCTGTGTCCGCTTTTTGAGCACTATTAAAGCTGAAGGAGAGTACATTGCCCAGATACCACCCCCAAGAGCTGAGGACAGCAGGTGGTCCCAAATGGCAAAATCATGGTGCCCCCTCAGACCAGGTGGGGAAGGTCCAGGCAGTGGTATCTGGAGCTTGGAGTTGGTCTCGGCGTGTCTGTGGTGCCGCCCAGTCTATGTGCACAGTGAAGGTCTGTGGCTACAGGGCGACCCTGTGAGACACCGGGGGCAGTGCAGAGTGTGTCCCAGACAGAGGAGAGCCCTGGCCACCGTGCAGGGTCTGGGCAGGTGGTCAGGGCCCAGACCAACACACTGAACACATTCTGCCTGCATGATGCTGGGGATCTATGCGAAAACCAACAGGAGTGCTGGGACCAAAGCCAGGCAAGGTCCAAGGAGGGCGAACACAATTGTGTGCTAAGAATGGATGGGAAGCCAGGCGCGGTGGCGCACGCCTGTAATCCCAGCACTTAGGAGGCTGAGACAGGAGGATCACGAGTTCAAAGCCAGCCTCAGCAACGGCGAGGCACTAAGCAACTCAGTGAGACCCTGTCTCTACATAAAACACAAAATAGGGCTGGGGATGTGGCTCAGTGGTCGAGTGCCCCTGAGTTCGATTCTAGGTACCAAGAAGAAAAAAAGAGGCACAGGGCCCAGCTGCTGTGGGCACTCACTCTGCCCTCCCCTCTCTAGATGAAAGGTGGACTGGATAATCGCCTACCCTCAACTCAGCTCAGAGGCAGTCAGAAGATCTCGAGTGAGTTGCAAAGGGGACTAAAGAGTTAATCCACTTGGTAGCAAGGCAAATAGACATTCAAGGGGGGAGAGAGGCTTGTGCAGAGAGCAGGCATGCTGGCTCAGGGAGGGGCCCGCTGACCACTCAGGAAATCAACAGAAACACTGGGGGAAGGGAGGGGCAGGCAGGTGGGAGACCCTGAGAGCAGAAGGGCACCTGAAGGCGGAGGGCCCAGCACAGGAGTGCTCTACGTTAGGATCCTAGCTAGGAACTGGTCCAACAAGAAAGAGCACAGACACCTGCTGCACACGGAGGGTCCACAGCACACCTCCAGGGGCGCAAGTCAGCAGCCCGGGCCAAACACCAGCTTGCCAAGGGAGGAAAGTCTCCAGGTCTTCCCAGGGCAAGCCAAGCAGTTAAAGCAACTGACTCAGCTCTTATTTTCTGAACATATACTTTAAGCTGCAGACCACCCTGCAGGGTAGGGACACAAAGTCTCAGCCCTGGGGAGTTGACAGTCTAGCAGCAGGCTGGGGACAAGTGGTATATAATGTCATGTGAAGTTAAGTGCTTTTGAGACAAAATGGTGAGGGTACAGATTAGATTCAGGGCCAGGACAGGGAGGGCACTCTCCATCTCAGGAGTCAGTGAAGGAAGTGTGGGAGGGCCCAATGCAGGTGGGCAGAGGCCCAGAGGACACTTGGCATGGGATACATCCCTGTGCAGGACCTTTTGGGGCCTGTGGGATTTGGCCTTTGCCGCTGGTGACCTGAGCTGATCATTGCTTAGTAGGATCCCTGAGGCTGCCGTGTGGTGGGGGTGAGGGGGGAAGCCCAGCACAAGCACTGGGTTCTGGAGGCAGGGAGTGAGTTTCAAAGAGGCTGCAAGAAACTCTCCCTGGAATAACAGTGGAGCATGCATAGGAAAGGCCACACAGTATGTTCCAGAATATCAAAGTGGCATGATTTACACTGAGACCTGTCTTGCCTGTTACTAAACCTCAACGATTAATGAAACCACCCCCCACCCCAGGAAAAGTGTATCACCAACAAGGACAAAAAAAAAAACCCCAAATTGGCTTCTCCTCAGCAGCATTCAAAGCTCAAAGACACAGTCATTAGGAAAATAAAGGAGAACATAAGAATCCTTTTCCCAATTGCTCATGCAAGTACAGATGTCAGGAAAACATTTTCAGACATACAAGAATATGAGAAATGCTACTCAGGAGGATTACAAGTTCAAAGTGAGCCCAGGCAATTTTGCAAGACCTGTCTCAAAATAAAAAGGGTCAGGGCTGGGATTGTAGCTCAGTGGTAGAGCGCTTGCCTTGCATGCACGAGGTACTGGGTTCCATCCTCAGCACCACATAAAAATAAAGATATTGTGTCCATCTACAACTAAAACAAATTTAAAAAATAAAAAGGGTTAGGCCGGGTACAGTGGTGCACACCCATAATCCCAGCACTTTGGGAGGCTGAGACAGGAGAATCGCGAGTTCAAAGCCCGCCTCAGCAATGGCGAGGCACTAAGCAACTCAGTGAGACCCTGTCTCTACATAAAACACAAAATAGGGCTGGAGGTGTGGGTCAGTGGTTGAGTGCCCCTGAGTTCAATCCCCAATACCAAAAAAATAAAATAAAATAAAAAAGGGTTAGGGATGTAGCTTAGTGGTAGAGCACTTGCCTAACATGTGTAAGGTCCTGGGTTTCATCCCCAGTACTGCCCCCTAAAAAGGTTTTCTTTAAAAATTTAAAGCCTTGTGCAATAGCACACAACTGTAATCCTAGCTACTTGGGAGGCTGAGGCAGGAGAATCACAAGTTTGAGGCCAGCCTCAGTGATTTAGTGAGACTCTCTCAAAATGAAAAATAAAAATGGCTGGGAATATAGTTCATTAGTAAAGCACTCGATTTCAATCCCAGTACACACACACAACCTTGACCTTAAGTCTAGCCAATAAAGACCTAAATCAGAAGAGGGAACTTGGTCTGGCCATGGTAGTGATCTCACTGCAGGCGTCCAGAGTGCAGGGAATGTGCCCAAGCTCAGGGTGGGCTGTAAATACCATGGCTCTGGCCAGCAGGGAACAGCAGGGCAGGCAGAGGAGCTGGGAGGTCTCAGCAGGGTCCTCACCACTCGAAGCCAGACATCAGCCCTGGGGTCGGTCTAAACCATGCTGCCCACAACCAGGACACCCATCTCTAATGATTCTTCATTCCTAAAAATAGTTGCAGGAGAGTCCTTGAAAGTTGGGGGCAGGAAGTAGTCCTGTGATTCCGGCAATAGTTTTTCTACCTTAACATTTTCCGTATTTTAAGTGTCTCAGTGGTCTCTGTGCCTCCGTGTCGTACCCTGGAGGCCCTCCCGGGAAGTTAACAGCGGTCATTTCAGGGATAGACCCGCAAGCGAGCTCCACAAAGCATTCTTCGTGGCGCCTTTAACCACGACCAAGCACTTGCAGAGCCGGCCAAGCGCCTCCCTGGCGCGGCCGCGCGGGCATCGCGGCCACGCAGCGGGCCTGCGGGCTACGGCTCCCAGCGCCGGCCAGAGGGCGCCGCTGCTCCCCAGCGGAGCCAGCCAGTCACTGGCGGAGGCCCCCGCGGCCACGCGTGGCGAGCATGCGCTGAAGGCCGTCCGCGCGTGCGCCCGCGGCCCGGTTGTGGGGGCTGTCCTGCTCTGGGAGCGCGCAGGCGCTCCGCCGGGCCGGCATGGGGCGGGGGGCACGCCAACGCTCTCTGAGCCCCAGGGAAAGACTGGCACTGAGCTGGCGGCCGAGCAGAAGTGAAAGCAGTCTGGAAGCACGGTGCTGCGTGGCTAGGGCAGACCTAACCGCACTGCGGCTGGGCACTTGGGCCGCGTCCCTCTGCAGGCTCCGCAGACCCTTCCCACTCACGAGCCTCCCCTTGACTCGTGTCCGAGACCTTTCTGTTCATCCTAGGCGGAGAGCCCCCTGTTGCTGTGACCTACTCACCTCGAGGTAGGTCTCCCTCAAGTGAACCCCTGACTCCCCAGACCCTCCTCTGTTCCTAGGTTTCCCAGCAGGGCCACCCCTGTGCATAGGTAAACCTCAGGCGGCACTGGCACTCTGGCCTCCGCCCACTGGATGCCAGCAGCACCCTGTGGGAGACACGAGGCTCCCCTCCCTAAAGGCCCATGTCTTCTTTGTGTGGAGTGGGGTGAGATACACGCCAGGGATTTAACCCAGGGGTGCTTAACCACCGAGCCCTAAGCCCTTTTTGCTTTTTCACTGGCTAAGTTTCTTAGTGCCTAAATTGCTGAGGCTGGTGTGGAACTTGAGATCCTCCTGCCTCAGCCTCCCCAGTTGCTGGTATTACAGGCCTGCACCTTAAAAAGGCCTGTCTTAATTTCCAGACAGGGCAAAGTTTTGACCTCAAAACAGGGATTATCCTGGGTCATCTGGACCTGGTGTAGTCACAAGGGTCCTTAACCGGGGAGAGGGAGGCAGGAGAGACAGGGAGGAGGAGTGAGAACAGAGCAGAGGACAGCAGCCACCGCAGGCAGCCTCTAGAAGCTGACAGTGCAAGGCCTCGGTCCCCCAGTGCCTGCAGAGCAGCACAGTCCTGCTCACACCTGGACCCTCACCCAGCGAGGCGCAGAGCCGAGGGACAGTGCATTGCTTTAAAGCACTAATCTGTGGAGACAGGAGACCAGTACATGGCCCCTCCCCCAGCTGTGATGAGCACTGTCCCAGGCACTGCACCCCTCCTGGCACCTCCACTGCAGAGGGCCATGCGCGTGGTGCTGAGCACCACTGCAAGATGGATCTCATTTCCACTGAACAGGGCTGGCTCTGTGGCTGTGTCAGCCACCAGAAGGTGGCAGATGGACCCACACAGGTGGGCTCAGCCCCAAGACCCCACGGCTTCGGCTTGTCCTGCTATGATAGGCAGGGGCCCTGGCTGCAGCCTCACGACACTCCCAGATGAGACCAGAATTGGCAGGATGAGCCTGGTCAGCCCCCAGCCGTGAGTGAAAATAACATGGAATCTTTTAAAGTCACTCAGATCTACACAGCATGCAACCTCTGTGGTGACCGTTGACACCTTGGCTCCCACTCTGTACTGTGGCAGGACTTGTGTGTGTCCCGCCCAGCACGAGGCCTGGCCCAGAGCTCCCCACCTCCCACAGCTTTGTCAGTGGAATCGGGGGTATGAGACTGTTCCCCAGGACCCCATCTCTTAGGTCCCCTCCACCAGTCCCCATGGCTCCATGGCCTGCCCTCCCCCCACCCTGGGGGTCCTAACCCACACAGAGGACAAAGATTACACTAAAGTGGTAGAGCAGTGCCCAGCTGGGCAACCTAGGCAGGCTTCCTGAAGGAAGAGGAGCTTCACCGCCTGTCGCAGTGAGCGAGACAGAAGCGGAGGGTGCTGGGGCGGCAGGCACCACGCAGCCAGGCCTGCACCTTAGCATGGGCTCGGGACACGCAGCACTGGCAGCCTGCCAACGTGTGCAGGGTCCAGGTGGCTGTCACCTCCTCTCAGCCCAGAGCCCCTCACCAGCCCTGCCCATGCAAAAGCCCCAGCAGCCCCTAAGCCCGTCACTGAGTCCAGGGCCACCTCCTCACACTGCCATCCGGCCAGTGGCAGGGCTGGGAACCTGCCCTCCTTTCCCTATCTCCCACCCCCAGGCCCCTCCAGCTCCATCTCCTCAAAACGCAGCCTGGATTGTCACCTCCAGCTCAGAACCCTTCTGCGGGCCCCAAAGCCTAGAGACAAGGCAGGTACGGCTGCAGGCCTAGGGCTTGGGGCCACTTGTCCAGCCAGCTACTCAGGGCTACCTCAGACCCTCTGCACACTGCCTCATCAGCTCTTGTCCACCTTCAAGTTCACTGTCCAGAGCTGGGAAGCCCCTTCTGGCTCAGGAGGCCTCCCTCTGGGTCCCGCACCCCATGGGTGCCTCTGCCCAGTTGCCCCCACCACCGCATCACTGCTGGATCGTGTGTGCCTATCTGGGCCTTCAGAGGCAGGACCCAAGGTGTCAGGACAGTCCATCAGGCACCCACAAGTGCGTGTCAGCCCCAGGGGTGGGGGTGCCTGGCATCTGGGGAGCCCAGGTGCCCCAGCGCTTCCTCCTGGTAATGGAGAGGCAGGCCCCTGTGCCCCTCACCCTCCAGGTCAGGGGGGCTGCTGTGGCCTCCTCCCCGGTGGCTCCCACGCCTCCCAGCAGGCCCAGGGCATCAGGCAGGCAGTGGCTTTCTAGGCCTGTTTTCTCCTCGGTGGGTGGGTCGCAACTCCCTGGTGGGACACAGGAGGGTGCCTCCCCCAAGGAAAAGCTCTGGGAAGCCAAGGGCTCAGAGGGCTCCTAGGAGCGGGGTGACCCAGAGGCCTGGCTCTTCCAAGTCACATTCTGCCAGAAGGGCGTGCTCCGGGCCAGGAAGTCGTGGAAGGCATTAGTGGACGCGGTGGACCTGGGCGGCTGCGGGAGGAGCACGTCCTTGTCCACATCGTCGGACACCAGCTCTGCCACCATCTGTGTGATGTCCTGTGGACAGCCATGGCGTCAGGGGCCGCGTGGGCAGAGGCCGCACAGGGCCCCCAGGTGAGGCCCGGATGGGCGCCCTGCATCCCTGCCCGCCACGCACCCTGCCTGGAGAGGTGCTGCCCAGCACGGCCAGCCGCCGGCGCTCATCAATGCTGATGCTCCAGTGGCGGCTCGGGCGCCTGTGCTCCTGTGGCTCACACACCTGTGGGGACAGGGAAGAATGGTGCGGGCTACACCTGGGGCTCTGCTGCCCCTTGCCCTCCGCGCCCAAGCTCCCATGGGCGGCAGCGCCTTTGCATCGTGACCTGTGACTGCGCCTGCACACCCCTGGCACCTGCCCACTTACCCACAGCGTCTCCCCGAAGCTGTGGGAGGCTTACCATGGTGGCTGTAACCCTTAAGAGTTAGAAACGTCCTCCAGGAACCCTAGGCGCATTCACAGCGGGGCCCCATCGGGGCCAGAGACAGGTCAGCCAGCCTCCTGTGTACCTCCCAGAATGCTGGACTCAAAAGACCACCCGACGCGTCCCTCCTACCCCAGGCCCCTCTAAGATGGTCTGTGGGGTGGGGTGATACTGCTCGTGAGTGCAGGAGGAGAAAAGATCAGTGCCAGTGGAGGCGGGCCGTCAGTGCTGTGCGGGAGATGGGAAGGTGGTGGCCAGCAGGAGGGCCAGCAGATGACACCACCTTCCCAAGTGGGCTGGCCAGCTGGCCCCCGGGGGGTGGGGTCGGCATCATCTTAGCTACTGGCAGGAGGGAGACATGCCATGTGAAAAACAGCAGGTGAAACAATTTCGAGCCAAGTTCCCCGTACTCAAAAAATCAAACCTAGAACAACCACATGATTCATCCATTCTGCTTCTGAGCATACGTCCATGGAATTAAAAGCAGGTACCTGGACAGGTGTGTGCACAACCACATCCATAGCATTGTTTGCAGTAGCTACAACATGGACACCCAAGTACCCATCCAGGGATGGAAAGGAGACAAGCAGCCAATGGACAATGGAACATTATTCAGACTCAAGAAGTTAGGAAATTTGCCGGGCGTGGTGGTGCACACCTGTAACCCCAGGCTGAGGCTGAGACAGGAGGATCGCAAGTTCGAAGCCAGCCTCAGCAACTTAGTGAGGCCCTCAGCAACTTAGCAAGATCCCATCTCAAAATAAAAAATAAAAAGGGCTGAGGATGTGGCTCAGTGGTAAAGCGCTCCTGGGTTCAATCTCCAGTACCCCCCAACAAAAGTTAGGAAATCATCCAGGTGAGGTGGCACATTACTGTAATCCCAGCTATTCAGGAGGCTGACACAGGAGGATTGCAAATTGAAGGACAACCTGGAAAACTTAGCAAGACCCTGTCTTAAAATATATAAAAAGGAGCTGGGCACCATGGTGCACACCTGTGATCCCAGCAGCTCAGGAGGCTGAGAGAGAGATATATATATGGTTGTGTGTGTGTGTGTGTGTATATATGTGTATATATATACATATACACATATGGAGATGTAGCTCAGTGGTGAAGCACACCTGGGTTCAATCCCCTGTACAAACAGACAGCAAGAAGGAAGGAAGGGCATGGGGGAAGGAAAGCGAGAAAAAGGCGATTGTGACGCAGGCAGCAGTGATGAACTTGGAAACACTGTGTTCAGTGAACCTGACCTCCCAAGGGAATCCGAGGCAGACAGACCATGAAAGGGCTGGTCTCGGTGACGAAGGGCATGGGTTTGCATGATCTCACCTGCACGAGAACCCCAGAACTGTCAAACTCACTGAGGCAGAAAGCAGGAGAGTGGTCAGTGGAGCTGGGCGAGGGAGCTGCTGCCCAGTGCTCCACTTAGGAGCACTCCTAGGATCTGCGTGGCCACGGTGCAGATGTCCTTCACACTGCTAGAGTGTGCATGTGCCTGGGCGTGTCCAGGGCAGAGGTATGTTGAGCAAGTGATCTGGCACACACCTGTAACCCCAGCAAAAAGTGATCTGGCACACACCTGTAACCCCAGCAACTGGAGAGGCTGAGGCAGGAGGATCATGAGTTCAAAGCCAGCCTCAGCAACTTAGTGAGGCCCTAAGCAACTGAGGGAGAGCCTGTCTCAAAATAAAAAGGGCTGGTGATGTTGCTCAGTGCTCAAGCACCCTGGTCAATCCCTAGTACCAAAAAAAAAAAGGTTCCAGTCCTTCCTCCCATCCTGTAGCCTGGCCATTCACCCCTGCCTCAGCCTGGGAAGATGACCAGTCCAAGAGCAGAGGCCTACAGCCTCCATGAGTGGGGTACCCAGTGCAGAGCAATCATAAACTCACTTGAGTTGAGCACCGTGGTGCACGCCTGTAATCCCAGCAACTCGGAAGGCTGAGACAGGAGGAGCACAAGTTCAACTCAGCAGGACCCTATCTCAAACTAAAAAATAAAAAGGGGCTGGGGATGTGGTGCAGTGGTTAAGCCCCCTGGGTACAATCCAAGTACCACAAAAAATAAATAAAAAAGAAGAGACACTCAGCTCCATCACGCCAAGGTGACCCCACCAGGGGCGGAGCCTCGCAACCCCAGTAGCACCTGCTGGAGCAGTGCTGTGGAGGACAGGGCCAGGCCTCCCAGGGCAGGCACTGGGAGGGAGGTCACAGGCACCAGCATGGGCCCTGCTGCCACTGCCGTCCCAGGAAGCAGACGCGCCCGTGAGCAGAGCGTGTGGGTATGGAGACGGGCCCCTCAGGACAAGAGTGGGCTCTTCTGAATGACACGCTCTATGGGAAGTAGGCTGGGGTTCCTCTTTTTGGTTTTGGTTTTGGTACTAGGGCCTGAACCTAGGGTGCTTCACCACTGAGCTACATCCCCGTCTTTTTTTTTTTTTTTTTGAGATGAGGTCTTGCTAAATTGCTGAGACTGGCCTGGTACTTGTGATCCTTCTGCCTCAGCCTTCTGAGTAGGGAAGCTGGGATTACAGGCCTGCACCGCTGTGTCTGGCTGTTGTATCTATTCTCACCCTCTCTCTGTAGCTGTGCACACCTCTCCTTCCCCTCGAGTTTCTCTTCCTGCCCTGATGACTCCACTCCCAGAGGGGACATGTGCTCAGAATATGCGTGTGTGAAATGGGCTGGCCTTCTGTGTTTCTGCCAGGAGCCTGAGAACAGCAGGCCCCAGGAGGATCACCAAGAGGGGAATGCAGGAAACACAAAACCCTGCTGCTCTCGGGCTCAGGAGCAGAAAACAAAACAGAAGTTCATTGTGCATCACTAGAATTGTAGAGTTGCTTGTTACAGAGCATCACTGCAGCAAATGCTGACTAATGCCGGACTGACAGCAAGGAGCAAACTAAGATACAGAAGACAGATTCAAAAAAATGAGGAAGTTGGAGAACCAGTCCTGTTGGGCCAACATCCAACTGACAAACCTTGAAAAGAGAGACAGAGAAAGTGAACTCACACACACACACACATGCACACACGTGCTTTTCCCAGAAACTAAGAGAAAAGACTGAGAGCCCACCCAAGGCAATGAGGAAATGCCTCACCCAAGTACATTTCAGAACACTGGCAAGAGAAGGAAATGCTGAAAAGCTTTCAGGAACAAAACAGAGCACAGGGCTGGGAGCTCAGGGCTGGGAGCTCAGGGCTGGGGAGCACAGACTGGGGGGCACAGGCTAGGGAGCACAGGCTGGGAGCAGAGCACTGAGGAGCACAGGCTGAGGGGCACAGACTAGGGGGCACAGGCTGGGGAGCACAGGCTGGGGGGCACAGGCTGAGGAGCACAGCGCTGGGGAGCACAGGCTGGGGGTGCTGCCCACTGTGCTCAGGCCCTGGGTTTGATCCCCATCACCAGGAAACAAACAGGGCACAAAGGCTCAGAAGTCCAAAAGTTCAGGGCATCCCACAGAGGCCCTGGAACCAGAGGTGACAGGACAGTCCCTCAAGAGTTCTGCAGGAAGTCTCTCCCACCGAGCACTCCACCAACCAAAGCAACATTCAGTGGAGCCGAATAAAGACATTTTTCCCATCTTTAGACTGTACATCTCAAAACCGTTAGCATCCTGTGAACCCGCTGGAGGAAGCTGCTGGTGCTGTGCTCTGGGAGTAAACAGGCAGACAGAAAAAGCAGGGGCCAGGTTGCTGAGGCAGACGGAGGGCGGATAGCCAGGGCCTGAGGAGAGCCACTGCCAAGCCAAAAGCAGCTCCCAGCCACCTGAGGTGTGGGCCTCTGCGAGAGGACCTGCAGAGATGTGTTATGAATTTGGGAAAGGACTGATGATCAGCTCAGAAAATAGAAAAGAGTAAGCCAGTGGGGGCAGGAAGGGCAGGAAGAGGGCAGACGACCAGTACCTCCAGGAAGCAGCAGGAAGGGTGTGGACTGCAGATGTCGTCCTCACTACAGGGCCAGCAGTGGCAGCTGACACATGTGATCTCAAAGCAGAGGCAGAAAAGTGTGGGTGCTGGGAGCTGGCTGCTTAGTCCTTGGTTTCCCCGCAGGAAAGCAACAGAACCTAAAGCTGAATACCGGAGGAGCAGCAGCCCGTGGTGCAGCCCTTACCCACAAGCCAGAGTGGGGCGCAGCCCAGGGCTGCCGCTCTACACGTGGACACAGGCGTTTTTTGTTGTTCTTGTTTTTTGATACTGGAGATTGAACTCAGGGGCACTCGACCACTGAGCCACATCCCCAGCCCTATTTTGTGTTTTATGTAGAGACAGGGTCTCACTGAGTTGCTTAGCGCCTCGCCATTGCTGAGGCTGGCTTTGAACTCATGATTCTCCTGTCTCAGCCTCCCAAAGTGCTGGGAGACACAGGTGTTTTAAAGTCACACACATGCTGAAAATGTGTTAACCAGAGCAATCTAACAGGAGAATGTACTCAGAGCCCTTTAACCAGAGAACTCACATGTTTGCCAAATATATGGAACTTTCACAAAAGTTGGTCATGATGTAGGCCACAAGCAAACCAGATGCTCCAAAGCACAACAGATGCCCACAGCAATTCTGTGACTACAACACAGTACAATTAATTAAAAATTACTAATAAGCCAGGCACAGTGGTGCATGCCTGCAATCCCAGTGACTTGGGGAGCTGAGGCAGGAGGATACCAAGTTCAAAGCCAACCTGGGCTACTTAGATCATTTTCCAAAATAAAAAATGGAAAGGGCCGGAGGTGTAGCTCAGTGGCACACCTGGGTTCAGTCTCTGGTACTGCAAACACCCACCCACCACTCCTATTGACATGGACATTGCAAAACACCCTTCTAATCGACCCCAGAGTGAAAAAGAAAATCAAGGCTGAGATGCAAATTAATTAGAAACCGAACAACATGAGAGAAGGACACACACCAAGACCCGTGAAGGGTGGCCGAGGAAGGCCTCTGAAGACACGCGACACGTTCAAGTGCTTCATTAGGAAAGACTCCAACAAGGACCACGCTAGAAAAAACAAAAGTAACCTACTGAAAGTTTAAAGATGGAATTAGGGTAGGTTAGTGAATAAGTGAAAAGAAAAAACAGTGGACTATAATCACTCATGCATTCTTGGAAAACCAAAAGAATGTTCACTCTATCCCACATGCTCACCAGGTCCAGGCACAACCGTCTCTTCCTTTCTGCCAACGTCTTCAGGGTCAGTGTCCGTTTCATTTCTTCTTTGGGAACTGCAGGTTCCTCACAGGCTTCACCCACTCTTCTGTTAAGTTCTGGCTCATTGTGGGGGATTGTCTTTTTGCAGTGCCGGGAAGGGAACCTTCCCTAAGCAGAGCCACACAGGCAGTCTGGATTCCTCTGCTCGGGGCATGCCCGCGGGTCTGCACAGCTGTCTGTCCCTTTCACCACTGTGGGGACCAAGGTACAAACCTGGGTTTGTTTGATCCAGGAGTGCTTAACCACTGAGCTAGGCAAATGCTCCAACACTGAGCTGTGCCTCGAGCCCTCTGGTCAGTTTTTACAGGTTTTCTGATAGCTTGCAAGCATCTCTTCATAGATTCTGGCTAGTAGATACTCGACTGTTACGAAGATTACAAGTATTTCCTTCCAGACTGTCATTTAACATTTTTATGTCCTTGATTATGCCATACTTTAAAAACAAGTTAGGCTTTTCCTCAAAGAATTGTATGTTTGGCCTAAGAAAGGCATTTGTTACTCTGGGATTCTAAACATGACTTTCCGGGGCTGCTGTGGTTTGGGTTTAATGCCATGGTTCATGAGAACTGGGGGTTCATTTTACCTTGTGCTAGGTGGACAGCCAATCATCCCAACACAACTTATTGAAAAGTCTATTTCCTGCTGCTTTGAAATTCCATGCAGAAATTAAACTCCCAGATTTACACATGGGTCACTTTTTCTTTTTTCAGTACTAGGGATGGATCCCAGGGCCTTGCACATGCTAGGCAAACACTCTACAACTGAGCCAGCCTCCAGCCCACAAGGGTCACTTTGTCACACATTTGTCCTAGATTGTGCAGGTATTTGCCACCTTCTGCTCCAATATCACACAATTTTAATTGCTAGAGCTTAGAGGAGGCAAGCACTTGTTTTTATTTTTCAGATCTGGTGCATGAGGGGCTGGGGTTGTGGCTCAGTGATAAGAACGCTCCCCTAACATGTGTGAGGCACTGGTTTTGATCCTCAGCATCGCATAAAAATGAATGGATAAAATAATATTTAAAAAAAAGTTGCATGGGCTGGGCACCATGGCACACACCTGTAATCCCAGCGGCTTGGGAGGCTGAGGCAGGATCGTGAGTTCAAAGCTAGCCTCTGCAAAAGCGAGGCACTAAGCAACTCAGTGAGACCCTGTCTCTAAATAAAATATAAAAATAGGGCTGGACAAGTGGCTCAGTGGTCAAAGAGTCCCTCAGTTCAATCCCCAGTACCCCCTCACTAAATTGTTGTACAGTTTCCTTACAAAGTAAAAAATTTTTAAAATATTCTTTTAGTAGTAGATGTACACAATATATTTATTTATTTTTATGTGGTGCTGAGGATTGAACCCAGTGCTTGACACATGCAAGGCAAGTGCTTGGCCTCAGAGCCATAGCCCCTACAAAGAAAAATTTTTAGACATATTTATTGTTTTATTTTTATTTTTCTGTACTGGGGATTGAACTCAGGGGCACTCGACCACTGAGCTACATCCCCAGCCTTATTTTGTGTTTTATGTAGAGACAGGGTCTCACTGAGTCGCTTAGCGGCTCTCCATTGCTGAGGCTGGCTTTGAACTCGCGATTCTCCTGTCTCAGCCTCCCGAAGTGCTGGGGGTTACAGGCTTGCGCCACTGCGCCTGGCTGACGTATTTATTTTTTAAAATTAGATCTTAACAAATAAATTGCCAATATTACTTTTCCATGTTTTTGAATTCTGAATAAACAGAGCCACACTGCATGGTTGATTCTGTCGGTTGCTTCTTTTACTCAAGAACACGCCCATCAGACAGGCCGTGCTCCATCCTGTGTAGCAGGCATCTGCACAAATAAGTTTGTTGAATTTGACACAAAGTGTGCAGGGGCCTGATGGCTACTTGGTCCGTCTCCACCACCCTGCATTGGAATATTCCTGTTTCACTCCACACGTTCCCGTGAATGGCGCAGGGTTTGGCTGTTCTCAGTCCCCTCTGATGAGGTCCGTCTTTAACTGGAACATTCAGTCGCTTTTCATTGTGAGTTAAATGACACATCAGTGCCTATGTCTGCTGCCTCCTCTGTGCTTGCTGGTCATCTCGCCTGTTCGCGTTTCTTCCTTGGTCCCCTCCTGCTTTCTTCTGCGTCCACTGCCTGTGGTTTCTGTTCCATCTGCCCTTCCCCTGTGGGGACATGGCTCTTTCTGCTCTTTGGTGCAGTCATGGTGTGCATGCAAAACAAAGTTTGGTTTTCCCCATATCTGGGAAAACCAAATATGGCACAGGACCAGAGGCCTCGTGTCCAAGCCACTGTGGGTGGGCACCGTACCTAAGTGGGCTCCGTAACTGGCACCCAGTGAGTGCCACCCCGTCAGTGCTTGTTTCAACCTCCCTAAGACGTTTCTGTTTCATCCTTATCCCTGGCCTGCTCCATATCTTCGGAGAACACTTTCTTGCTCTGAGGTCTGTCCTCAGAATTGATATGAGAATCTGTGGGGGGGCAAATTCTTTTTTGCTTATCATTTTCATTATTTTATTTATTTTGTGGTGCTGGTGATAGAACTCAGGGCCCCGTGCATGCTAGGCAAATACTTTACCACTGAGTTAAGTCCTGGCCCTTTATTTGGCAGTACTGGGAGCCTAACCCAGGAGCGCTCCACCACTGAGCTACACCCCAAGCCTATTTATTTATTTATTTGTTTTTATTTTATTTTTATTTTTTGCAGTGCATAACTTTTAATAAATGCTGACAAGTGTTATCCCAGTATACATATATGAATAAATAACAAATCCTGCTATAATGCACAATAAGAAATTTGGGGAAAACCAAACAAAATTATCCCCACTTGGCAAATTGAGATAGTGGTTTCTCTGCAAACCCACTAGTAGTGACACTTTCCAGTTTAGCGGAAGGAACCCAAATGGTATTGAGGTGGGCTTTTCTGTTCACTTGGAGATTCTACACAGACCGATGCAAAGCTATAAAATCTACTTTAGTTCTAGTTTAATCACATGCCTGGTTTTTAGTTTCTGCACAAGTAAATTCCATGGCACCACCCATACCACACCAAGCTACTTTAAACTCATTTGTCATTTCTTTCATGTAAGTTTATTTCCTCAAGGATAAAATCATAAAATGAAAATCTCAATAGTC
This sequence comes from Xerus rutilus, assembly GCA_028644305.1. NCBI lineage: Eukaryota > Metazoa > Chordata > Mammalia > Rodentia > Sciuridae > Xerus > Xerus rutilus. Next base: position 203,717 of record CM053401.1, read on the forward strand.
ACAAATTAAGTGTAAGGAAATATACCTCAGTAACTTCAAGTGGTGGTAAATGCAACATACAAACTTTATTTAACAAAAGTAACAGGTAATGTCAAACAGGCACTTATATTAAGAGAAAAAACTGACTAAAAGAAATTTTATCTTAAACACCTTACAATAACCTACTTGCAGTTGCACTTAACTGAGCTGTTGCTGTGAAGAATACAGCTCGTGCACAGGTATGGATGGATGATTTGTACATTTTTCAGGCATTCACTGAATACTATCTTCTATACACATATACATTAAACTGGCAAAATATTTACTTGATGATGCCAAGTAAATATTTACTTCTCTTTTTGTCTAAAGAGAAGAATGTGCGGTTCTGGCTCATGAATCATGTAATGAACCCAGCCTAGGCTCTGCTGGACACCAAGTCTCCATTCCTCTTCAGACATCAGAGTTTTGGGGACTTGTTTGGAAAGTTCTCTGGGTAACATGACATGCTGGTACGCATAGTGCTCGTCAAAGTGCTTGTCAAAGTGCTTGTCTGAGTAGTAGATCTGCTTATGGGCCATACTGCTGGCGTGCGGCGAGGTGGAAACAAGGCGAAACCGGCCTGCAGAATGGGCCAAGTGGAACGCACATCTGTTTAAAGCCAGGGCAACGACTCGCCTAAAACCAATGACCACAGGCCCAACGCTCTGGATTTGAATCCGACAGCCTGTCGCCGATTCCTATTTATTTATTTATTTGAGACAGGGTCTCCCTAAATGGCTGAGGCTGACCTTGAACTTGAGATCCACCTGCCTCAGTCTCCTGAGTCACTGGGATCATACACATGTGTGACAATGTCCCACACTTATCATTTGAAGTCAAATGATAACTTTTGCCTCTTCTGTAGAAGATGCCTATGCCAGGCATGGAACTGAAAGCTGGAGCCGGGCGCAGTGGTGCACACCTGTAATCCTAGCACTTTGGGAGGCTGAAATAGGAGAACCACGAGTTCAAAGCCAGCCTCAGCAACCGCGAGGCGCTAAGCAACCTAGTGAGACCCTGTCTCTACATAAAACACAGAATAGGGCTGGGGATGTGGCTCGGTGGGTGAGTACCCCTGAGTTCAATCTCCACTATTAAAAAAAAAAAAGGTTTTGTTGGGCTGGGGATACAGCTCAGTCAGTGGAGTGCTGGCCTCTCATGCACAAGGCCCTGGGTTCAATCCCCAGCACCACAAAAAAGGGGGGGAAAAAAGATTTTGTACACTTCCTAAATTCCTTCCTGCACCACCGTAAGCTGGTCCTGTGTGTCGCCCTCCTGAGCCCGCTATTGTGTCTATAAAGGCTACTGACTTCCCAGCCCTCTTGTCATGTGGGGGTTCTGGTCCGTGCCTCCAGACTGACCAGGACATGATTTCCAGGTAGGCTGACTTCACGTCTGGAGCTCCAGGGGAGGCGAGGCAGGCACTGGCACGTGGACAGAGGGAGGTGTCCTGCTTCTGCGGCCTCCCTCATACCCTGACCACCCCATTCCATTCCTGCAGCTCCCAGCTTCCTTAACACTGCCACCACAGCCCCTACCCCTCTACCCCTTCAACCAGCAGTCATTAAGCATAAGTGCTACGGCTGGAGCTTCACCCACTGGTCTTAGCCGGTGGTCTGGATACCCTTTGCTGGGGAAGGCCTCCTTGGGCCTGATGTCAGCCCAAGGTCACTATCTTTGTGAGCATGTTCTGGCACCATGCATGGCACTGGGGGCTGCAGTCAGGCACAGCAGAGGCAGTGGCTTTGGAGGCCTAGGCTGGGAAAGAGGAGGGATGACCTTAAATTAGCCAGGCCAGGGCTCCCTGGGAGATGACACCCGAGAAGAGGCCAATTATGGGAAAATCTGGAAGAAAAACATTCCACATCTAGGAGACAAAGAGTTAGGGAAGGCAACCTTGGTGTCTCTCAGGGTCACAGCCAGCAGCAAGGGAGAGGCAAGGAACTGTGCACAGGAGTGACCCCAGAAGAGACCCAGGGGTGGCAGACATTGCAGCTACTCCCTGCAGTTTGTGGACCTGACATGTCCTCCTGTCCCTGTCTCTTCTGCCACAGGGCTCTGTGGTTCTTCCCCAGGCTTGGGGGACAGAAGCACATGCCCACCCCTCCTCCTGTGTGCCTGCAGACTAGACTGCTTATCAGAAGACAGGTCTCACAGAGGCCAAAGGGTCTTGCCAGTCTCTCACTTCAGTCACCCTAGCACTGGGTACCCATAAGGAAATGCCCAGGAGGGCACATGGCAGTCATAAGCAGCTCAGGGAGCCTGCTTACTTTCCCCACCACCTTTAACCTCAGTGAACACACGTGCTGGACACACACAAACCCAAACACATGACTCAAAAGGCTCGCTGCACTGTCTGACTGCAGGACCAGCACCTGGCAGCCTGGCACCCTTGAGCTCCTGTCTGGCCTGGCTCTGAACCTGCCCTAAGCACAACCACACAGGTAGTCTGGATTCCTCTGCTCGGGGCATGCCCACAGGTCTGCACGGCCGTGTCTCTGTTCCTCTCACCATCGTGGGAACCAAGAACATCCCTGCCCTGGACCTTATTGTCTCTCCAACCCAAGACTCTCTTGGCCAGGAGTGAGGGGCACTGGACATCTTCCTGACCTCGGTTGGCTCTCCACTCTGCCCAGCATAGGGGAACAAAAAGGTACAGGGTGTGGGGAGACAGCATAATTCCTGTCTCCGTTCAGGCTGCTGTGGTGCTACAGGCCTTCTTCATGCATCCCCTGCCCCATCCCCTCCTTAGCCAGCCCACCCAAAGCCTGGGGTTCCAGAAGGGGCCTCCTCATACTTACCCAGTCCTGTGTTTGCAATCCTTGCTGGTCACTGCTCTGGGCACCCAGACGCCCCCTGGCTGTAGACAGGCCCCCTGGGGGAAAGGGCTGCCTGTGCTCCTGGGTGAGCTGTGACTGCTGTGCCCGCAGCGGCCTGCTGTCCATCTTGACCCTCGGCAGCTGTGGGTCTTCACCTCTGAGGCTCTAGAGGAAGGAGCAGGATGGGGCAGGGCAGGGTCCCCAAGGCTCCCAGGGACCCTGGGTCAGATGGCAGCAAAGTTAGGCTGTGCTAGGGCCACCTTCCAGCACTGACCAGACTGTTGTCCAATGGCTGGCCCCTGTGGGTGACGCACCCCTCACTACTCCTGTGGCCACTGCCCTCCACATCAGCATCCCAGCAGGAAGCCTCGCACAGTCTCCAGCCCTGGCTCCTAGCACCAAACCTCAGCCAACCTCCTCCCTACTGTGACCTGGCTCCAAGTTCACATCACACCCAGAGCCCAGGCCTCAGTCCCCACCCTCTGGGGGTCTGCGCTGACAGGGAGGGACACTGAAGGACTGGAGCCACGGTGGGTAGGGAACAAGACCCACCGTTGGAGAGGGGAGAAGTAGGCACAGTAGGGTCCCAAAGCCCAGTAGAGGTGGGAACAACAGGGGAGGTGAGTCCCTGAGGGACTGGGATGAGGGAAATGAAGACGGGCTCCACGGGGTCTTCCAACAGAGGAGCAGGGTCCTATGGAGGTACAGAGAGGTCCTGTGGGGATAGAGAGGTTCGGTGGGGTGCTGCGGGGGTACAAAGAGGCTGGTAAGGGTCCTATAGGAGACAGAGAGGCTCTGCGGGGATGGAGGCTTTGGGGGTGTCACAGAGGTGGGGCCGGGTCCTGCAGGAGAGGGGCTGGCTGTGCCAGGTCACAGAGCTCCGCAGGGTCCTGTGGGGGCGGGGCTGGCTCTGGGGGGCCCTGGGGGGGCGAGGCTGGCTCTGGAAGGGGTCCTGTCCGAGGTGGAGCTGGCTCTGCGGGGTCACAGGGAGGCTCTGGGGGATCCTGCAGGGGCAGGATGGCTCTGCGGGGTCACAGGGAGGTTCTGGGGGGTTCTGCTGGGGGCTGGCTGAGGGTGTCGCAGGGAGGTTC
>CM053401.1:207744-257856 GCA_028644305.1 Xerus rutilus
GGGGCTGGCTCTGCGGGGTCACAGGGAGGCTGGGGGGCACCCGCGGGGCGCACACACCGCGGCTTCACGCGGCCTCTCGCCCGGAACTTCCGCCCGCAGGCCCCGCCCCTCCCCGCCCCGCCCCGCGGGCTGCGCGTTCGGCCCGCCGCGCATGCGCCGGGCAGCCTGCGCGCGGCCGCTCCAGCGCGTCGCGTCCCTTGCCCGCAGAGGAATCACGCAGTTGGGCGGCTGGAGTGCCCTCGGTTTATTAGTGTCGCTTCAGCACCTTAAAGTCGTCCACATGGTCGCATGGGACATGTTAGCATCTGCTCCTCGAAAAGCTATTTACATTAATTTTGCTTCCCATTAAAAAGGAAAACTAGCAACACACACGTGGAAACCAGTCACGACGAACAGGACGGGATCGGCGGGAACCCGCGGCGCGCCCGCGAGCCCGGCGCCGGCCGCGGCCCTTCCGGGACCGCACAGCCCCGGGCGGCCCGGCTCTGGAGGAAGTGGCGCCGCCGTTGTCGGGAGGAAGCCGTTTGGGGACGCAGGCCAGAGACGGCCAGGTCTTCCACCGCGGCAAGGCCGCCAGTCCCTGCCGAGGCCCCACCTCGCCTCCAGCGCTGACCCAGGTGCCCACCGAGGACCTGGCCTGCGTGCCCGATGGGCCAGTGAGCGGCAAGGCTGCCAGCCTGGCGGAGAGGGGGCGGGTCCCCACCTTCAAGGATGAGGGTGGCGCCTGCCCGCACTCCCCGCACGGCGGCGGTCCCCCGCGTGGAGCCCGGTGTGCCTGGCGGTGCCTCGTGGCCGAGCCTTGGGGCCTGGCGGGCTGAGAAGTCCTCAGGGTGCTTCTGGGTGGGGCCTGAGGAGCGCACACTTCTCACATCCAGTGCCCTCGTGGCCACGCCCGAAGATGGGCTTGGCTTCTGGTGGTCCTTCAAGGGGACAAAGTGCTTTTCCACGAGTCCTCAACAGCTCCATGAGGTAGGCAGGGGAAATGCGACCATCCTCCAACCAGCGGGGAAACGGAGGCAGGCGGTGCCTCTAGTCCAGGTCTCCGTTTGTTCCTTCCTGGCACAGAGCCTATGTGGTGGGTCGCGTGGTGCGCTGGAGCAGGACGGATGGGTGCTGGACCCAGGCCAGCTGCGCCAGAGGCTCTGCCCTGCAGCATGGAGCCTCGGAGCCACACGGGAAGGTGTACCCAGGGAGGTTTTCTCCAGGAAAGGGCTCGCACAGCCACATGAACTGCACGGCCCCTGTGGCCTCCAGGATAGAAAGTCAAGTCATCTTTTTTCTACCAAGAGTGGCCTTTGGGAAGAAACTGGATGGGCATTGGAAGTGAGAGCCCCATGGGCTTCAGCAGGGTGTTCTCTGGGGTGGGCCCCGCAGGGCATTCTGCTCACAGGCCTCCTCTACAACAAACATAGGTCCTACCACTAGCCCAGGGCCCTTACTCCAGACAGATGGACCCTGTCCAGCCCCCTGGAGAGGGGCAGGAGCACAGGTAGATCACAGGCAAGAATTAATAGGCCATTCTCACCCCAAGGAGGGTGGGTCTTGCGTTTGGCACTGTTTTCTGAGCACAGCCTTGGGCAGCTCTTGCTCTTAGGGCCAGTGTCCCTGGGAAGGCCACAGCTTCCAAGGGGATGGGAGTCGGTGGCTCTTCCTGTGCAGCCTGCAGGGCTGGGGTGTGTCAGGAGACGCGCAGCTGAGGCAGTATCCCTCCCTGTTGGTCTGAGGAACAGGCAGTTCGGTGGTGACCCTGGTTGCTGGTCAGCACAGTCCTGTCGAGCTGCAAGGGAAGGCAGGGGCAGGGCGCCACCAGGATGAGGCCCCAAGGCGCATGGCCTGGAGGGTGCACAGCCCTGAAGGGGGTGTCTGGCCCCTGCAGTCACCCCCGTGATCCAGCGGGCCTGCCAGAGCCTGCTGGCCCCTCCTGCTGCAGGCGTCACACACACCTGGGTGCCTGTCCCCCAGTTCACCACGATGCTGCATCTCCACCCAGATGCCCAAACGGCCAGTTGTGGACGCTCTAGGCCAGCAGGCTGGGCGGGGGCAGAAGGGGGTGCACAGCAGACAAGTGCCTGGGGACTAGGCTCCAGCCCCAGCTCGGCATTCCCAGGCTGGACCTAGGACATTCACAGGGACCAAGGCTCAGCTTGGGACAGCACAACACGCCGAAGCCTAGCAGAGTCTCAGAAACAGCCGTGGGACTGCACTGGGTGTGCGGGTGGGTGGGACCCATGGCCCTGCGGAGCCCCAGGGGCTTCCTGAGAGCAACGTCTGTTTGGCAGCCATGTTGCCACATGTATTTGAGAGCATCAGAAAGACCTGCTGCTATCGAATCTCCCCCACGAGGCTGGAGTTTATTGGGAGCTATGCGTGGATGGTGCTGGGGTGGCGCCCCTTCCCCAGGAGTCTGAGCATGCCTGTGACCCTCGGTCCCTGGCCACCAAGCTCCAAGGCCTGTGCCTGCCTTGGGCTCCCTGAGGAAGCAGAGTCCTGTCTTCCAGGAAGGAGGGGACATGAAGGCAAGAACCCTTCTTGCTTGCGGGCTCTGGGGGGCTGCCCTCCACTTCCCAGCCTCCCCGCGGTAGCCGCACATTCTGGTTAATAAGCACGGCAGTTACTTGGCACCCAGCAAGGAGCTGCCCCTTAGTTCTCAGGCTGAGGATGTTCGTACTTGGGATGGTTGGTTTGTCTCTGACAGTCTGTCTCTGTAGTAAACTGAAATGTGAACAGAAATGTAGCTGCCCCTCCACGGTGGCTACCATGGGGCAGCAGGTAGGCCCCCCCAGTGTCCCATACCACCCCCTCAGTGGGCAGGGCTAGAAGGTGGCCTTGGAGTGTCCAAAGATGCAGATGGGGAAGTGCTTCACGTGGGAGGACCACTGAGCAGCCAGCTGGAAGAACTTGACATCGCTGCATTCCACGCCATCGATGAGGACTGCGAGAGAGGGCTGCCTGACCATCTGCCCGCCTGGCCTGCCCGCCCCCTGGCAGGACAGTCCCCCAGGAAGGTGGGCTGCTGGCCAGGGTGCAGGACCAGGATGCCAAGCTGGAGGCACCAGCACCCAGAGGGAGCCCTTGCCAGGCCCTTTCTGCTGCCCACCCTCCCAGGACACAGGCCTCCGGGGACCTGAGGAAGAGTATGGCATGAGCCTCAGCCAGATGCTATTTGTCCCTGAGACCTCCTCCTCTCGGATCAGGGCTGAGACTCCGCAAGCCCCATTTAAATGTCTCCACTTGGCCATCATCATGGGGAGACTGGGGCAGTTCCCCACCTGGAGGCCATGGAACTGCCTTCACAGGGAAAGGAGAGCCCTGGAAGCTCCACACTGAAGCAGATGTTGGCAGAAGGACCACTGAGAAACACCTTGGCCTATAGGAGACAATCTTTAAAAACAAAGGGTTGAAGCCAGGAACGGTGGCGCAGCCTGTGATCCCAGCACTTAGGGAGGCTGAGACAGGAGAATCGTGAGTTCAAAGCCAGCCTCAGCAACGGCGAGGCGCTGAGCAACTCAGTGAGACCCTGTCTCTACAAAAAACACAAAATAGGGCTGGGATGTGGCTCAGTGGTCAGTGGCTCTGTGGCTGGTGCCCCTGAGTTCAATCCCTGGTACCAAAACCAACCAACCAACCAACCAACCAAAGGGTTGGGAACGATTTGAATGTGAAAAACTGTAAGGTGCCCCAGGGCCTCGTCACATGTGGAAAGAGCAGCGGGGTGGCATTTCTGTACAGAATAGACAGCAGCAGTTCCTGTGCTGATTTAAAAAGCCACCACACGGCTCTGCCTTCACGTGTGACAGAACCGGAGGGGACCTCAGGCCACAGTGGGACCAGCCCCCAGTCACAATGCACTGCAAGGGCCCGTCTTACCCCGCAGCATGTTCTGCTGGTGCTTGGCTGTGCAGATCAGGCGGCTGATGCCCTCGATGCACTGGCTTTTAGACTCCACGTCCTTGTCCTTTGTTTTCTTGGGCAAAAACATCACTGGGAAGAAAAGGGCCCTGTTGTCATCCACTGCTCCTTCTGGGCCAGGCTGACCAGAGCCGCCCTGCAGCAAGCAGGACAGGAGAGCAGTGGCCAGAGGGCTGAAGAGGAGTCAAAGGGGCCTGGCTGGCCACAGCCCTCAGACTCCTGCTCACCTAGGACGCCCAGCTGCCTGCTGTGACCACAGACACCCTCCTCCTGTCCAGGTGTCCTCCACAGGAGGCTCTGGTCAGAAGCTGCCAGATCCTCTGTGCCCCCAGGCTGGCTATTGTCTGAGCACATCTGGCAGACCCCACTGGAGGTCAGCCCTGGCCCCTCGAGTTGACGGAGAACCACGTGTGGGTGGTGCTGGGAGGGGACACCCCTCGTCCCCAGTCATCACGGCTACCCTCCCCCTGTGCAGCCTGCCCCCGCCTCACCCTTCTTGTTCTTCTCCTTGGTGACCACAGTCATGGACATGGTGGGCGTGGCTGCAGCCTCACCACTGCTGGGCAGCCTGCTGACCTGGAGGGACCTGAAAGTGCACTTGAGCGTGTTTTTGGTGGTGGGCAGGTCCTTCTTCTCGGTGTCCCTCTTCCTGTCTGTGGGCTGTGCTGCCGTCCAGTAGTCCACCTGTAGCCCCATGAGCTCAGCGCCAACGCCCTGGCTGTGAAATGCAGAGGGAGGCGTTCACACTGAGGGCCAGGGCTGTGGTCCTGTCAGCATGGGCAAGGGGGTGTGGCCAGCAGCTGTCCCAAGGAGCTGGACAGCAAGACATTCTATAGAGCTGTCTGTTCACAGGCCTACTGGGCACCCATCTGTGCCCGTGGACCCATATAGTTGCCATGTCAGGGAAACCCACCCACCAGCTGAGAGCTCCGACCTACCACCCCGTCAAGAGGTGTGGCCCAGGGCTGGGGCTGGGGCGCAGTGGTGGAGCGCTTGCCTAGCATGCATGAGGCACTGGGTTCCATCCTCAGCACCACATATAAATAATAAATGAATAAAATAAAGATCCATAAACAACTAAAAAATTTAAAAAAAAAAAAAAAAGAGGTGTGGCCCAGTGTGAACTGGTAGCTGGAGAAGCCCAAGGAGGGTCTGCTGGAGGGAGGGACCCTGGACAAGGAGCCAGCAAAGTGCCGATGCTAAGGCCTGTGCAGTGTGAGAGGCCACATCCGAACTGGGCTCTGTGGGTGGCTCTGGCTCTGGAGACCCAGGGCGGCTGGCAGGACGTCAGCCAATCCTGTGTGGGTGGTACAAGGAGCACGGCTCCTGGACCTCTTCCTCCAGTGACTCTGGAAAGCCTCGCACGCAGAGCCAGGATCACTGCCCTGTGGGGCTCCTGTCCGGGTGGTGCTTGGTGGACAGGCACACCTGTTCTGTGGCAGCGGGTGGCGAGCTAGGGCTGACCCTCAGACTTTGTCACAGGGGCGCAGTGTGTCTGCCCAAGGCCCTCATGGGGAGTCATGGGGGGTGCCCCCTCAGAACAAGTGGGACAAGGGCTATGTTTACCTGGGCGAGGACAGGCCTCCACTCACTGAGGGGGAGGATGGCGGGGTGGGTGAGGCCTCCTTGGCCGCAGGAGATGTGGACGTGGAGGGTGGGGTGGAGGACAGCACACTGGAGCTTGAGGGCGCTGCATCGTCAGAGTCACCTTTGGGAAGAGTCAGGCCAGGTGAGACCATCTGCTACATTGGCCCTGTGCCTGGGGCCTCCAGCCAAGGATGCAGAGAGGTGGCCAGCAGCCCTCTGAGCAGATGGGATGGGCAAGGAAGGCAGGTTCACTTCCTTGGCTGGGACAGGGCTGCCTGGCCTGCTGTGGCCTGGGGCACGGTGAGGACAGCAGCTCCTGCTGATCAGAAGCAGCAGGGCTGAGCTGCTCCTCAGAACCAGAGGGGGTACACCCTGGGCAGAGAGCACCACCAGGACCCAGGGGACGGGGTTACCTGATGTGGCGGAGGATGGTTCCACAATCCCAACCTTCACAACCTGGAACAAGAGATGCTGGCTGGAGGCAGCTGGCATTTCAGCCAGCCCCACTGCCCTGCCCGCTCTTGCCCGAGGAGGCCAGCTTAAAGGTGTTGGTGAAGAGACAGGGAACTGCTCCACCCCGTGTGGGCTGACGGGGACCTCTCCCTAGGCCTGTGCTGCCCAGTCGGTGGCCGCTAGCCACATGAAGCGGCCCCAAGCTTGGAGGGCATCACAGTAGCAGATGCAGGGCCTTGGCCACAGGGTGACAGTCAAATGGCCAGAGTACAGGCACTCTTGTCACTGCAGAAGGGCCTAGGTGGGGGTCTGCATGAGCGCCATTCCTTACAGGGGAAGACCCACCCTAGACCCTGCACTGGGCTGGGAGGGCACCTGCCACATGCCCTGCAGACACCTCAGCCAGACAGGCCGCACAAGGGGAACAGTGGCAGTGAGCAGCCAGGGAGACAGGCTGGGAAGGTACATGGGCACCCCTCGGTCCTCTGCAGAGGAAGGAGCTCCAGCCGTAGGTCCACAGCCACGCAGCCTGAACGGGCAGGCCAGGAGGCACCCTCCTGCCTCAGCACTGCTCCTGGCCACTGGGTCCGTGCTGTCTGACCCCTCACTGATGCCCAGGACAGGCTGAGAACTGGACACCGGTCCTATGCACAGCAGGGTCATCTCTGCTCTATTACATCTGCTGGGGGAACCAGCAATCCCTGGGCCCCCACCCCTTGTCACAAGGACACAGTGCACTTTCATGGGAGGACTTAAGGCATCCCTGGGCTCACATGGTGAAGAAGGTTCTGGAATACGCAGGTTAACGTGAAAGCACTGTTAAGAAAGGTATCTCAGTAGACCACCATTCCCAGCAGGTGGAGCGGCAGTACTCACCCCAACAAAGGGAATGAACCTCTGGGAGGACTCTTCGTCAGGGCTGTGAGCGAGACAGAGAGTTATTCTCCTTTGGCACAGCCCCAGCCCCAGGGCCAGCCCACCATCCCCAACCCTGCCAGCCAGCGGTTGGGTCCCTTCCAACAGGCTGACACAGGGGAAAGGTGAACAGAGCTGCACCCCGGGCAGGAGGCCATGCAGAGCCCTGAAGCTGGAGGGTGGGTCAGAGAGCATCGCTTCACGGGAGACTTGCTCTTGCATGCCGAGTACCTGAGGCATGGCACCACCAGCTCACGGTCCTGTCTGCACTGTCAGCCCACCAAGCTGGTTCCCTGTGCAGCTGGAGCCTCACATGTCTGTGGACCCCAGAACATCTGGGGAACAGTTTGGGCCTTCTCCTCAAGAGGCCAGGCCTTTGGCCCTAGTGCCAGTGTGGATGCCAGTTCTAACACCCACGCACACCCACAAGTGTGGCTCCCCAGGGAGCTGACATGCTCAGCACCAGGGAAGGGGCCTGCACTTGGTTCTGTGTGGCGTCTGGCAGACCTCGAGCCCCTCCTAGAAGCGTTGGCCACAGCCTATCCACTGTGGGGAAGCTGAGGGTCCCAGGGCAGGCACCGAAGTGATGGAAACTGTCTTCTCCTCCCGTGCACATCCCACCAGAGGTGGCCATGAGTCCATCTCCATAGAGGCTCCCTGCCAGCTGGTCCCAGTAACCTGATGAGCTCTCCCATGGGGTGTAGGACCAGCATGGAGCCATGGCTCTATGAGCAGCAGGAAAAGCAGCCCCTCCAGGACCTTGGGAAGGTCCACCCGGCAGGGCTGGTCCCAGTGCTGGACTGGACCAGTCTCCTCCATGTCCTTCCTGCCCACCCACCCTTGCAGCTCCCTGGGCTGCACTCAGGGAGCAGAGGTACCCCTCGCCCCAATGTGTCTACAACTGGTGCCATCTCCGGCTGTCTTCCAGCTCCATTTTACCTGTATCATCTCCCCAAACTGGACTCTGATGCCAGCAAAGTTCTCCCAGATGGAGACTGCATGTGCCCATAGAGCCAAAAAGTGGCCGAGCACTGGGGGCGGGTGAGGAAGATTCTCCCTGGATTTCAGAACCAACTGTTCAGGGTGGTGGGACACCTCAGGGACGGCCCTGGAGCAGGTGCTGTCCAGCACCTGGTCTCCTAAAAAGGAGCCTCTGCAAGAAGCAGATTTGGGGAGGGCATGTGTCCAGCTAGCCGCCTGCCATGAGCACTGGCTCCCAGGTCCAACGGCCCATCTCCCCAGAGCCCAAGTGAGGGCAGAGTCTGCCTGGTGTTCCGCACATAGAGGGTTCTCACAAGGTGGACCAGCAGCCCTCACGTGGCCAGCCCAGAACACAACCAGGGGACTGCAGGACCCCACCCCCCGCCTTCCACTCTCACCACAGGGCCCCCTCCCCACAAAGAAGACCAAGATGCCTTGGAACAAAACACCTACATGTTCTGTCCCTCCCACCAAAGACTAAACTCCTAGCCTTCCTTTCCCTTCCAAGGAGAAGTGCTGAAAGGGAAGCTCCCCCTCGTCTATTTCAGATAATACATGGTCTGCATCTTGGGCCCCATGCAGTTCAGGACATGGGACGTGTCCTGGCCCCATGCCCATGCTGCCCCTGGCCACCACCAGGCATAAGCTCCTGGGTGGCCATCCACACGAGGGTCCCCCCTGTTCTCCAGGGCAGCTCTGTGTTTGGAAAGCTTGGTGACACCCAAGTTCTTCTGGGCACAGGCAGTAGAGGCCAGGAGGGTGGTGCTGGTCCCCAGTGCATGGAACAGCTCCAACCCACAACCCACAGGCTGCCTACCCACCTCACGGCCCCCAGGTCTATGGCAGAGTGGCCTCTCATCCACAGCTGACAAGAGCCGCGTGTGACCAAGACACAGGGATGTCACGACACAGGGAAGTGCCAGAACTCAAAGCCAAGCTGCGTCCTGGGCCATGCAGACAACACCAGCACAGGCAGGACAGGTGACACCGGCTCATCACCGAGGCCCCAGCCCTGGTCAGAGGGCTGCCACTCAGCCACGTGCTTCCAAGGGACGGTGGCTAGCAGAGTGAGGCCCACGCATCTGGTCTGGCCTCTGAGACCTGCCAGTGCCAAGGGCAAACACCTTGGGCCTGAAGGCCATCGCCCCCACCTGCTGGTGGGCAGCCCAGGGCTATGGCTGCCCTGCTCTGACAGCAGGGCCACTCAGGGGACGACCCCCGTTCCCAGCCAGCCAGCCACACTGTGTGGGGCACGGGGTAGGCAGGAGCCACCTCGGAGAGCCAGGTGGGGCTGCAGCAACTGGCAGGACTCCGGGCTTCTCTGGCCTCAGGCTGTACTTGGAACCCGCCCACCTGGGTACCGGTGCCACCACTGTATCGCAGGCAGGAGGCGGAGGCACGGAGCGGGTGTGGGCCACAGCCTCTTCGAGCCTTGTCTTGCCATTCAGACAAGCCCGTCCCAGGAGTGACGAGAAGCTGCGGGGGCAGGAGCATGCGGGGCTCTGCCTGGCACGGCCACGGCACAGCCCGCCCACAGGGTCAGGGAGCACAACACAGCTGGTCTTCCTCTAATGTGTGGGGCTTGTTTAGCAGGACAGGCATGGGCGCTCAGGGCCCTCCTGTGAGTCCTGCCCACCTGCAGCTTGGGTGGCCCAAAGGCTACATGTCTATTGTCACACTTCCAGGAAGGAAATCTCTTGAACCCAGTGACCCTTCCTGGGGGCAAGAGAGTGGGAGAAGTTTAACCAGGAGAATGGAGAGCCTGAGACGCGTGTGCAAGACAGAGGGCAGAACCCGCCAGGCCAAGGAAAGGGGCAGCTCTGGGCTTCCCGAGACTGCTTGGCCCGACAAAAGTGTGGTGTTCAGAGGCGGAGCCACCCTGTGGGCGAAAGCACTCTACCCCTGTCTGGGGGGTCTCAGTGGTCTGGCTGCCTCACTGGGCACAAAAGATGCTAGGAAACCTTCTCTGTGACTCTGTGGCCTGGAAGCCTGACTCTGCAGTGCAGAAGGCCAGCTCCAGGCAGGTCACACTGCACCAGTTCCTTGACTTTTCACCTCCCCATCCCCATGTACAGGACCAGCATGGACGCCTCCCTCCTAGGCTGTGTGCAGGTGGCCAGGTTAACCCGCGTGAAGTGCTCAGAGCAGAGTTGGCACAAGGGACCCCAACATCAACACCAGTGGCAGATGTCAGCCTGGTCCTGGCCCTTGCCTCTGCTGGAACCGGGGCAGTGCTATCCTGGCCTCAGAATCAGGGATCCCTGGGGGCGTGACCTCCCCTAGAGGCTGCGGGCCCAGCCCACACAGTCCTGCACCTTCAGCACACACAGGGCCCTGCAGGAGGGACCCCCAGTTGCCCTGGGCATCAGGGGAGAGGGACTTAGGCAGTGACTCTGCTAAACAAGCCTGAAGACCAGCCTGGGACAGACAGGGGCATCGACCAGAGAGCCTGGGACAGAGAGGGCGCCGACCAGAGAGCTGTACCTCAGGGTGAAGTCAAAGTGAAAGTGCCTTTTCCTTTTCAGAAAGCCACCAAAAGAGAAAACACAGCTGCGTTAAGGTGCCTCGGGGGCACAGCAAGCTCTCCACACATGGCAGGAGGAGCTCTAGGGCCTGGAGCCTGCGCAACTACCTGCCTCACTTTGGGCAGCAGCTGGAGTGAGCTCACAGAGGGCCCCATGCGGGGGTGGCTGTCCTCTCCACCAGGAAGTCCCAGGGGTGTTGGGCTCCACTGGACCAGGCCCAGCCACCCCTACTGACCTCCTTGCACCTCCCAGACTTGATTCTCCTTCAGTCTAAGGAAGGGGGCTGAACGCCCTTTAGAACTGGATTTGCCCTTGGCTGAGGCTCTGTGCCTGTCCTGCCACTCTTGGACAGGGCCCATTGACTGCCTCTGCTCCCCTTGTCTGCATGTGGACAGCCTGTCCAAGGGGCCCTGCCCAAGGCTACCCAGCCCCATGGCTCCTGAGTGCTGTCCTTCTCTGAGCCATGAGAACATGGGCTGACCGCTCCCCAACGGCCTGAGGCCATGACCCTAGGGCCTCCAGCCCAGGTAGCCCAGGCCATGGGAGGAAGATGTGCCAGATCTGCAGGCCAGGCCACTTGGACAGCTGCCACTAGCTGCATCATGGGACACGTCAACAGGCACAGAAATAAAGAGGTTCTGAAAACCCAACCACTACCCTGGTCTGACTTGGGGCCAGCAGAGGCCCCTGTAGTCCAGGCTCACCCAGGGCTTTCACCTCAGACATCCTGGAGTCTGTCCTGGACAGGGCCAGGGTGGGTAGGTGGCCGTGGAGAGATGGCAGCTGGCAGCGACCTGTGGGGTGTGTTCAGGGGCCCCTGTGTCCCAGGCCTGGACCCCCGCATTACCTCTTCTGCCTGTAGGTCAGCATGGCCTCCGCGATAGGGAGCTGGTGGGCACAGTTGGCCCCCGCGATGTACTGGGTGATGCGGGATACAATGTCTGGTGTGTCCTGCACTGCATGAGGAGGAGGCCGCGGTTGGTGCGGTGGGCCAGGTGGGTCAGGGCAGAGTCTGGGCAGGGGCATGGGCACCTCTGCTTTCCCACTGGGCACAACGGGCCTGAGTGCTCATCCACAGCGGTGCTAGGGCACGTCCTCCGCAAACCCTGAGGACATGTTCCTGGGACCCTGCGCCTCCCCTCCTGGCAAGCCTGTGGTGAAGCTGGGGAAGGGAGGCACCTGGCAAGGCCCCTCGCCCCATCTGCGGTCCCTTTCCTGGGGCCCAGCCTGAGGAAGAGGCAGGTGTGAGGAGAGGGCTACTGGGAAGGGAAGTCTCAAGTGACAAGGAGCCCCTTCCTCCAGTGGAGTGGGCTGTGGGTATGTGGCCACGGGCACAACGCTGGCTCTCACCTGCACTCTGGGCCTCCAGCTTGTTGAACAGGTCTCTCCAAGCCAGGTCCTGGAAGAAGTTGTGGTAGCGGTAGTCCACGGAGCCCAGGTACCTGGCCACAGGGTGGGAACCTGTGTGCCCAGGGCAGGATGGTCACCACAGGGAGTTCACAGTCCTGGACCCTCTGTGGTGGTATGGGGCGTGGCACGACCACCCGGAGCCCCACTGGGGAAGCCATGGGATGCTGGCCTCGGGCGTGCATCATGAGGCAGGTCTCCAGCTCCACTGCCTGGCACGGCCGGGGCTGGCAATGTCCACTTGGCGGAAGGGGGATTACCCGTGTCAAGCTCAACCACGCAGCACCGGGGCCTAGGAGGGCGAGCCACCCAGCCTGCTTTACTTCTCTGACAAAGAACCCAAACTGCACAGAGCAACCCAGTGACAGACCAAGGGGACGCCTGGTACGGGCCACCTCAGGGTGATGGCTCTGTCCGCATGCCCCCCTCTCAGGGCAAGCGTGTCAGTTCTCATTAGCTGACATCAATGTATGCGAACCATCCACAGGAAAACGTCCAACACACACCGCGCTGGAGCCTGGCCCTCAGCACCCCACATCTAGCCAGCCCGCCCGCCACAGCCCCTCACCCAGCGGGATGATGAGGAAGCGCATGTAGCCAAGCCAGTCTGGTGTCTTGTGGGACAGCTGCTCCACGAAGAGCCGCAGGATGGCACTGAGGTAATGCTGTGCTCCTGCCACGGCAATCTTCACGGGGGCTGGGGGCTGGGAATTGCAGTTGCAGCTGCAACCCCCAGATAGGCGGGGTGAAGAGGGGACAGACGCCTCAGGGGAACCGTCCAGCTGTCCTCAGCCCCAGGTCCACCCGGCTAAGGCCCAGAAAGCCTGTCCCCTAGCTGCAGCCGCCACCGCCACTACAACTCCTGCTACCCAGGACCCCCACCAGTGGGCCCTCCAGGCTGGGATGGGGTCTGCTGAACATGACCAGGCTGGAGGACTGAAGGCCCACAGCCACCCTTCCTGAGTTCCAGGAGACCCCACCTCTGGAACTGGAGCGAAGCCTGGGCTGGGGGGGGCCTGTGGGGCAGCAGGTCAGGAGCCACCCACAGCCCCCAGGGCAGGGATGCCCACCTCAGAACGGAGGGCAAAGCTGGGGTGCAGGGATTCCAGCAAACACTCAGGCAACAGCTCCACAGGGCAGACCCCAGGGAAGGGCCAGGACTCACTATCTCTGGATCCGAGAGACGATGGTACTGAAGGCGGCCTGGACATCAGCTGCGGAGCACGTGCACACCACAGGCAGCGTGTGCCTCTGCAGGACGTCCGAAAGGAACTGGGTGGGACGGGCACACGTGACCCTTGGCACAGCATCTGCCACTCGTCCAACCCTCAGGTCCCACAGAGTACAGTGGGCCACGCTCATCCAGGCAAGCCAGACCACAACACGCCTGCTCAGCACTCGTCCCTGAGCTGGGGGCTCTGCATGGCCCTTGCTCAGCTATGCCACATGGAACCCCTAGGGGGGACCAGCCCTGGGGGGGACCAGCCCTGGGGGGGACCAGCCCCGGGGGGACCAGCCCCGGGCTGCTGCTCCTACCTGCCCCTGCCAATCCGAGGTGTTGACGAGAATGATGTTCTCAGGGAGCTGGTCATCAGAGATGAGGATGTGGTTCAGCTGGTCATACACGGTCTTCCTGGGAATCTAGAAACACCCTGGCCGTCCACACTCAGGAGACGCGGCACCAATCCTCTCCCCACCAAGACTGCAGCCTCGGCCCATGTGGCCCAGCAGCAGCAGAGTCTCAGCAGCAAGGGCAGAGGGGCCCACACCAGGCTGCCCGGCTGAAGTGGCCGTGCACCCTCTCCTGGACCACAGAGGGTGGCAGGAACGGCTGGAATGTGCACGGACGCTGCCCAGGCCTCCTGACAGGGGACCACGGGTTCATTCTTTGTCTGTGGAAGGCATTTCCGGGCTGGCCCGCTAGGTCTGCCAAGGAACCTAGACCTCTAGACTTTCTCCTGCCCTGCCCTGGCAGAGCCCCATCACACCTGCAGCTGGCTCCGTGTGTCCGGGCAGCGCTCACTGTCCAGGCTGTTGGCCCGCTCGTTCTGTGGCCGCGCTGGCTGTCTCTCCTTGAGGGATGTGCTTCGGCCCCGGCGGCCAGCTGGTTTCACCTCGGACCTGCTGGGATCAGAGGAGGCTGGTAGAATGGGGCAGCTGGGGCAGGAGGCAGGGCCAGAGCAGGCCAGGCACGTGCTCTATAGGCTGCACACCGTGCTGCTCCAGGGAGCAGCCCCCCAGCAGAGAGCAGGGAAGGATGGCCAGTGTCGCTGGATGAGCAGCAGAGCCCCGGGCCACACAGAGCTCCGAGCCCTGTGAGGGTGGCGCAGAGACCAGGCACCCGTCTGGGACTCAGCACTCGTCCTGCCTCCTCGTGTGTGTCTGGACAGGGGGCCTCAGGGGCACCCTCCCCTCCTGGATAAAAAATAGGGTCAGAGCTGGGGGCAGGCCAGTGCTGAGCACTGACCATCAGGGCGACCGCCCCAGGGCCCAACACAGGCTTGTGTATGCCCAGGCTCGCTGCTTCCAGGAAGGTGCAAGGTGCCTCAGGAGGGAGCAGTGGAGCCGGTGGGGGCATGCCTCTGACCCCGGCCTCTCACTGGCCCAGAGGACGCAGCTCCCGCTGGAGGAGAGCTAGGGTGGTGGACTGATGCCGAGTGCTGGCCTCTGTAGATGGGTTTGCACAAGGTGGTGAAGCGGCTGGGAGCAGGGAGGCAGTCTGTCTGAAGGGCTGCCTAGAGTCAAGTGCTGACACAGGCCTGGACTCCCTGGTCTCCTGTGCTGAAGCCACCAAAGCCTGGGCACAGTGGTTGTGGCCAGGGGAAGGCCAGACCCCAGGGAAGATCCAGTAGTGGCAGAAGCCACTACATGCTCTGCTGAATGGGCCCTGGGGACAGGCACGCAGGGCAGGGGTGCCACACTTGAGGACGATGGGAGGTGGGTCTGGCATGTCCCCAAGCAAGAAGCGTGGAAACGGCCCAGGTGAGACTGAGATGGCTGCGACCTGTGGTTGCCATGACACAGACCAAGCCCCCGGGGCCAACACTGGGCTGGCCTGCTCCACACCTCTGTGCGCCACAGACCAGCGGGCATCCTGGCCCTTGCCAGCCACCGGCGCAGGCCCTGCCCTCCCTGGAGCTGTCAGTCCTGCCTGTGCCTGTCCCCAGCCCCACCTAGCAGATGACTCCGATGAGCTGTCACCACAGCCAGCCTCCTCGCCCTTGGCCGCTCCCCAAAGCCTCGGCAGCTCATCCTGGGACACGGCAGGTAGGTGGGCAGCACGCTTGGACATGTGGCCCTTCAGGGGGTACAGGTGACAGCCAGCCAATGGAAGCAGCTAGCTGCACGAAGGGTGGGGCCCAATTCAGGGCTCCTGGAAGGGACCTCAAGGTCAGCTGTCCTCTCCCATATGATTCCCATCAAGTCAACAGCCCAAGGAGCCACTCCCCACTGGCATGCTTTTACCACAGTGGAGCAGGCCAAGGGCACACAGGCACCTGGTAGAGGGGATGACCAGCGACTCTGTCTTGGTGATCCTCCCGCTGGGCGGCAGCTTCTCAGTGAACACGTCCAGGGTGGAAGCCTCGGCCTCCGGGCTGCTCTCAGGCTGTCCCAGTGGCTCCCGGGGAGCTGGCACATTTTGCTGGCAGAGAAGGAAGCTGTGTGCTCTTCCCCAACCCAGAGCCACAAACCCCCCTGGGTTCCCCTTGGCTGTGCAGCCCTGCCTTGGGGGGAAGGTCAGGCCACCTCTGAGCCCTGTACATCACAGAACTCTTGGT
Organism: Xerus rutilus; assembly: GCA_028644305.1. Taxonomy (NCBI): domain Eukaryota; kingdom Metazoa; phylum Chordata; class Mammalia; order Rodentia; family Sciuridae; genus Xerus; species Xerus rutilus. The sequence goes on from CM053401.1 coordinate 223,301, forward strand.
CCAGCCACTGCAGGGAGAGCAGCACTGAACCTGCCAGAGACTAAGCACGCCTGCAGCCTAGCACCATGCACGACATTTCCAAGGGCACCAGGGTGACTCACTGCTCGTGGCCATCCACCTGGCAGCCTGGCCACCCCCAGGGCTGACCCACGTCCAGGCAGTGGGCACAGGACTCCATGTGGAGCCTGCTGAAGGTCTAGGGCCTGGGGTATGGCTGCATGAGCATGTCCACACCTACTTACAAGGGCCACTGTGTCAGACACACTGTCACTTTGCTGCTTGCCTCCTAGGGACCGCGTCTTCTCCGGCACATCAGCCTGGGGATGGAGACAGGGGTCAGGCTGTGTTGCAGTAGGTGCTAAGGCTGTCTGGCTGCAGATGGGAAGAGGCCCAGGGGACACCAGATGGGATTTTCCTGGACTGTGGGTTCAGGGTCATTCCAGGACAGTCCCTTGCCACTGGGAACACACCACAACCAGAGACATGCTTACCCAGTGCTTGCCCAGCATACCCATGTGGCTCATGAAGACAGGAAGGACAGAACACCTGACTGCCACCCAAGGACTCTGTAGCTACGTAGTATGGCTCACTCACTGGGCTCGGGGGCTCCTTCTGGCTCCGGGCACTGTGGATGCTCCCAATCTCCGTCTGTGAACTGGAGTGTGACAGGCCTTCGAAGTATGGCCTGGTTCAGGAAAGGGATGAGTGTTATTTTCCAAGACCCTCCCCATACTGCAAGAGAGGCTCCCAATGCAAGAGGAGGAGCAGACGGCAGGGAGCTCAGCCCCGCCTCAGAGAACAGGCCTCTGAACCCTGCCTGTTCATGGCTTCCAACCAGGGCAGGCTGCCAGCCACAAAGGCCGAGGGCAGGACGCTGGGGTGAGAACCTCGGAGCCCGCAGCCAGCCTGCAGGCCCACGCCAGGCCATTCCAGAACAACTGGCCACACGTGCCCATCCCAGCAGATAAAGTATGAGTGAAGAAAAGAGGGGGTACAGACCCAAGAGGTGTGGGAGACACTGCCAGCAAGAACAGTGGCAAGCCTTCTGCAGAGCACTGACGTGCCCACCTGTGTGCTGAGACCTGGGTGCACAGGGACTCAGCTCAGTGTGACCACCCAGGATCACGGTCCTGAAGTGTCCATGCCCTACCCTAGACCTGTGGGCACTAGCTGGCCAGGGACTCTGCCAACAAGGCCAACGTCACCAAACTCATAATGGGGGACCCAGACGGTGTGGGAGGACCTGGTGTGCAGCAAGCTGAGAACTTGCTCCGGCCAGGGCAGGAGAGATGAGGCAGGAGGCCATGCCCATGAGGGGGCTGGACCCAGGATGCAGGGGCCGCCAAGTGCTGTGGCTGTGGCTGCGTCTCCGTCCTGCAGGCTCTGGAATGGAGCTCTGCCATGGCCTCGCTGGCCTGGAGGGCACCTCCCATGCCTGCTGGGAGCCAGTGGCCAGTGTATCAGCCAAAGCGCAGTGAGAGACCAGCACGAAGGAGGCCAAGCCCAGGACACTGCCTCCAGAATGGGGAGTAATGGCCTTTCAAAGCCACCACGCTGGGGTCTCTCGCGCTGGCCACCAAGAACTGACGCGCCATGTGTGGCACTGTCAGGGTGAGACAGGAGCTGCCAGGGAGCCAAGGTCAGCTGCGGGCCTGCCTAATGACACACGACGCCCATCTTTCTTGTATGTGCCTCTCTGTACCTTCTAGGTCTAAAGCTCAGAAATGAAAGGCCTGGAACCTTCTCAGCTCCCACTTGGGCCTCCCAGCCACAGGCCAGAATCTCCTGAGTATCCACGCCAAACCCACAGAGACCTTCCTGTGCTGCTCCTCCTGCCCCAGGCCAGCCTCAGCCAGCCCCTGCCACCCAAGAGGTGCCAGCAGGACTCCAGCACTCTCCCCATCCTCCCTTCTGCGGTGGCACCACCAAGGCCAGCCAGCATGCAGGAGGGCCCTCAGTCCTCACAGCCTGCCCCACACCCCAAGCTCCTGCCTTCCACAGAACGTTGCAGTCCCCCCATCCCAATGACCTGAGGGCTTTCCTGGTCTTGTCACCCTGTGCCAAGGACTGTGTGCCCCAGCTTCCCGCCAGTCCCAAGACCCTCCCTACCTAATTCCCACAAAGGCACCTCTCCTGAGCTCACGGTGGGCAAGACGCCCAGCTCTGTCCACCTGCAACCACCTAGGACTGGCTGGCACATCTAGGCTGCCCCTGGTGGTCTGGCCTGTGGGGACCTTCCAAGCCTTCAGAGGCAGGTGGCCCTGCCCATAGTGCCCAGGGTCAATGCAGGTCTGCCACCGGGCAAGTAGCAGGTGGGGGACACTCCGAGGGCCGCTCAGAAGCCCCTCTGCAGGGCTCATCAGTGACCACTATCTCTGCTGCTCACCTGAGCTTGGGCTTGGGGGTGCTAAGGACGCTGTCATCCTCCTCCATGTCAGGGCCACTGTCACTGGGGTTCTCCATGTCCAGTGTGTCATACAGAAGGTCCAGGTCCTCCTCCACCTCAGGGACATGTTCCGCAGGGTCCTGCTCAGAGTCCAGGACCTGCAGCAACACCAAGGGTGCATGAGGGCCCCACAGAGGCCCACACCACATTCACAAAGATTTTTCTTTATATTCTAGAATTCTCATAGGATTTAAATTTCTGATGTTTAATGTTCAAAATCTAAGTCATTATTTTTTAGGTGTTAAATCTAGGTATGATTTATCAGAGGCTGACTTATACAAACAAGATTATGTGTTGAGGTTCATTTTCTGTTGAAAAGATCATTTTTTATCTGATGAGCACGGCACGATTATTGAAAATCAGCTGACTGCACAGGTGTGTCGCTCACAGGTGACATCAAGAACAGCCTCTCAGCTGAGGCTAAAGGCCCAGGGACACACTGCCCCTGGCGTTCTGTGGCTTTGCTGTGTATGCTGACCCAAGACCCAGTGATGCCTCAGCCCATGTAAGAGGCAGCAGCTCTGTCCAAGTGCACGTCCCTCAGATTCCTGCTGCTCCCTAGCCCCACCAGGAGGTGGGGCTGTTGGGAGGTGATCAGGGGATGTCCTTGCAAAAGGGGCTGGAGCTACTCAGGAAGCTGAAGCAGGAGGATGGCAAGTTCAAGGCCAGGCTGGGCAACTCAGCAAGACCCCATCTCAGAAGAAAACAAAAAGGCCTGGGGATGTAGCTCAGGGAGAAAGCAGCCCTGGGTTCAACCTCCAGTAGTGAAAAAAGGAGGCTGTGGGGAGGCACATGCTTCCCATCTGCCCACCACGGACACAGGGCGTAGTTCACAAGGAATAGGCCCTGTGGGCACAGACTGGGCACCTCTGGGAGCTTCGTCTGGACGTCCAGCCTCCAGAACCGTAAGAACACACTGCAGTTGTTTCTAGGCCATCAGCCCAGGGCATTCAGTGCACCAGCTCTGACAGTCCAAGACAGCGACGCGAGCAATGCATGAGGCTGTGTAAATGCCTGACGCAGTGCAGAGGCTGGAGGAGGTCTGTGGTGCACCCTGAGACGAGCTGTGAGCAGCCGTGAGGACGACTCTGGCGACGGCTCAGAAGAGCAGAGCTGTGGAGAGAGCTGTCCCAGAGCCAGCGGGCGGAGCTGTGCCCGCAGAGGCCATGGGGACGCCCCGAAAACGGGAGGAGCACGTCACTGGGAACTGGAGGACGTGGAAGGCACTTGGCTGAAGCCTGTGTGCCAGTGTCTGCTGGAAGGTAGAGAGCTTCCAAGGGACAGCAGGGCCCCGGCCCAAGAAACCAAGCTCAGCGCCAAGGGCACCTGGCTGCTCTTGACTACCTGCAGCAAGGTGCAGCGAGGGAGGGGATCCAAGATGGAACCTGTCGAAGGACGTGGGCTGGGCTGGGCTCAGTGGTGGAGTGCCTGCATAGCCTGTGTGAGGCACTGGGTCTGATTTTCAGCACCACATATAAATAAGTAAAATAATAGTCTATCAGCAACTAAAAAAATATATACATATAAAATTTTTAAAAAGGAGAAGGGAAGGATGTAAGATCTGGAAGATTCTCAGTGTGGCCAGTGAACATGAGGTCAGTATGGACAACACAGCTGGAGAGTGGCCCAGAGGCACTTCAGCAGTCCTTGGTGCCGTCCTGCCCCACTGGGGTAGAGTGCAGTGGTACCACGGCAGAGGGGTGCCCACGATGGCAGCTTAGTCTCCAGCTGCCAAGGGCGGGGAGGACTGCAGGGATGTGCCTCCAACCTCGACAGCTGCTCTGCAGCTGCACCCGCAGCGCCGGAGGAGGGGCCGCCTGGGTCTGGGGGCCCACTCCCCACCCAGGGTGCCTGCAGGATGGAATATCAAAGATGCTCATCTCCAGCCTGGAGAGTCTAAATTGCCCTGCTGGGTTCTGGCTTCCTTGGGACGGTTCCCTGCCCTCTTCTTCCTGGAGTGGGAATACCCATCCTGTGTCGGTGCCACCACTACACTGTGGAAGCACATCACTGGTTTCACAAGCTCACAGCTGGAGGAGTCTGTCTCAGAACAAAACCGCTGGAGTCCAATCCATCTCGATGCAGATGATATCCAAATTTTGGTCTTTAAATTCTTAAGTTGAGGCTGGAATGAGTTAAGATTTTGAGGCTACTGGGATGGAAAGAATATATTTTGTATGTGAGTAGCACATGAATTTTGTGGGCTAGGGTCTAAATGTGACCCCTAAAATTCAGATGTCAAAACCTGACCCCAACGCAACACGTTAGGGTGGGCTTTTGGGAAGTGATAAGTGGCCTTATAAAGGAGGTCAGAGGAAGAGTGTCCCTCCCACCTGCCCTGTCATGTGAGGACGTGCGGACAGCACTATCTGTGAGGACCAGGCCCCCTGCAGACACCTACTCTCGGGACTGGGAGTGATACATTTCAGCTACATCTTAGTTACCCAGGCCAAGGTGTTAGTTCCAGCAGCAAGAGTGGTCTAAGTGGGCCCACCACCCAGCAAGTGGCTGCACCTTACCAAGGCTCTCCTACGCCTCCCAGGGTTGCTGTGAGGGCCGCAAGCTGGGCAGCTTTGGGAGGCTCGCACTGACCAGGAGCGCTCACACATGGGGACGGAGCTGGGCAAGATGGTCTGGACCTCACCCCAGAGGAGTACAGGGGCAGATAAAGAGATCACAACTTGATCAACCCACATGAATGTTACGCTACCCCAGGAGACCATCCCCATGAAAAGGAGAGTCCTTTACCCAAGTACAGTGTCTGAGATGTTGGCCAAATTTTCACAATTTGAGCTGAATTCCAGAAGTCAGAACCAATCTGTATGGGTCAGGTACATTCTGGGACTCAGTCCAGGCGCTGGGCAAGTGTGGAATCCCATGGGAGAAATCTAGCTAAGGATACATTCCTCCATCGCCAGGCACGCAGGACAGGCCAGCGAGAGGCCAGGCCAGGGGTTTGCTTTGCTAAGTGTCCCCTCTGTGGCTGGACTTGGGACTCTTTCACTGCAAGAAGTGAGCAAAGACTCGGGGCCTACCAGCCACACCCAAGGAGGAAGCCATCCTCCTTAGAGGCCGGCTGCTATGTGGGTCCTGAAAACACTGCTGGCCCCATGTGGCCAAGCCACACCATCTCAGTACTTATGCCTTAGCAGAGCAGCCACAGAGTATGGGTGCTCTGGGGACGTGGCCCTCATGTGCAGGGACACAGAGCTACCATGTGGGCCATGAGGCCAGTGGTAGTGCCCCAGAGTGGCAGCACCAAGTGCCTCCTCTCTACTGCAGCCCAGCAGCACACCATGTTTAAAGCACCAAGGAAGCCGGGCGCATGCCTGTCATCCCAGCACTTTGGGAGGCTGAGACAGGAGGATTGCGAGTTCAAAGCCAGCCTCAGCAAAGGTGAGGCGCTAAGCAATTCAGTGAGACCCTGTCTCTACATAAAACACAAAATAGGGCTGGGGATGTGGCTCAGTGGTCGAGTGCCCCTGAGTTCAATCCCCAGTACCAAAAAAACAAAACAAAACAAAAAAAAGGAGAGCACCAAGGAGTCTTTCTTTCCATTATGGAAGTTACACAAGCTCATTCTAAAATCTAACAACCCATGCCAAGTTGGCAGCAGAGTCACTGCCTGTGGCAGGGGCACTGCAGGGTCTGGGCACTCTTGCTTGATTTTGGGGAGCTAAATGGCTCCCCAAATAAAGCCTATTTATAAAAGCTAATGGACACAAAACCCCGGTGTCCACCCTCCCTGGTGATCATGACTTGGAGCTGTACACACACAGAGCAGGCCATCCTTGGCTCTTTGCTGGCATCTCTCAGGTTGTCACCCAGTCTGGTGGGCAGAGGGCAATGCCCTGCAGAGGGCAAGCGCAGAGCCTTGGCTGCCCAGAGCTCAGACACCTCCTCCCAGCAGGCTGCTCTGCAGGGAGGCCCAGCCCACTCACCTCCTCGGACACTTTGAACCTCCGCAGCAGCGCCACCACCTTCTGCTTGAAGTTCTGTTGCTGCAAAGCAAGCAGCAGAGTCAGGAGCAACCTGTTGCTGCCCTGGGGCTCCATGAGGCCGTGCCTGGGCCTCCTGCTGCAGCTGGGCGGGTGCCAGGGAGAGCAAGCGCTGGCGTTGCCGTTCTTTCAGAAGACTCCACAGCCCTTCCTGGCCTCCCCGGTCCCCTCCAGGAGGCTGCTGGGCATGGCACTCGGCAGGCATGGTGGACAAGGTGGCGGTGCCTGCTCAGTGGACAGTCTGAGCCCCACTGCTCCCTGGCTGCCCTGGGCTGCAGAGCCTCAGCTCTAGCCACTGGTCACCAGTGAGGGTGAGCCCCCAGCCACCTCCCTTCAGAGGTCAGCCCAGGGCCCTGAGGCTGAGGCTTGGACTGGTGCTAACTATGGTCCAGGACACCTTGGTTTCACTATGTGGGAGCTGCTGGTACATCACAGGCACAGCCTCCTTCTCACATGCTGCCACAAGTGGGCAGTGCCTGTCCCCTGTCAACACTAGCATGGACTGCCCTGGCCAACCCACGCCCCCATTCCTGCAGGGCACAGCCCAGCGCTGGGGTCTGAGGGTCTCCAGTGCCCAGCGAGGGACACTGAGGCTGCGGATGGGCTGAGGCCTACCCAAGTCTTCTTCCTCGAGGAAGGCCTGACGGCACCCTGCCAGGCTCCTGTGCCAGGGTCCACGCAAAGCGCAGCCAGCCACACGTAAGGTGTGCAGTGGAGCTGAGGCAAGGAGGCAGCTGCCCAGGTCCTGGGAGGCCATGGCACTGAGGGCCAATCTATCTAGCCTCGCTCCAGACCCTGGGCCTCACGACCGTGCGAAGCTGTAGCGAGCGGGGGTCAGGCCGTGGAGGGCAGAGCCCGGCAGGGCGGCACGGGGGCCCGGATGTCCTCTGCCTGCTCACGCCCTCTCACTGACCATGGCCAGGGGCCGACTGTCGAGGACCTCAGCCCAGGGCAAGGCTACAGCAGGGGTGTGTCTTCAAGGCCAGATGTGGGTCTCCAGGCACGTGCCCATGGCACCCCAGCCCAAGCCGCCCCACCCCCACCCTGCCCCAGGGTTAGTAAAACCAGCTTCCACCGACCCTGGTCATGGACGTCGTTCTTACTATCGATCGCCGCTGCTTCTTGGCCTTCCCCACATCAAAGTCATCTTCGTCCAGGTCCTGCGGGCACATGCATGGTGCCTGAGGCCACAGACCACCCACCTGGGCAGGGCCCAGCCCAGTGTGCAGCCACAGGGAGGCCACTGCCGAGGCCACTCTGTGGCCACTCTGGACAGTCTCTCCAGGACCTTCGAAGCTGCCCCTGGGCATGTGGGAGACCCAGGAATGGGCAAACCCAGGGTCTCCCTGAACGCCCCTCCCCAACCCCAAAGTGCCTGTCTGCCAGCCGAGGTGCTCGCTCCTGGGGGTGCCGCCCGTTACCTGCCCCTGCACGGCATCGTCGCTGGCCTCCTGCTCCGAGGAGAAGCTCTCGTACTCCTCCTCGGAGTCGTTGTCTGCGGAGCAAGCACAGGGGACGTGCGCCTCTTGAGTCCTACCTGCTGCCCTGGCAACAAGGTGGCCCGCAGGCCCCCAGCCCACATGGGGCCTGCACCCCGAGCCTGTGGAACTGGCAGAGTCAGCGAGACCACACGACCCTGCTGCAGACCACTCCACCCCTGCCCTCTACATCTCGGCCCGGCTTGTCTGCCTCCAGCGGCCTTCCCTGCCCTGGTGGGAGGGAGAGTGCCAGTCGTGATGATGGCAGCAGCTGAGGGCTGCCCAGCATTCATCTCAGGCCACAGACTGAAGGTGACAGAGAGGACGGCCCATAGGCCTCCTGGTCTCTCTGAAGCCACGCAGGCAGGCCCCAGAGCATCGGGCAGCACTGGCTGATCTCACACGCCTCCTGGGCAGACTGGCAGGGAGGGGCATGGTGCGCCTCACTCACCTGCGGACTTGGCCTTAGGCCCAGCCTGCATGGCACTATCCTCGTGGTCGATGGGCTGGCTGGACAGGGAGACGATCCAGATCTCAGCCACCTTGACGGAGGCCTCCTTGATGCTGCTACAGAGGCTCAGCACCTGGCCACCCTCGGAGGGGTGCTGCATCACCTGGGAGGGGGACAGTTCCAGAACGCATGAGTGTGAAGGGCCCTCCACCCTGGGAAGCCCTATATCTGGGAGCAGGAGGTGCCTGACAGTGGGTGAGAGAGTTCACGACAAAGAGGAAAGGAGGACAGGGCTGGGTGGACAGCCAGGACAGGGGACAGGAGCTGAGCAGGGGAGCCAATCCCCAGGCTGAGAAGCCACAGACAGGAGCCAGCTGGTCTCTGGCACACCCCCTGTGCCTGTGAAGCCACCAACAGCCAAGCAGCATGTGGCATCAGAGTTGAGAGCCAGAGTGGAACCTCAACACAACCACCAGCCCTTAAGATGCCTGTCCAAGGGCCATGTCTGTGGGGCCAAGGAAGAATGACCATCAGCAAGCACAGGAACTACCACATCTGGCTCACATGATCATCAAGCTCCAGGGTCAAGGCCACAAGAGAGTCACAAACCAGAGCAGCCAGGGTGTGTGCCACCCTGCAGCCCCTGCCTGCCTCAGCACTGCCCAGATGGCCTTCTGCACACAGCACGCTCCGAGGCCTCGCTGACAGACCCTTGCTCTTCTGAAGCCACCTAGGTGGCCATCTGATCAGATCCATGTCAGGATTTTATGCATCGGATTCTGTTGTCGGAGCTGAGGCTTGAACCCAGGGCCTTGCACATGCCAGGTAAGTGCTCTGCCACCTGAACTACAGCCCCAGCCCCAAACATCAGATTTTTTAAAAAAAAATTTAGGTCCCAATTTGGGTGTGCTAACTCTACTCAGTAAAAAAATAAAATTGTAAGAAAGCTCCCATCTGCTTTCACATCCTGTCAGAGCCAAGTCAGGTCAACCAGCAGCCCGGTGCCAAGACCCCCCACCCTGGGCTCTGCGTGCCTGTGCGCAGACAGGGGCACAGGCCCCACACACTGCCCGAGCACATGCACTGCAGAGGCCGCTTCCCTCGCCTGCCTCTGCAGGCAGGGCTCCATGTGCCTGTCACCTTCCTGGAGTGACCTCAGACTTGGTACACACAACTGGCTCAGAATCCAAAACATTCTACAGAGGTGGACACCCTACTCCATCCCAGTGACCCAGACTGAGGAAAGGGCCACCGGGCTGCCAGGGTGAGCAGCAGCCTCGGTGTGGGCACATTGGCCCTGCGCACTCACGCCACCTCTACAGGACCCAGGCGGGTCAGGACTCTGCCTAGAAACCCACTCTTCCTCCCCCATGGGGGAGGGTGAGAGGGCAACAGACCCTCCTGTGAGGGCTCTGACCCCCGTGGCCAGCTGCTCCTGAGAGCTCCCTGAGCCTCTGTGCAGGGGCTGGTCCCGTGCGGAAGGCCAGGGCATACTCCACACCAGCCGCCACAGGGGAGTGCGAGCTCCGGGCTGGCTGGGGCCGCCTCTCCTCCCCCTGGCTCCCAGCCTTCCTCTGCATGTCTCCTTTGATGTCCCCAGGCCCAGAACTCCTGGCTTTCCCAGCACACTCTGGGCTTTGGCCAGGGCTCCTCAGGGCTGGTTCCTCTTCCCAGCTAGCAGTCAGGTGAGCTCTGCAGCTGGGAATTCTGCTGGGTGATGCTGGTGGCCAGGGGGACATCCCACTCTGGCCCTGGCGGTAGTGCCACATGGCACTGCGGGGCTCGAGCACCTCGCTCAGGCTGGCCCACGGACACACAGAATGCTGGAGCTGCTGGGGTGCCTTCTGCTGCCACCCTACAGGCTCCATTTTCACCGTCAAAGAACTTCAGAGCCACAAGAAGCTGCTCAGAGGCCAGGAGCATTCCAGCCAGGGAACCGCTGGGCCAGCCTACAGTTCTGAAGCAGCCAGCAGTCAGGCCTGTGGACCTCAATCCTGCCACCCAGCTACCTGGGTGAGTGCACAGGCTGGGGCTCCGCCCACCACCAGGAGCCCATCAGTGTGAGTGGAGGCTACACCTGAGCGTACCCTGGGGGCCATCAGCCCTCGCCCCAGTCCTTGGGTAGCAGTCTGTGTCTGCCCCGGCCCTGACGGCCATCCCACATGCACATGCACATCCCCAAGACCCCCAGCTCAGGCCCTTCTGCCTCCCAAGTCCCTTGGGCAGAGCACATGGTGGGTCCAGAGGGACAGTAGGTGGGCCCAACTACTGCTAGAGGCCCCTGGGCTTCATGGGGAGACCAACCAGCCATCATCTCTTATGTCCATGCACTGGCTTGACCCCTTGTCTCAACCTCAGGGACGTTGTCCTCCAGCCAAGTGCCACCCTTAGACCACAGTACCAGCCTCACCAACAGCCCTGGCCTGCTGCTGCGTGGCAATCCCTGTGACCACACCAGGCTGGCATGGCCCCCAGGTGAGCCTCTGAGACATCCCACATCCTTAAGGAAAGTCAGAGCCACTTCCATCCACCGGTACACCAGCGCTCACGAGATGGCACACAGCCTGCAGTGGCCGCAATGAGGGCAGCCGCTGCAAAGCAGCAAGGACACCAGGCCCACGAGAAGGCTGGGCCGGGCCCGGGCCAGAGGCCGTGGTGGGAGAAGACAGTGCAGGGCCTACAGGAGGGTGCAGGGGACACAGAGGGCAGGCACTGTGGCAGCCTTGGCTCCAGGGAACATAGGGGTGGGGACAGAGCCGCAGGGACACTGGGCTGTGGGGAGTAGAGATGCAGAGGCCATGTCCAGGGACTGGCCCTTTCTCCCAAGAATGGACGGGCTTTAAAGCTGCAGGTGCTGTGGCCAGGCTGGCCTTTAGAATGGTCGCTCCAGCACGACCTAGAGAGTGGAGGGCGAGCCCAGAGTCCGGGGCAGGGGCAAGTTCCAAGAGACAGGACAGGGCGGGCCCGGACGCACAGCACAGTGGGGCAGCTGGGGCCGGGGAGACCCAGGCCTGTGGGGGCTGACGGGCCGGCTGGCACAGGAGTCCAGCAGCCCTGCAGGGTTGGGGGTGCTTGCCCCAGGTGGGCCCAACACAGCTTTATGAGACCCCAGGACCTGAATGCAACCCCATGATGTGACAGTTCCAGGGCCCAAGGGACAGGACAGGGCCTCACTGTCCCTCTTCAGAGCCACTGCTGTGGCCCCAGGCCCTTGAAGTCTAAGCTCCTCAGCCCAGAGGTGCCTGTGTCATAGCCCTGCCATCTGCACAGTCCACTGGCCCCAGGGCCCCCAGAACCCCACAGCTCCCAGGAGACTCGGGCCGGCTGGGCAGCTTTCCTGTGAGCTGCTCCACGTGCTCCAGCCAGTCCCACATTTGGGGCTGGCAGGGGCCAGGTGGGATGCCCAAGAGGAGCCTCTGCGAGGGGCTCCAGGACAGGCTACTGGCCTTCTGCCACGTGGGCAGGCGTGCAGCAGGGGTGCACATGGGCTGCATGCATGGCTAGAGCCATGCTGTGGGCCGGGGACCGGGAGCAAGGAGCACAGACAGGCTGAGCTCAGCATCGCAGTGGCACCCACCTCTGTGGTCATGGTGGGGTGAACACCGGACACGTAGGAGCAATCTGCCACATATAAATGCTTGATGTCCCAAGGACCAGACTGAGCAGCACCACACGGGCCCAGGCACTCACCTCAGCCATGTTGATGGAGCCTGCAGCCAGCGTCTTGTAGCCCAGGATCGTGCGGTTTTTGTAGCGCTTTCTGCGCTGCAGCATGATCTGAAGCTTGTTGCCTTCTCTCTTCAGGAAATGTGGGTACTGTAGGCAAAAGTGAGCTCCCTCAGGTGCCCAGCACAGCCTGCCCCTGGGCCATGAGGTCAGGTCTGCATGGGGTGACCACTGATGCTTCTTTTTTTTTTTTTTAATTTTTTTAGTTATTGATGGATCTTTATTTTATTCATTTATTATTTATACGTGGTGCTGAGGATCGAACCCAGTGCCTCACGCATGCTAGGCAAGCGCTCTACCACTGAGCCCCAGCCCCAGCCCCCCACTGATGCTTCTTGAGACCCTTCCAGGGTTGCCCCTGGTCCCCAGGCCCTTTGTCTCCCAACACCCCAGGAACGAGCACAGCAGTGAGGCTCAATCCTGGAGCGGAGCTGTCTGGCTCCACTTTCACACTGCTGGCTAAGCTGGCAGATGGGAATGATGTGCCAAGATATTTGGGCTGGGGACCAAGTGTGTCCACACATGCCTGAAAGTCACTACCGTGGCCCTGACCCCGGTGCATTCTCCCACCTTCAGGCACGTGCACCCTGTAGCTGGGGAACAAGAGGGGACGCTGCCCACTGAGGGCCACTGTGCCCAGCAGATGCTCACAGGTTCTTTCTCAGAGTCCACACAGAGAAAGCACCTTGAGACCGAGGCAGACGGCCCGCTCCTGGCTGCAGCAGGCCGCAGGCCTGTCCACACCTCAGCTGCCAAGGGCCATGCACTCAATACAGGCAAATCCTGTTTGGGAAATTACACCTCAATGAACTGGACACCCCAGAAAGTCACAAACTACAAAACCCAGGAGCATGTTGGTGGGGGCAGCTCCCAGTGGCCGGCTCCAGGCAGCCAGCAAGAGAGGCAGCCGGACAGGGCAGGGATAGGGGCTGGTGGAGCAGTGATGGGGAGGGAGCAGGTGGGAGCTGGCAGGGACTCGGGCATTTCACCACAGAGGCACACATTTAAAAGGAGAAGAGGATTTGTAGGGAGTTAGAATGAGTTGGGTAGCGGGTTGAATGAACTGGGGCCGACTTGGCTTTCCAGAGGGGGTCTGTTTCCCACTGGTCTTGGGAGGTGCCCAGCCACATCTCAGCTGAGCAGGACAGTCCACCACTCGGCACACCCGGACGCACAGGGCTGTGAACTTAGTAGCCTGAGCTCCCCTGTACTCCTGCCCATCTTCTCCAAGTGAGAGAGTGAGCTCAGGTGGGGCTGCTGTGCGCTCATCACTGCATCTCCAACCATGGGAAGGTAAAACAGAGCATGCACGGCAAGGAAATGTTCTGCTCATTTAAAAACAAGCCACAGCCAAGAGAAGACCAAAGCAAGAAAGGACACAGGTAGCCCTGGTGAGGGAGTGTCCATCACTGCAGGCACTGACCAGGGCACCAACAGAGCACTCCATCACCCTGAGCTGGACTCACCTGCAGAGAGAAGGTCAAGGCCAAGTCGGTTTCCACCTGTCCACTGGGGGGCAGCACAATCTCATGAGATCGGAGGACCCTTTTGGAGCCCTGTGAGGAGACAGATCTGCTGATTGAAATGAGATTTTAAAATGAAACCAACAACATGGTCACAGCGTCACTCTCTAAGCCATCAGGATGAAAGTCCTCCGCCTGGACAGGAGGCCTGAGCAAGGGGGTCTCAGAGGCAACAGGGGACATGCACCAGAGCCTTGAATACATCCTGACCCTTTGCGGCACCAACCCCACCTCTAGGACCTGCCCAGGGTTGAGGGTCAGGAGGGGTTCCTGCCACGGTAGCAGTCACCAAGACACCTCACGGCAGGACGCCAAGCCCAATCTGGAGGCCAGCACGCAGGGCGGCCATGTTAGAAGAGGCAGGTCACACAGGGTGACAGCCTCAGAGGATGTCCTTGGAAGCCTCGCACTGATGGCACAGAGATACTGCAGCCAGGAGGGAGAGGGAGGCACGATCTGGGACAGACGCAGAGTGCACACACTCCAGGCACAGAGAGCGTTAGTGCCTCGGCCGGAAGGAGACGCCCATCGGCATGTGGAAAGCCACTGGACGAACTCAACAGGACCCAGCCTCCTGCGCTATACCAGATTTCACTCCAGTGGACCAACGCTGCCCTCACGAGGCTGCCTAAGAGGATCCGTTCCACGGAGTGTGGTGGCCACGCCTATAATCCCAGCAACTCAGGAGGCCAAGGCAAGAGGATTGCAAGTTCAAAGCTAGCCTCAGCAACTTAGCAAGGCCCTACACAACTTAGCAAGGCCCTGCCTCAAAATAAAAGGGCAGCCGGGCGCGGTGGCTCACGCTTGTAATCCCAGCACTTAGGGAGGCTGAGACAGGAGAATCTCGAGTTCAAAGCCAGCCTCAGCAATGGCGAGGTGCTAAGCAACTCAGTGAGACCCTGTCTCTACATAAAACACAAAATAGGGCTGGGGATGTGGCTCAGTGGTCGAGTGCCCCTGAGTTCAATCCCCAGTACCAAAAAAAATAAAATAAAAGGGCAGGGGATGTGGCTCATTGGTAAAGCACCTTTGGGTTCAGTCCCAAGCACAAAAAAAAACCAAAACAAAAGCATCTATCTGTTCCAGCAAGGGCACACCTGAGGACTGTGTGCTGAGCGACAAAGGCAGAGGCCAGGTGCGCTGGGGCCAAGCTCCACAGGGTCACACACAGGCAGAGAGGCCAGATGCGCTAGGACCAAGCTCCACAGGGTCACACACAGGCAGGCAGTGTGAGGTCTGGGGTGGGCGGGCAGCTGAAGGGAGGGGGTGAGGGGGAGCCTGGGGATGGAAAGGACAGGAGGGTGTGCACTCAGCACCAGGAGCCAGAGCAGGGTCACAGGGCAGGGAGCAGCAGGTCTCTGGCACAGGCGTGGAATGGCCTGAGTGGAGGGACACCACGGCTCTGCTGACACCAGCTGTTGGCAGGGGACAGAGGCCCTCCTCACAGCCCTCCTTCCTCCCCTGTCCCTGCTCGGCTCCCTGTCCCAGCACAAGGTCACCCTAACTTCTGTACTTGGTTTTTTTGTTGTTTTTTTTTGCCACTGGGGATTGAACTCAGGGGCACTCGACCACTGAGCCACATCCCCAGCCCTATTTTGTGTTTTATGTAGAGACAGGGTCTCACTGAGTTGCTTAGCGCCTCGCCAGTGCTGAGGCTGGCTTTGAACTTGTGATCCTCCAGTCTCAGCCTCCTAAAGTGCTAGGGTTACATGCGTGCGCCTCCATGCCTGGCTTCACCCTAACTTCTGTATCTCGGAGGACCTGGACCTACCCGCCCTGATGGCAAGATAGGGCAGTGCACAGATGCAGCCAGAGGGCCCGGGTGCCTCTGGGAGGCAGGGAGCAGGGCCTTGGCTTGGGGGAGACTAACACACAGGGGCCAGGAACATGCTGGGGCATGGGGGCAGGGGGCATGGGGGCAGGGGCCATGGGTGTAAAGAGCGACAGTCCAGCCCTGTCCAGCCTGTCAGACACAGGCAAAGAGTAGGTGAACAGGAGACCTAAGTAGGGGAGGGTGCCCTGGAAGAAGCAGTGAGCCGAGGTCTGTGGGGAGGTCACCATGCTCGTGCATGGAGGGTGGACAGCCTGTCAACTGGGAGCACACAGCTGAAGAGCGGGCAGGCCAGAGGGCTCAGTAGCAGCGGGCTGAGCAGGGCTCAGGGAGGGGTCTAGGGAGGGGCCGGGAGCAGGTCAGAGCAGGAACAGGACAGACCCAGATGCCCGTGGCCAGGGCTTGCCCTTGTGACTTCCTGCAGCATTCTGAAGACGGGGTGAGACCGATCTCTCCCCTGCCAAGAGGCCCCAGCACAGCCACATGGCCCCATCCCCTGGAAGGCTCCTGAGCAGCCTGTGATGGCTGTGGGGTCCGCTGGAGGGCTTCGGCCATGCCCAGCAGCCCGGGGCCTCCTCAGGTCAGGTCTTGCTGCCCAGGTGCCTTCAGCTGCACCAGACACAGAGGACAGACCCAGGCGCTGAGGACCAGCAGTGTCTCCAGGAAGAGCAGCCGCTCCAGGCCTTCTTTGGAGTCAGGGCCTTTCCAGGTGGAGGCAACTGAGGGGCGGAGTCCAGACGGCCTCCGGCCTCCTCCAGCATAAGTGGCTTCTCAGCAGGAAAAGCACCAGGCCTGCTGGTGCCAGGGTTCCACACCCCACCCCTGTGCTCTGGCACATCAGAGGCCCAAACTGGGCCCCGCAGGCCCCTGTACCAGGGCTGAGGGCCTGGGTCCTCACAGCAGCATTCTGCCCCCCAAGGATGCAGGTCAGGCTCGCCCAGGAGCACACAGGCCTCGAGGCCCCGGAGGCAGTGGGCGGGAGCTCTGCAGAGACCACACTCCTGCCAGGGGCTGCCTGCGAAGGTGCCAGGAGGTGCCCCTGGGAAGCCAGAGCCTGAAGCCATGTCCTGTCCCCAAAGAGTGGACCTGGGACCTCACAGCCCCCAAAAGGCTGAGGCAGCTGCAGGGCTGGCAGGCACCAGGGGGTGCAGCCTGGCAGGAGACCCACTTTCGTGTCTGGAACTGGACCCTTCAGAAATGGCCACTTGCTCAAAGCCTCAAGTAAAACCAAACAGAAGCCTGCCACCTGCTGTACGGAGGCCAGGGAGTTGGTGCCAGGCCCTCCTCCAGCCTCCTGCGCCCCTGCCCTGAGCCTGCCAGCACCACACTGAGAGGGAGCAGGAGGGAGCCTTGGGAGAGGTGGGCTGGGCTCACCTGCATCTTGACTGCAATCACCACTGACGCGAGCTCCTTCTCCAGCTCCCTGAGGACCGCCAGCTTCTTCAGGGTCAGGGTGCACAACCTGGAAGGCGCACGCAGCTCAGCCTGGGTGTTGCCTGAGGGCCCCATACCTTGCTCCCACCAGCCTGGCTATCCCACCTCCCAGAAGCTTCTGCAAGACTGGCCTGCTGCAGCCACGCTCAGGCCCCGCACGTTGTGGCCAGGGCCTTGCTCCACCGGAGGCGGCTCAGCAGACAGGCAGGAGAGAAGGCCCACACAGGGATCCCAAGAGCCCTCCCATAAGACCGCAGAACAGAGAGGCCCCCAAAGACCAGGGTGCCGGTACCACTGGCTCCCAGCTGTGGGAGCAGAGACCCCAGCCCACACGGCACTCTCCACCTGGCTCCCCCAGCCCATCCAGTGCTCCCTAACCTTCCCACTGCCAAACCCACCTCTTGTGTGACTGTGGGCTCCCATGGGCAACCCCAGTCACAGCAGGGTCAAGTCTTCCCGACAAGACCACCTGGTGGACTTGGCCCACCTCGGGAGCCCCAGCCAGCAGGGAGCAGCAGAACCTGAAGCCTCGCACTGCGGCCCCTGCGGGGAAGGCCCTCCAGCACAGCGGGCAGCACAGGCCTTGCCACCCTGCTTAGAAGGGTGCATGACCTAAAGTGCAAGGACTGCTTTTTCTGGAACTGTCCACTTGATATTTTTGGACTGTGGAGAAACTGGTGCACTAAGACCCCGGAGAGCAAAGCCGCAGACAAGAGGTGACGGAGAGGTGATCAGGAGGTGGTGCCGCGCAGCAGGCCAGCGGCACACTCCCAGCACCCGGTGTCAGCGAGGGGCCTCGACCAGGGCATGCAGCATGTTAGGGGGCGGGACGGGCCGAGCAGGGCTCACGGAAAGAAGAGGGGCTGCCAGTAGGCACCCCAGGCGCCACGGAGAGCCCCTGGGAAGGAGACGCCGACAAAGCAGGAACGAAGGCAACCAGAGAAACAGGGCGCGGCAAATGCCAGTGATCTCGACGATGGACACATTTCAGAAAACTTCTGGCTGAACAAAGGAAAAAAAGATAAAAATCCTCACTGCCTGGAGTAACAGAACTAAGGCCTGCAGACATCAGAGCACAAGTAGGGAGCAGGGCCAGCAGCACTTCCTCAAGGCCACCAACTAGCCCAACCACCAAGAGGAACAGTCATGGGCTCCTCTGGACTAACCAGCGAGCAGAATTACCAGCTCAAATGTCCTGCAAAAGGAAACTGCGCGAGCTCAAGCTGAGACCAGAAGCAGAGGGCCCAGGGGCGTGGCCCAGGAAGAGCGCCAGGGAAGGCGGTGGGCCCTGGAGAGGACAGGCCTAGTGGAGGCCTGCTCGGTGGGACCCCAGTCCATCCCGCCTCTGCTTCCTTTGCTGCCTGGCCGACTGAGCAGCCTCCTCTGCCCAGTGCTCCCCTGTGACCTGCCCAAGAGCAACTGGGCCTGCTCACCACAGATGAAACCTCTGAACTGAAAACCAACCCCCCGACTGGTTCTCCTGGGTGTGCCTGCAACGCTGGT
The DNA here is from genome assembly GCA_028644305.1 of Xerus rutilus. NCBI lineage: Eukaryota > Metazoa > Chordata > Mammalia > Rodentia > Sciuridae > Xerus > Xerus rutilus. The sequence continues at coordinate 241,691 of CM053401.1, forward strand.
CTATACTGAGCACACCTGAGGCTCAGGCCTCAGCTAGGCTGGTCTGCAGAGCGGGCCCAATGCCTGCAGTGCTGTGAGTGGAGCTAGACAGGTGAGTCCGCCATGCTCGGCAGGAACTCTCCATACAGATGGCACAGAGGCCCTTGGCTGACACACACAGAGCAGCCACAAGATGCCCCAGGCTAACGCTGCAGGAGCAGTGAGGGACTGGGCATTGCCCCAAGATGGGACCCAGGCCTGCACATCAGCTCTCACACTGCACAGCCGCTCACATGGACGGGCCCTGCTGGTACGGGAGACAAGGGAAGGCAGGGAGGCACAGGCAGGAGGCCAGCAGCCCACCTGGTCTCAGACCTTGGTCGTGCATGCAGACAACGCCAAGGAAGGTAAGAAATGTGGACACAGCTCTGGAACCAAGAAGTGTCCCCAGCCCACACGGTCCCAGGGCCGCCTGCAGCAGCTACTGCACCCATGCCAGCAGCAGGCAGCTGGGCTCAAAGTTCAAGGACACCCACTCACAAAATCCCCTCAGAAAGGAAACACTTAGGTCTAAAACAATGCAGAGCTGCATGCTGGCAACTGCCAAATGCTGAAGAAAGAGAGGCCAGAGTTGGACAGGCGGACGCACAGAGGGTGCTGCTGACCCTCCCCAGCCCGTCTGCATACCCAGGACCGCGCAGCGAAATCCAGGAAGGCTGCTGACATCAACAAACTGCTTCCACAGGCAGCCGCACAGGAGCCAGAACAGCCCCAGCCACTTAGATAAGGAGAAGGAAGTGAGTCCAGCTCTCAGACAACAGCCCTGCCCTGCAGGGAGCAGCGGCAGCGCCAGTGCCGTCCTGGCAGAGGGTCCCGGCAGAGGGGCGCAGCAGAGGGCGTGGCCCTGGACGGCTGGGAAGCTGCTCCACCAGACCTCTCCAAACGCAAGACTGTGCTCTGCAAAATCACCGCTAGGAGACGGGCTCTGATGGCAGAGTGTGTGCTGACCACATGTTTAACAAAGGATTCTATCCAACTAAAAAAGCCCTCTCAAAACTCATCAGTGTGAAACGACGAGTGAGCGGAACGTAAGGCTCACTGCCAGCAGGCTGTGAAAGGTGCTTCCCGCCAGAGCCACTGGGGAGACGCCGGTCAAACCACCACGAGCTGCCACCACACGGCTGTTCAAAGGGCTCCTGGAGCTCCTGTGCTGGCTGGGACGCCAAGCGCAGAGCCACCCGGAACACACTTTGGCGAGTTCCTGCAATGCCAGGCACACTGCTGCCCCCGCTTGGAATGCCTCCCAGAGAGAAAGCCCAGTCCACTTGGAGACCTGCATGTGTCCCCATCAGCACCCTCAGTGGCCAAGAGCTAGAAACATGCAGAGGAAGACCCGCAGCCCCTGGATGGGAAGCAACCAGGCCACTGGAGGCTCGACAGTGGACACGCATGCCATTCAGAGGTACGGTGCTGGTCACGGGTCAGTGGTAGCAGGCTGTGCAGCTCTCCTTCCCTTCTGGAAGAGCAGCGCCAAGAGCAGAGACTGCAGAGGCCAGGAGGGCATGGCCAGCGTGGGCGACTATCCCGCGGTCCAGACCTGAGAGTGTAGTGGACACAGCATCGGTCAAAACTCAGAGCTGTGCAAGAGGAGGTGCAGAATGGAGCATTATTACGCAACGACTTACTTTTTCCTTTTTGGCACTGGAGATGGAGCCCGGGGGTGCTCCACTACTGAGCCACGTCCCAGCCTCTTTATTTTTTGAGACAGGGTCTCACTAAGTTGCTGCAGCTGGCTTCGAACCTGTGCTCCTCCTGCCAAGCCTCCTGATTTACTGGGATCACACGTTTGCACTACCAGGCTTGGCTATACGATCATTTTTAGAAGTGAAAAAAAAAAACAAAAAGCAGGGCGCACGCCTGTGATCCCAGTAGCTGCAGAGGCTGAGGCAGGGGGCGCACAAGTTCCAGGCCAGCGGCGGCAACTTAGCAAGGCCCTGAGCAACCGTCTCAAACAACAGAGGGCTGGGGTGTAGCTTGGTGGTGAGCACCACGGGTTCAATCTCCAGTGGCAGAAGAAAAAAAGGCAGATCTATGAGACGCACCGACCCACCCCTCCCAGGAACCCTATGTGGATCCTGCTTTTCATAAGCTAATGGTAAGCGTCTGTGCATGCACGCGTGTTCGTGTGCATGTGTACGCACACCCTTGACACTTATCTGGGGGCCGGGGTGTCAAGGTCTTGATTTCTCGCACTTGATGCTCTCAGAATTCCTACTTCCAGGAGTTGGCACTCCTCGGCAGTTCTGACGTGCGGCGGCACAGCGGGGACACGGGGGCTCTGTGGGACTGTGGCTTCCGCCTTAGGGGGACACTCTTGGCAGATGCCCAAGGCCCCGGCTCACGGCTGCTGTCTGCTATGGCTGTGCTCAACTTCAGCCCCCAGGGGTTCAGTGGGTTCTCGTGTTCTAGCTGATGCTACTTGCGTTAAAAGGATGATCGTTTGCATAGAGGAGCCGAGTCAGACACATTCACCGTGTGCCGCTGATCCAAGGCTGGTTTGAAGAGAAAGGACTCAGCTTTGATCAGGCAGGAGGACAGTTGCCTCAGGACATCAGGATTCAAGGAAGTCGGGCAGGTCCACCAAACAGCCGCGCAGCAAGCCTACAAGGACATGCCTGATGAGCCTGCACCTGGTGCTCACTAGCCTTGTGACGGCGACAGTCAAGTCACAGAAATGAAGCAAAGTGTGTTTGAGGCCGGGTCTGGTAGTGTACACCTGCAATCCCAGCAACTCAAGAGGCTCAGGCAGGAGGATCATAAGTTCAAAAACAGTCTGGGCAACTTAGTGAGGCCCTGTCTCAAGATAAAAAGGGCTGGGAGTGTGGCTCCGAGGCAGAGCACCCCTGGGTTCCATCCCCAGTGCACTCCCTCACCCCCCAAAAAAGTATGTAAAGACAGTATCAATATAGAACACAAGGCTGCCAACAGGGGGCCACGTTCGTACCCCAGGTGCCTGCCGAGCCCATGCGCTCCTGTGGGGTCTGCTGGGCAGCCCGAGGCGGTGCCTGATGGGCGAGCCTGCTGCTGCTCAGGGCAGTCACCAAGGGCTCTGCAGGATGGAGGCTTCCTAAAAAACACAAGGAAGGCCCACCACACCAGTGTGCTCCTCACCACCCCTTCCTCACACCGAGGAGCTGGTGTCCCCACGAGGGTCAGACTGCTGGCTGTCCCTAGACTCCTTGGTAGTGAGTCTCCCATGCTATAGGCAGCAGCTTCCTGCCAGAGTCCAGTCCTGCCTCCTGGGCATCTGGGCAAGGCTGCTGAGTAAGCAGCCTCTGGCAGGTAGGCCCGAGCAGAGGCAATGGGCATCAATTCCTGGGTGGTTGCCCCCTGCTCATTTCTGCCTCCTCGCTGCAGTGGCAGGGCCAAGGCAGCCACCTTGGACCCAGAAGTGGAAGCCAGCCCAGAAGTCGGAGAGCCACTGGCTGGCCATCCCTAAACCACAGCACCCATGTGCACACAGGCCGCAGCGAGCACAGGTGTTCTCCTGGGGTGGGGGTGGGGGGTACAGCATTCCTTCAGCCGGGCCCTGGTCCAATCTGGCAGCCATCCTCGGGACAGCACACCTGCCTGCAGGGAGCCATGTGGCCGGGTGCACACTCCCAGGCCAGGGGCAGCTCCAGGGCACTTTGGTCCTTCGCCCATTTTCCTATTGTGGGGCATTTTCCTATGGGTGTCTAGGAAGTCCTCATTCTAGACACTGTCGGTTTAAATACACTGCGAATGCCACCTCCTAGTTGCAGGATGTCCAGCGACAGGTGTTATCGTCTTGTCTTTGACGACTGCACTCCCAGACAGTCGTCAGCCCACCCGGCTTTGCTTCCTCCTTCCTACCCGAGGCGCTTCACCCACTCGGTACGGTCACGTCGGGTGTGAGGCAGTGACCGGCCGTGTTCCTCCCTGCGTGTGCCCAGGTACTGCAGGCCTGCACAGGGGCCACTGCGCTGCACCCGACAGTCCACCTCGGCGACGCGGATCGGCTCACTTCATACAGCTCATCTGAACACCTTTACATCTGCGGGGGAGACACAGCCTGGTAAGCAGTGGATGTCTGTGTTCTCCCCAAATGTGTGAAGTCCTGACCCCCAGTAGGAAGTGGCTAGGTTGGGGGGCGGCTGTAATGAAAGAGACCCCAAGAGCCGCTGCCCCTCTGCCAGGTGGGGATGCAGCACGAAGGCTCGCTGTGAGCCCCGGTCCGTGTGGCACAGCAGCAGCCCAGCCTGGGGAAGCCCACCTCGCCAGGCTCCCCTTCTCTCAAGCTGCCTGTCCACTTCAGAATCCGCTTCCCAAACCACGGGAGACCCACAGGGAACTCCATGACCTCGTCTCGTTTCTCTGTTCCCTGTCGGACGCCCAAGCTTCTCCGGAGTCTCAATCCTAGTGCTTCTGTGAACAGCACTTTATTTTCCAGTCGCTCGCTGCTGGTTCTGCGTGCTGACCCACACCACTCACACCTGGGGCCTGCTCTGGGCCTAGTGCCTTGTGTCCTCTCGTTCCGCCCCTGTGAAGGGCAAGGTCACCTCACGTGGCAGTTTTCTTCTTTGCGCTGTCTTACTTTTGTGCCCCTGCGGAGCCCAGTGCTGAGGAGCAGTGCTTCCCCGTGGCGTCCGCCCATGCAACACCGCCCAGAGCGCGCTGCAGGGACCGGCCGCCAGCAGCAGGCACTTGCAGAGGGAAAGAGCGAGCTGAGCAGCCCAGCAGCCCACGTGGGCGTCCTGGGCCCGAAGGCGCCCTGCAGCTCGGAGGCGCCCCTGCTCCACATTCCTGGAGACTCGGATTCCTCAGGCGCTCCCGCACTGGGTCTGAGTGAGGCATGGACAGCACCAGGCCCAGGGAACCCCTTGCTCTGGCTCTACCTTCTCTCCCTGGCCTCCCTGAAGGGCCCTGAGGGTTTTCAAGGCACCACTGCCCCTCAAAGTGGGCAGCCCAGCTCCTTCCCAGACCCCCCAATCTCTGGAACTACATGAGGCAGAGTTTGTTTCTTGAAGATTCAGTAAAAGTCACCAGAGGGCTGGGGCTGGGGCTCAGTGGTGGGCGCCTGCCTCGCATGCGTGAGGCCCTGGGTTCCATCCTCAGCACCACATGAAGATAAACGAATAAATAAATGCATAAAAAATAAAGTAACGTTATAAAAAAGAAAACAGTCACCAGAGGAGCCACTTGGTGCGCTCCAGGGAGGACTGGGGCTTCGGTCCCCGTCAGCTACTGCGCACAGGTGGAGCTGCCTTATCTGAACACCTGGCCGGGGTGCTGGGGCTGGGCCCTTGGAATGTCTGCGTCCACGCTACAGCCCGGTGGGGGCTTTGCACTCTCACGTCCTGCCACTCAGGAAAACGCAGGCGCTGGAGCACTCTGGGTTTCGGCTTAGGGATGTTCGACTGATAACTCATATTTTTTTCTAGGAAATTATTCTATCAAGGTTTTCACCTTTATTGGCAACGCTGTTTAGGGTTTTAAACTCCACTGTCACTTCGTCCTGCGAGCATGGTGTGCGTCCTCCTCTCTCTGTGTTTTGGCGCCAGGAACTGGACCTGGGGGGCCAAACAGCTAGACACACCCCAGCACTTTGTAGTTTTCATTTCATGACCGGGTCTCGCTAGGTTGCTGAGGCTGGCCTCCAACTTGCGATCCTCCTGCCTGGGCCCCCAGTGTCACTGGGGTTGCAGGCTGCAGCACCACGCCCAGCACCCTTGACCCACCTTCGCCTGCAGCCTGCCACCCCATCAAGTGTTTCCAGACCACATGTTTCTGGCCTGTTCTTGTACTTCACCAAGACTGCAGAGTCACCAAGATCACTTCACCAAGATCACTTCACCAAGACTATAAAGAGCACTTTATAATCTCCATTCTAACTTTGCAAAAATTCACTCTATTCTTCACAAAATTTGAGTTGGATGCTCCCACGAGGAAGTAACAATCTTGTTTTCTAATATATGCATTTAAAATGAGTTCTGTGCTGGGACACGGTGACACCTGTAGTCCCAGCCACCCGAGAGGCTGAGGCAGAGGATCACTTCAGCCCAGGAGGAGGAACCGTGTGATGTGGTGAGACCTCATCTCAAAAAACCCAGAAAAAAAAGTCCCAACATCAGGCCCTGCATGTGGCACCGACGTGGGCTTCCCACTGTCTGGGTGTCTTTCTGGCGCTGCGTCTGTCCTGCTCCAGCCAGGTGGCTGCAGCTGTCGGCGCCTGCCAGGCTCCCTAGGCCCCAGCAGAGGCCGGCTCCAGGCCAGCCTGGTGCCTCCCAGGACAGCCTCCACACAGCACGGAGGTGCTGCCCACGCGCACCGGCCCTCCTTCACCCCGCTCCCTCCCACTGGCCATGCGGGCACATCCAACGGCCACCCCATCTTGTCACAGCAGCAAGTCTTGCTGTGTGACCCCTTCTGTCTCCAGCAGCCATTCACAGCCGCAGATCCCCAAGAACCTGCACAGCAGGGGCCACGGAGCCCGTGGTGGCCTCAGCTGGACACCTGGAGGCTGGACTGTAGCAGCTGAAGGAAGGAGCTGCCTCCATTGCGGGGGCCAATCTGAAGAGACGCCAGGGCCAGGTGCTGCAGGGAGGGGGCCGGGGCCGTGAGGAGGGCAACCTGAGAGTTCAGATTCAGCTGGGGCCAGGCCCTCCGCCAGCCAGGACGCTAGAGCTGACCAGTGCTGGGAGCACCCAGAGCCTGGCGTGGGGACAGAGGGTAGGGCAGAGGTGCCTGGGTTACGGTACTTGGGGCCCTCAGGCAGTCGGCGTGAGAGTGGAGCCTCCCCTCCAGGGACAGTGTCCATCAGCAGCACATGGCCTGCAGGAGGGCAGAGTGAGGGCTCTCCCCACAGGGAGCGAGGGGCCATCTGAACCCAGGGCCCTGGGTCATGTGAGGCGACTTCCCTGACAGGGAATTCAACAGCCACACCAGCAGCCAGCGCTCCAGGAGGCCGACCACTCAGAGGGCAGGGGGAAGCCTGCCAGCACCCCAGAACAGGCGCTGCCCCCAGCCGGGGCACACAGGACCTGGCGGCCCAGCCCAGCAGTGAGCTCCCTGCAGGACTGGAAATCCCCTCCTGCACATTCCTATGTGCCACACGAGCCAGAGGTGAGACCCTGCTGCCCTGGGGGACTCACATGGGTGACCAAGGAGGGCACCTGCTGTTCATGCGTCCCAGTTGAGCGGGGTGTCCCTTTAAGCCACCACATTCTGATGCCTGGGTCAGCTGGGCTTCCCTCATTACACCTGCCCCTGGGTAGGGGTAGCTCTCAGAGGTCAGGGTGTGGACGCATCCGTCACCAGGGTGGAAGAGCCTGGGCTAAGCAGGATCCCAGGCAGAACTGGGGGGCCACCCAGAGCCCAGCCAGGCACAGAGAAAAGCTGTGTGTGCTGGGGGGACTGAACCTGGGACACACAACTACTGAGCTACGCTCCCAGCCCTTTTTTATTATTTTAATTATTTTTGAGACAGGGTCTTGCTAACACGCTGAGGCTGGCCTCAAACCTGTGATCCTCCTGCCTCAGCCTCCTGAGTTGCTGAATTACAGATGTGGCCACTGCACCTGGCTTCTCTTTTTGAGGTAAAATATGCACACAACATAGAACTGGCCACATCCCCACTTCTGAGTGTACAGATGGGTGGCACTGGTGCAGGTACGTCTTTCCATGCCACCACCACCCTCCACCTCAGGGCCCCTCCACCTTGCGAGTGTGAAACCTGCATATGAGACAGCTAGGCAGCCACCGTGCCATCTCCTGGCCCTGTGACCCCAACCACTCCTGAGACCTCATGTAGTACAGTCACCAGGATCTGTCCTATGGCTGGCAGATGCTACTCAGCATGAAGTCCTCAAGGACCCGCCCTGCTGTCCCTCTGAAGGCTGAACTGCGTTCCATGGTGGATGGACCAGTTCGTCCATTCGTGTGTCCCCAAACACATGGGCTGCTCCCACCCCGTGGCCGCGTGCATGGTGCCGCTGACACCTCTTCCACATCTGTGTCTTCCGAGCATGTGTGCAGAACTGGAAGTCTGGCCACCGTGGCTGCAGGGTCAGTGCTCAGGCAGCCCACGATGTCTCCACACTGCGCCGCTCACGCCCCCCAGCAGCCAACAGGGCAGTGGCTTTAGCGCTGACTGCACAGCCTGCTGTGGCAGAGAGCGGCACACACCTGCAACGCCAGCGACTTGGAGGCTGCGGGAGGAGGCCACAAGTACCTGCCAGCCTTAGCTGGGAATGCCACGAGTCTTTGTCTCAAAATAAAAAATAAAGAGACTGGAGATTGTAGCTCCATGGTAGAGCACCCCTGGGTGCAGTCCCCAGCACTGCAAGATAAAACACCTCCAGTGGGCAGGGTCCCCCTGAGGTGGCGGTGTCCTCGGGTGGGAGGGCCCTCACCCTTCCTGCTAGGGCACAGCACAGTGTCTGTTGGGGCCTGAGTTGAAGTCAGAGGTTGGCCACGTCCTCTGTTGCCCAGCGTCCCCTGGAGAGTAAGGGCTGGGCCTTCCTCACTGCCCCTGCCCAGGGCCTCAAGCTTGGCTCCAAGGGTAAGCAGCGGTGCTTGTATGTGAGCAAAACACCATTTGCCCCTCTTTTTAATTTGCATTTTAATCCTAAAATGAAAAGCTCCAGGCCCTTCTAATGCCTGGCCAGCAGCCTCCTGGCCACCAGGAAAGACCCCAGGCCCTTCATACTCCTGGCTCTCTTCTCCCCACTCAACCTTCCCCTGGGTGTCCTCCAAGGGTCTTAGACTCTACATCGTCCTCTCCGGTTGGATCCCACCTGCTCACTGGAGGGAGGTGTGGTCCTCAGGTGGCCGTGACAGGCGACGACAGACAAGCACAAGGACCCAGCTGGGGCCCTGGGAGGGCTTGGATCTGCTGCAGACCTGTACACGCTGGGGGCTGCAAGGCAAGCGCAGGAGTGGGGCTCTGCAGGCCTGCGCCCGGCCCTTGGGCCACATGGGCTCCACAGGTGAAGGCCAAGCTGGTCCCTGGAGAAGCCCACACCTGAGAGGCACCGTGCCCAAGGGTCGGCTGGAAGGCCAGCAAGGCCAGGGAGACCCGAACACAAAAGCACAGTCAAGCTGAGAGCAGCTGCCCGTCACCAGCTGCCCGGCAACTAGGGGTGAGGTGCGATGCTGCTCCTGCTCTGTGGGTCCTGGGAGAGAGCTCATCGGCCACGCGCCACAGCCTGAGGGCCATGCCAGGGCACCTGCCCTGGCAGCACTTTCCACAGCCTCCCCAGTGGGGTCTCCCAGGACGGCCTGGTGACAGGACTCAGAGCTGGCACACGGCCACTCAGCAGCCCCCTGGCCCCACCTCGCAGCACATGGGTGTCCTCTGGCCGGCTGGCCTCACTCATCCCTCACCCCCTCCTTCCTGGACTCTGGGCACAGGGGTCCCCGCCCCATCCACTGCCCACCCTCCATGCGGCAGCCAGGACCCCTTCTGCTGAGCCACGCCCTGCCACGCCTCAGAGGGCATCCTCACCAGGTCGGACCTGGCCACCCTGCAGCCCTGTAAGGCGCAACCAGTCCCAGTGGCTCTGGAACCTGAGAGCAGGACAGTACTTCATGGATCTCCAAAGCACTGGCCCTCTGAGGACAGGCCATCCTCCCTGACAGGCAGAACAAGCGGTCGAGACCCCGGCCGTGCGTGGGGCGGACCTGTGGGCCCCTGGCCTGCTGACCCTGTGTTTTGTCACGAGGGAACACTAAGGGGCCTTTTGTTTCTAGGGCTGCCCATCTGAGCAGCGCACCGTGTGGGAGCAGGGCCTGCAGTGGCAGCTGGCCAGGCGCCCCGTGCCCAGCGGCAGAGGAATGCTACAGGCCAGTGCCCTGCCCGCCCACTCCCCGCCCAGCAGGTGCTCCCAGGCCGTGCACAGAGCTGGGCCAGAAGCACTTCTGCAGCTCTGGGTAACAATCCTGACAGCAAACTCCTGAAGACAGCAAGACTCCTCCCGCCGGTGTCTTGAACACTCTGGCACCCTCGTGGGGCCCTGGGGTCGCTGCCAGCTTGAGCTGGCCAAGCTCAGCTGTCCCCAGTGTCCCAGCCTTATCTAGACATGGCTGCTACTGCTAATGAGAGAAGGTCACAGGTGCCTTCTCAGTGTCCCTACCAGCCAGCACTCTGGGCTAGGGCAGCGGCTAGAGAAGGCCAGGGTCGGCCAGGCTCTGCATGCACGGCCTGTGTGGGCCAGGACCAGGCTGGCACCCTCCACTGGGTGTCCCACCTTCTCCCCACGACCCAGCAGAGGCCTCCCCAGGGAAGACAGGTGGCAGGTGTTGGAGTAAAGTGGCACCAGGGCACAGTGCCTGCTGGAGCACATCCTGTGGCACCACCTGTCTATGGTGGGGGGGCCAAGTGGACTGTGAAGCCAAGAGAAGACCCGCCTGGCCCTTGCGGACAGCCCCGCCACGCCCTGCCAGCTGCCGGGAGGCTCCCCATCCTCAGACCCACTGGGTTTGCATCCTGTGGCTCGGTGACTCACAGGCCCCAGGGCCGTCCCCCCTCCCTGCTCCACAGCCCAAAGCCAGGAGCACAGGTGTGCAGATCCGCCTGGCCAACAGCTGGAGGGAGGCAGCCTCACAGCCAGCACCCTGCACGTGGTCCCCCTGACGGAGCCGATCGTGTCTGAGTGCCCTGGGGAGGAGACTGCATGCTCCAGCCTCTCTGGCACAGGCAGGGGATCAGCTCCGCACCAGCTTCTGTTGTAGGAGATGAAACCCAGCCGGTGGGCAGCTGGCCTCTTGGTGGGGGCAGCCTTCTCCCTTCCAGGCTCCACTGAGGCCCATGGGGCCTGCTGAGCTCCAGGAGCTCCCATCCCCGGTCCTGGGGACTGGCTGGGAGACACTGCCATGGAGCCTAGTGGAGGACAAGCCAGCACAGAGCATCACGCCAGGACACTACGAGGAGCCCAGCTGGCCAGAGGCCACTGCCATGGGCTGCGCACCAGGGTGAGATCAGGTGAGGATCTGGATGAGAGAGACACCAGCCAGGGGTGACGCTGAGCCAGGGCCAGGCCCTGATCCCCCCTAAGCTTGTCCCACAGTCTCCACCAGCAGACGTGCCACACTGCCCTAGGCAGTAGAGCCCAGTAGGACAGGAAATCTCACATGACTGCCATTAATGCACTCCAAAGTAATATATTTTGTACTGATTAGTTTAGTTTTGTCTAACTGGAGATTCTTTTTCATGCTGTCTTTATTCAGAAGCCAATTATTCAAGGGTCAACTCTCAAGTGCACTGAAAAAAGAGAGAGGTCTTCTCCCCTGGAGTCTTAAGGAGAATACCCTGGTGGTGGACGGAGTGAATCTGTCTCCATGGAGGACAGGTGGCCGCTTGAACCTTTTTTTTTTTTTTTGGTATTGGAGATTGAACTCAGGGGCACTCGACCACTGAGCCACATCCCCAGCCCTATTTTGTGTTCTATGTAGAGACAGGGTCTCACTGAGGTGTTTAGCGCCTCACCATTGCTGAGGCTGGCTTTGAACTCGCGATTCTCCTGTCTCAGCCTCCCTAAGTGCCACTTGAACCTTTGATTCAGCATCATGTCTGAAGTCACACTGTGACATCTGCACAGGCTCTACTTCCTAAGGGTCAATTTACATTGGGAAAAGTGAAAATGTCTTTGAAATTACTAGCCTACACATTTTTCTAGGTGCCCAGCCAATCAAAAAACATTAGTTCCTATAAAATGTTTAAAGTGCAATGTTCATCACTTTTAAGGATTTTTCTTTGACAGGAATAACTGACTTTAAATGTTAACTAGACTTGTCTGAAACCTTGGTTTTCAATGGGTAACCTAAATTAAAAATGGGTTTATTAGATTTAACATAAATGAGATAAACATTCATAAATGTGTGTCCTAGAGGAGACATCTGAATAATTTGCAAAGTTAAAATACTAAAACATCAACTGCTAAATTTATATTTCAGTGTGCTTGGCTTCTTAAATTCCATAATGTAATATATATTTGAATCTATTAAACGTGTTTTTACAAATTGGTAAAACAGTTTTAAGGTTGCTTGGCTTCTGGGCCTAAACTAAAAGCAAGGTTATTAAAAATTAAAATTCTAACAGGTATAATTCTATATGTAAAGAATACAAAAAGTTTCAGCTGTGTTTTGAGGAAAGTACTATAAAAAGCATAATTTTTTTTTTTTTTTTTTTTTTTTTTGGTACTGGGGATTGAACTCAGGGGTACTCAACCACTGAGCCACATCCCCAGCCCTATTTTGTGTTTTATGTAGAGACAGGGTCTCACTGAGTCAAAAGCATAAAGTATTAGGGCTGGGGTTGTAGCTCAGTGGTAGAGCGCTTGCCTCGCATGCGTGAGGCCCTGGGTTCGATCCTCAGCACCACATACAAAGCAAAATAAAGACATTGTGTCCATCTACAACTAAAAAATATTTTTTAAAAAAAAAGTATAAAGTATTTCATCTTGCTAAACAGGAGTAAATTTTTTTAAATTCAGAAATTTCATAAGGATTGTTTCAAAACATGAATTTAAGAAAGGGTCTAAATCTTTAAAAAAAAGGAAAAAAGAAAGTTATGGATATGAAATTATATTTGAGTACAGAAACCTGGAAGGAAAATGTTTCTGAATGAGAAAGTATTTTGTATGATAAAGTAATATTTTTGTGCCAAAGTCCAACATGAAAGAAGAGGACAGAACTAAGGATGTAAACAGACTATAGAACATCTGAGTAAGTTGCAGAAGGTTTGTGGAAGGTAAATCTCAAAAAGTTTGTGATTAAGGTGGCTATAATAAAAGTTAGCACAGTCATTCAAAATTATTTAAGGGATATTCTAACGTCAAATTTTAATGTACTGATATGAAACAAAGTCTAAAATACTGATCTGTTATCTATCAAGATAATTTCTGTTATGTTTTATTACTTAGGGAAACTAAGTCTCAAAGGAATTAGGGTTTGTATTAGGTTATTATGGAATAGTTGACACTCTAACTGTGACTAGAGACATGCATACATCTGAAATTAAATGTCTCTAAGCCCTAAGTGTTAACGTAAATGTTTGTAAAATGAAAGTTAATGTAGGTTTACAGGCAAGGTAACCAGTAAGTACTCCCTTTTATACATCGTATGCTACATAAAAGGGCCATACTGCCATTTAAAAACCTGGCTTATATCTGTTTGCTTTGACCAAGTGTATTTCTGATTGTTAACACTGCTTCCTGAATATATCAGAGATTTAATGCTAGCTTAGGAGAGCACTTTCCAAGCTAAAGTTCTCCAAACTAAAATTGTTGTAGCAATAGTCTCCTTCAGATTTATGTCATTTAATATTCTGTAAACGGATAAAAGTAATGTTATCAATAAATTATATATAAAATTTTGGGCTGGGATTGTAGCTCAGTGGTAAAGCACTTGTCTTGCATGGGTAAGGCACTAGCTTCGATCCTCAGCACCATGTAAAAATAAATAAATAAAGGTACTGTGTCCATCTACAACTAAAAAAAATATTTTTAAAAAAATTTTAAAAATTATGTATAAAATTTTGTGTTACTTTTTATGCTGGAATGGAAATTTTAATGTACTTTTGAAAGATAATAAGGAGAGACAGATTTGTTGAGAGTTGACAATGTGGAACACAGAAACATTTCGTCACTTTTTTTTTTCTTTTTTTTTTTTCAATATCAGAGATTGAACTCAGGGGCACTCGACCACTGAGCCACATCCCCAGCCCTATTTTGTGTGTTATGTAGAGACAGGGTATCACTGAGTTGCTTAGCGCCTCGCCAGTGCTGAGGCTGGCTTTGAACTTGCAATTCTCCTGCCTCAGCCTCCCAAGCCACTGGGATTACAGGCGTGGCCACCACACTCAGCACATTTTGCCGCTTTTTCCATAAAAAGAAAGTTAGGAGCTCTCCTAGCTTTTGTTGATTCGTGATGCTGCATGTGCTGTTTGTGAAGAGCCCCATCTCACTCTGCTCCAAGTTAGGATGGGGCCAAAGCAGGCCAGAATTAAGCACATTTACAGGTATATTCAAAAGACAGATTTCTAGTTGCAAAGATTACTGTGATCTCAAAAATAGAGGACATAGTACAAAACTTAAAACTTAAGTGAAGGATTAGATAAATTGTAAATGTACCTAAAAGTTATAAAAGAGTTTTAGAAGAATGTAAGATTATAAAGGATCTCCTACGATTGGGCAGACAAATTTATGGGTCTTTGCGGAGGCAGAATAAATACCAAAGTTATATTAGGACTATTACAGAAATGATGTTTCTTGGTTCAAAGCTATTATACAAACTGAATATGTTTTTGCTCTTGTTAATTTCATTTTGAATTTTCCTTATAGAACTTTATAACTGTTGCTGGTTAGTGTTTTTGCAAAAGTACTGATTCTAACAGAAACACCTGAGCTAATTGAGATAATAATCCATCACCTATGGGACAAACAGGATTAAGAATGACTTCCAGCACTAATATTGATGCCAGTTAAACGAAAGGAGTAACTATGAAATTATAGATATTGAAATTTTAACTTGTTACTCCTACTTCAAGAATGGCGAAACTGACCTGCGAGATGTTGAAGCCCAGAACTTAGAGACCAAAGACAAGGAAGAAAAAGGGCCAAGGTAAAAGAAAAAGGCCCTTGCCCTCTGAGGTCAGCGAGGACCCAGGGAATGATGGGACCCCTCTAAGGGCCCTGGAACTCAGGTGAGTCACCCAGCCTCCTGATCAGGGGGATCACAAGGACCCCAGAGAACAGGAAGCCAACCAGTGCACATTCGGCCAAGAGGAGGGTCATTGGAGAGGGAAGTGTCCCTGAAGGGTCAGCAAGACCCTGACCCATCCTGGCAGATGGCTTGACTGGTAGAGGAAAACTAAAGGAGCCAATAGGTTCTCAGAGGTTCCCAAGACTGATCCCTGGGAACCCAGCTGACCCTAAGAGTAGATGGGAACAAAGTCAATTTTGACCACCTTGGTCTCGAACACCGGCAGATGAGTATAACCAAAGCACAGCCATACCTGGACATTAAAAAAAAAAAAAAAAAAAGACAATGGTTTTTGTTTGTTTGGTTGTATTGGGTTTTGTTTTGTTTGGGGGTTTTATTGGTTTGTTTGTACTGAGGATTGAACCCAGGTCTAGCCCTTTTAATTTTTTTTTTTAATTTTGAAACTGGGTCTTAAGTTGCTTAGGGCCTCAATAAGTTGCTGAGGATGGTTTCCAACTTGCAGTCCTCCTGCCTCGGCGTCCTGAGCAGGGAGGTTACAGGGAGGTTACAGGTGTGTGCTGCCCAGCCAGTGTTTTTTCTGATGTAACTTGAGATGGACATTTGTGCCAGCCCTCCCAAAAGTAAAACTTGGACATTATAAAGGAAGGGTTTTTTACAGGAGGGCCTGATAAATATCACAAAAGCTCTGTTAGAATCACAAGTCTGTTCCGAGTTGTACAGATACAGATAGTTAATAATATGGGCCCGTCCTTGAGTGTGACTTAGGACAGGGGAACTCGTTAGTGAGGAATTTGGAAACACTTTGAGGAAGCACCCTCAAGGTTATTGTTCGGGGCCATCTGGCACCCTAAGAGCTCTTGGGGCCTCAAAACTTTCAGCCTTTGATCCTGTGAGTTTTGGAACCTGGCCAGTTCCCACCTCACAGAGATTTTACAGCCTAAGGCCAGAGCATAACACTGGACTGCATGTTGGGAGGGGTTGCTGTGTCTTTTTAAGCCCTCCAAAGGAGAGAGAAGCCAGAAGGAGAGAGAGAAGGATTTCAACTGGACCGAAGAACAAGGGACCCATCTGGATGGGAGAAAGAAGGTATCCAACTGGACCAGAGCAAGAGAGAAGAAATCCAACTCGACAGAAGAAGAAGGGGATCCATCTGGGAAGAAATTTCAATCGGGGAAGGAAGAATCTGATGTTTTGAGTAAGAAGAAGGAACCTAATGAGAAGAAGGAAGCTGACTTGCGAGGTGGAAGGCAGATTCTCACCTGTGCTGTTTTACCCCACTCTTGGTGTTGCTGATTTTACCCAAGGCTGGGTGTTGAAGGTGATGATGATGCTTTAAGTGGAAAAGAAGGATTCACACCTGTGATGCTTACCCTACCCTCGTTGTTGCTGATTTTGCTGATTTTACCCGAGGATAGGTGTTGAAGGTGTTGATGCTGTTGTGAGTA
>CM053401.1:257956-271491 GCA_028644305.1 Xerus rutilus
AAGATTCAATATTGCAAAGTATAACTGTTGCTTACTTTGTTATATTGTCTCATATTAAAGCTTATAAAACCCATCCTGTTGTGAGGCTGGTGATTCACCCCACGAATCTGCCTAGATAAATTAGTCTGAGCTCAGCAATTCTTGGTCATAGATCCAGACCAAGACACGAGTCCATTTGAGACCTACAAATCTTCATACCCTCCTGCATAGGTGGACTTGATCTGTTTATCAGGGTTTTTTGTTTTGCTTTGTTTTTTTCTGTTGTGTTGTTTTTGCTGGTATGATTATCTAGCCTTGATATTTATTATGAGCTGCCATATGAGCTCCCTTATGTGGGAAAAACTTCAGAATTCCCTACCATGGAAACTAAAGGCCCATTTCCCAGAGTATATACACTGACCATAATCCTCCACTTGATCACCACTCTTCAGGTTAAAGGGACTTTTTTTTTTTTTTAATATTTTTTTAGTTGTAGATGGACACAATGTCTTTATTTTATTGCTTTGTACGTGGTGCTGAGGATCGAACCCAGGGCCTCACGCATGCAAGGCAAGCGCTCTACCGCTGAGCCACAATCCCAGCCCCTTAAAGGGACTTCTTGCTCCTCAGACTCCTCTCTGGAGTCTGCCGTTCATCACTTCCAGCCTGGTGACTTGGAAAGAAGACAAGCTTCAACAGAGCCAGAAAGGACCTTACCGAGTGCTCCTCCTCACCAGGACAGCTATCTAAACTGCTAAAGAGGGAACTCATTACCATGGGTGGTTTCCACCCCAAAGAGTTAATGTGTGTAGGATGGAGGGCAATACGAAAGGGCACAAGAGAAACGAAAGTGAGACCCAAAGGCACAAAAAAAAGCAGGGAGTGGGGGTGAACTTGTGAGAAACAGAAAGTCCAGTGGTCCATTTTCAAAATACAATATTTAGCTTTAAATGTAGAACTACATTTGTAATTATAAATGTAAAATGTAAAGATGTAAGAAAATCAGCCAAAGAATAAATAGAACAAATAGTCACCAGCAGTTAACATCTGAGTATGCCAGATTCACAGCCCCTTGACAGACAGGAGGTGAGGGGAAGGGTCCCACCTGACCAACAGAGATAAAGCTGGTATATGCCAAAATGCACTCAATTCCAGAAAAGCCTTCTTACCACTAAGGAAGTTTAAAAACCAGTAAAACTGGGAGAAAGTAAAAGCTAGGTGATGTTCGGGAAGACTCTGCACCCCACAGTACTCAGCAAAGAGGAGCTGGGGGAGGCACCCTGCACACTCGGCGGTAAAATGCGGACTACAGCCGCCGCGCCTGGCCAGCAGAGCCCTGGCCTCGCCGTCCGCCACAGAGCTCGCTTTCCCTGCATCCTTCGTCTCTCCGTCTATCTTTGGGTTTGGACAGGTGAGTGTGCTTCTCACAACCAGAATCACCTGGGAGAAGACAGGCGATGCCTGAGGCTCTGATGGGCCAGAGCTCTGACCCGTGCACTCAGTGCCAGCAGCCCAAGGCAGGAGCAGTGGCCTACAGGCGTCACCTGGGATGCACCAGCCACCCTCTGGCACTAAGACCCACAGAGGTCCACCCGGGGCGTCCTGGTAGTGTGCAGGCCCTGAACAGCAAGTGCAGCATGATGACCCTTTGCCTGCATGGCTTCAGCTGGGAAAGGACAGCTCCATCACCACCAAAGTGCCACTTGCCCTTCGCAGCTTCCTGTCCCAGCTCCTCCCACAAGCAGATCCGTGGCTTCCTGTAGACTCCAGTCCCCTTCTCCCAGTTCTCTGCAGGAGTCACCCACATGCATGATTGTGCCCTCAGGTCTGTCCACTGTCCCCAGGGAAGGCAGGAGCCCACTGTCCCTCTCCTTGCACATGCAGGTGTGTGGTTCAGCTCTCTCCTGTGCTTGAGGCCCCTGGACCACAGCACCACACTGGCACTGCCGTGGAGGTCCCACATGCTTCAGCACAGACTCACCAGCTGGCTGGAGCTCCGCAGCCTCCTCTTGGTGAGACATGGTACAACTGGCTAGCTCTGTGGAGGACAGTGCTTTGGGGCAACAACCTACTGTGACCCATAGGCTACTTTCCGTGAGTGGATGCACCAAGGCCCGCGGGGCCATGCTGCCTGGCAAGTGCACAAACTGGCTGTCCCTAGGGCTGCCTGAACAAAAGAACTCTGTGAGACATCCCTGGGTGGTTCTGGGCTCTGAAGGCCTCACCCCAAGGGGGGCTCCTGCCACTCAGCTAACACTCTGCAATCCCTGGAGATGCCAGGACCCCGGCCCCTACTCTGCCACTCCATGAGTGGGGACACAAGCTCAACCACCAGCCAGTCTGGTCCCCAGAATGGGGGCAGGAGGCAGATGACAGTAGGCTGGCCCTGGGTCTGGGACCTTCTCACTCAGGTAGGAAAAGCCCCAGCAGCGGGAAGCAATCTCCAAGTGCCAGGCCAGGAGCACAGGACCCAGGAGAGGCCGGGAGAGGGTAGGACGTGGGCCATGACACGGGACATGGGGCACCTGCAGCCAGCATGGCCAGCCATGCCGAGGCCTGCAAGTCACAAGCTTGCCGGCAAGGCTTCTGCTCAGCCCCCTTGCTCAAGGTTGAGGTGCATCTTACTCAGCAGTGCCCTTCCCAGAGCACCACGCTGGTACCAACTTGGTAGCTTGTGATGTACCCAGATGCCCAGCCACCATCTCATATGTTCCCCACCTCAAATAGAAACACTATATAGTTGCTCCAGAACACCTAGAATTCTCTACTTCTACAAATGCCTGACTGTGCAACTCCAGATCCAATGAAGTCGGATGCCTTCTCTATCTCAGTGACCTCAGTGACATGCAAAGATGGACTACTCTTCTCAGTGAGAAGAGAGGTGCCCAGAGGGACTGGAAGATGCCATAAAGGAAGTTCACTAGGAACTTTTTTTTGGTACTGGGGATTGAACTCAGGGGCACTCGACCACTGAGCCACATCCCCAGCCCTATTTGTGTTTTATGTAGAGACAGGGTCTCACTGAGTTGCTTAGCACCTCGCTGTTGCTGAGGCTGGCTTTGAACTCGCGATTCTCCTGTCTCAGCCTCTCCAAGTGTTGGGATTACAGGCGTGGGCACCGCGCCCGGCTAGGAACTCTTTCTTAAGTGAGTCTAATCAAACAAGTCCTTCCTTCCTTCCATCCCTCCTTCCCTCCCTCCTTCTTTCCTTTCTGTACTTGGGATGGAACCCAGGGGTACTCTACCATGGAGCCACATCTACAGCCCTTTTGATCTTTTATTTTGAGACGGGGTCTTGAAAAGTGGCTGGAGCTGCCCTCGAACCTGGGATCCTCCTGCCTCGGCTTCCCAGTCCCAGGGATCGCAGGCATGGCCACCACACCTGGCTCGGTCTGCCCTTTGATTCTTCACACAGATACCTTCACTGGGAACCACAGCTGCATCATCCTTGTGCTCTGAGAGCAGCTCACCTCAACAGAAAGGCTCTGGGCTGCCATGAACCCTTTGAGCAGTGCTGGAGGAGGAAGTGTGGGGAGGCTGCCCCTCAGGGCTGCACCCTGGCAAGCAATCCTGGTGCCTATTCAGGTACAGACCATTTGTGGTTTTAACAACCCCAGAGCAGAATGGCATCCATGTCCCTGAGCAGTGTCCAAGCTGTGCATCCTCCAGCAGGTAGTGGCAGCTGTCCCATGACTGGTCTGCCAGTTCCCTGCCTTGGGCCTCTGTGCAGTGGTGGCTGGTCACACCGCTGAGGCCACACTGCTCCTGACACCAGTGGCTAAAATATCACACGTCTGAGAGCCTTCTTAAGGCTCAGCAATGCCCAAGCAGGCAGTAGGTACTGAACAAGGCCATTATGCCCTTTTCAAGGGCTCGAATTCCCCAGGAGGGAACGTATAAGCAAAAGAAAGTGGGTATGGAGATGACTCCACAGGCCACCTGTCTCTCAGAAAAGAGCGGAGCATGCCGAGATCCCTAGGAGGCGTGGCTGCAGTGACAGCGGGGGTGGTGGGAAGGGCTCCCGTGCTCTTCTCCACACCTCCTGCCAGGGACAGAGCAAGTGGCACCCCTCCTTGTGCAGGAAGTCCCCGGGAGTCTGGTCCTTCTGAGGACTGTGTTGCATGGAGGGGACGTTCTCTGGTGATGGAATCGAGACCCCTGGTAGCCCCAGTCAACTTCGGGGGCCTGGAACAGCTAGGGCTGGCTTGCTCTTGGGGCCTCAGCCACCACCTACAGCACTGAACATCCAAGCTGGCCAACAGCCACCCGCCTGCCACATGCTCCCCAGGCTGCCATGGACTCTACTTCGGAGGGACTGCCTGTGCTGGTGGCACCCAGTGTGGCCCTCAGGTCACACGTGGCCTCCATCAGGCCTCCCCTGGCCCCTGGTTGCCGGCTCTGCCCTGATGAGGCAAGCTCTCCTGCGAGGCTGTCCTGCCCACCACTGTTTCTTGCTCCCAAAGCAAATGACACCCATGGATGAGTCTGCCACTACCCAGTGTGCATGGGACAGAAGCTCGGGTATGAGCCACACAGCCAGCTCAGCCCTCCCGCCAGAGCCGGAGAGGCAGAGTGCTTAGGCCCAGCTGGCAACTCGGGCTGGCGACTCAGTCTTTCTCTGATGAATATCCCAACGTGCAGTGACCCTCAGTCACACTGCAGCAGCAGCACCTGGTGGCCTGCAGGGGTCCAGAGCCAGGCTGGATGCCAGGAACTGGGTTCCCGGAAGGCCCCTGGTATCAGGAACTCAGGACAGCAGGTGAGTGGGCACTGGTGCTGAGCCGCAGGGCCCATGGCAGTCACCTGGACACTCAAGTCACAAGAGCCTAGACAAGGGCAGGTCTCCACAGTGAAAACTCCCCTGCCCGAGGAGGACTGAGAACGTGCAAGGGCCACCCAGCCCCATTGCTTGTGGGCCCCGCACGGAGCACCCAGAATAGCACCCAGACCTCCTTCAGCACTTCAGTGAAGACACTGAGGGAGACCTTGGCCACAGGGCACTCAGCTGACGGCAGTCCGTCATCCTCCTGCAAGACCCCTGCTGATGGGGCCTCAGGGGCGACCTGCAGGCGGTGCTCAGGCTGAAAGGAAAGCAGCCCTGGAAGAAGCAGCCACACCCAACCTGAGTTCAGAACCAGGGATGAAGGCTAGCATGCGGACACCGGACTTCCTGGTCTGAGGACACCTGGGCAGAGCCCACCTCCAGCTTCCAGCAAGGGATGCAAACTGCTGCAAAGCCCATCCCACCAGTGTGACCAGATGGAGGTCAAACACGGTTGATGCCTCCTGCAAGGACGGCTGCAGGATCAGGTCAGAAAACAACGCTCCAATTAGACAAAAGATGCTGGTGGTGTCCCCAGCTGTCAGCACACACGTGGCACCCACAAAGGGCTACAGAGGAGACAGCCAAGGAGGAAGGAGCCGGAACAGGGACCGGTCTGTGGTCAGTGCGGAGGCACAGGTGACAGGCCAGCGGGCTCGTTCCCTCAGCATCGCAGCCTCTGCCTGAGCTCCTCACGCTAAGAACCACATTTGTGAAAGGGGTGTCTCCAGGCCTGAGCCCCCTCAGGTGCATGCCCTGGCCTGGCTAGGGGAGGAGGGACGAGGAGATGGCACTGGTCGATGCCTGCTGTACTGGTGAACCATGAAGGGTAGCTGGACGGCGTGGCCACTGTGCGGCTTACCTCAGAAGCCAGGGTGGTTCTCATGGCTGTCGGGTCGGTACACATGTGCACAGTGACCTGCTGGGCGCAGACGCAGGACTGCAGGCTGCACGGGCTGGAAGCGAGGCATGGACCTTGGGGGCGGAGCGAGGGAGCTGACAACAGGGTCCGTGCTCCACACGCACCTGTCTGAGCTCAGATTCCTGCATGGTGAAGCCCGTCCAACCTGCCTGAGGTGGGAAGGTGGAGTGGAGGGTGCTGCAGGTCTGTATGGGGTGCACGCCCGCCTGCCACTCCCAGCCCCCCCACTGTCCTGACCTGTCAGTCTCCACACTGGACACCCAACAGAAGCAAGCCTGACCCTTGGGCAGAAACCCATCCTTCTGACAGTGCCCTCGAGGCTGGGCTACAGAGTGAAGTGATGCAGGTCTATGGCGGAGAGGCAGGGGATGCCCACGGCCCAGCTGTGGGGCCCTAAGGAAAGGCTGGCTGTGGGTGGGGCAGGGGCACCAGGCCCCAGGCCTGTGAGTGTCAGGGGCATGAAGGCAGAGGTGCCTGCTTCTCTGGCGTCTTCCACCACCTGTTTCCACCCCTCACGGGCCGGGTGCCTCTGTGTAGCAGGCACCTGCACAGGAGGAGACCCAAGGCCATAGCCTCGGACTGCAGGGGCTCCTGGGGCACCTGCTCTTCCATGTGTAGAAAACAGAAGCCCTGCCCAGGCTGGAGTCCTTGCAGGAATTGGTGTAAAGTACCAAGTGCTATTGCTAGGGACTCACCAGCCATGGCCCCATGCAAAGCCGGCCTCTGCTTGGGAACATCAGCACCTGCATCTGCTCCAACCCACACCAGAGCCACGGGACAAGGTTCTAACCCATCCATGCGCCACTCCAACTCACCTCCAGAGTAAGGAGAACTCAGCTTCCAAACCCACTCACACACAGTTTGGGGCCACCTCTCAGTGCCACTGTGGAGCTGTCCATGGTAGCTGGCTAGGCACCGAGAGGAGCTGGCCACTCACACACTTGCGCCTGAGAGACGCGCAGCCCAGGGGCACGTCTGGAACAAGCCAGCGGGTCCAACACAGCGTGGAAGAACAGCAACCCAGATGCTCCAACAACGATCTGCTTCTCACTTGGACCTGAGCACCCCTCCTCTCCCACCAACAATTCTGGCCACGTCGCCTGTCTCCTGGGCTCCCAAATGGCCCTCAAGACCCACTGAGGTTGCCCTGCCACCTCCACACAGCCAATAAGATCTCAACTGTCA
Organism: Xerus rutilus; assembly: GCA_028644305.1. Classification (NCBI taxonomy): domain Eukaryota; kingdom Metazoa; phylum Chordata; class Mammalia; order Rodentia; family Sciuridae; genus Xerus; species Xerus rutilus. Next base: position 264,864 of record CM053401.1, read on the forward strand.
CACGTGACTGCGTAGCTGCTCTGGGCCAGCCTTCCTGCACTCAGCTCCTGCCTGTGCACACCCGACTCTTTCGGGAGCTGAAAGGGAAGACTAGGCACAAGGCCAATCCCAGGTGCTTCAGGTTGCCTATGGGCACCAAGCCAGCACCTCATGACCTGAGCATCTCAGGTCACTGAGCATCCAGTGGGATCTGCCACTTTTCCTCCCTGGGCACCGTGGGCCACCGCTCCTCCCCAGGACTATGGGCCACCGCTTCCTCCCTGGGCACAACTGTCCACCGCTTCCTCCCTGGGCACTGTGGGCCACCACGTCCTCCCTGGGCACAACTGTCCACTGCTTCCTCTCTGGGCACCGTGGCCATCGCTTCCTCCCCGGGCACCATGGCCACCACTTTCTCCCTGTGCACAACTGTCCACCGCTCCTCCCTGGGCACCGTGGCCACTGCGTCCTCCCTGGGCACAACTGTCCACCACTTCCTCCCCGGGCACTGAGGGCCACTGCTTCCTCCCTGGGCACCGTGGCCACCGCGTCCTCCCCAGGCACCGTGGGCCACCGCTTCCTCCCCGGGCACAACTGTCCACTGCGTCCTCCCTGGGCACTGTGGCCACTGCTTGTGCACAAAATACTTCAGGAAAACAAAGGCATTCGCAGCTTGGGTCAAGGAAGGACCACTGCCTGCTTGGTCGCAGTATCCACAACATGCCCATGGGCAGGACAGAGAAGCGGCCACAGGCAGCTTTCTAAACCTGAGTCCTAAAAGCAGACTCCTGCCCTGTGTGCCATGAGGGGAAGGGAAGACAGGGCCTGGCTGCTCATGGCCGTGGAGCACCTCTAAACCCCAAGGCCTCCAGGGGACAGGCCCTGCCGTCCCGCCACAGGGGCGCTTGCCCAGAAACACCAAGCCACAGGCCACGTACAACCCAAGCTGGCCTCTTCAGCATCCCCTGCGGCCCGCATCTCTCAGGGTGCTGCTCTCCTCCCCAGAGTGCACTTCAAACCTGTGGGACCCTCAGGCTACCCCTGCAGACACACCCCATCCCCTCCCCAACCAGCACAGCACTCTCCCAGCACATCCGCAGCACGGCACAGAGACTTCCCACGACTCAGAGCAAACGGTGTTCCTTAGCACAACCTCTCCTTCAGTTACAGGAGCACTCACCAGGAGCTACTCAGGACAACCCTGGGCAACCCTGGCAGGGGTGGAGACGGCCCTGAGCAGAACAGACACACCCACAGTGGGAGCCACAGCTGCCTCAGGAGGCATGAGTCCTGAAGGACAGCGATGGCACATGGGAATAGCAGGTGGCAGCAGCAGCTGCTGCAGAGAGGCTGATGCCGTGCCACCCTCCTCATCCAGACAGGGGACACCTGGGGGAGGGCTGGCATGTCCACAAGCACTCCAGAAGTGAGCAGGAACGGGTCAGAGGCCACAGCGAGGAGAAAGTGGCTGAGAGCCTCCGGAACCAGCTAGAACCTCCACCCACGAAGGCAGAAGACTCAGATTCCTACCGAGCACCCCAGGAGAACCCCTGCTTGGACACACCGTCAGGCAGCCATCACAAGAAGTGGCCACCAGGGCTGGGGCTGGGGCTCAGTGGTACAGCGCTTGCCTTGCACGTGTGAGGCACTGGGTTCGATCCTCAGCACCACATATAAACAAATAAAATAAAGGTCCATTGACAAGTAAAAAAAAAAAAAAAGTGGCCACCAGGTCACAGCAGACCTCCTGCCAGCAGTCGCAGCTGGGGGCGGCCAGATTCTCACAGCACACCAGGAAGCCAGAGCAGGCGGTGTAGGAGATGCTGCCAAACCAGTGCACAGCCTGCACACCTGAGGCAACAAGGCAAGGACGGCTGCGGCAAGCACAGCTCCACGCGGGGCGCGGTGGCACAGCCTGTGATCTCGGCACTTAGGGAGGCTGAGACGAGAGGATCGCGAGTTCAAAGCCAGCCTCAGCAACAGCAAGGCGCTAAGCAACTCAGTGAGACCCTGTCTCTACATAAAACACAAAATAGGGCTGGGGGTGTGGCTCAGTGGTCAAGTGCCCCTGAGTTCAATCCCTGGTACCAAAAACAAAAAAAGAAAGGAAATGCAGCTCCAGGTCTGCAGACGCTCCCAGAGGGAACCCTGCCATGCGCCTCCAGATGGAGGAGGAAAGCGGAGCAGAGCAATGAGCGTCCAGTCAGGCAAGTGCTGCCAGGAGGGACAAGGGCCAGACCTAAAGCATGGGCAGGTGACAGGGAGGCAGACACGGCCAGACCCCAAGGGCAGGGGAGCAGTGGTGACCCCCACAAGGGGCGCGCAGGAAACAGAGCCAATACACAGGAGGCTAAGGGCGAGGGAGAGCAGAGGACCGCGGCAGGAGGAAAAAGCACAAGAAAAAACAGCGGACGGAATCCAGCCACGGGGGAGCTGGACGGGAATGGAACCGCAGGCAGCCAAAACACGGACCGTCAGGCACAGTGCCACGCCTGCAATCCCACTACTCTGGAGGCTGAGGCAGAAGGATCACAAGTTCAGAGCCAGCCTCAGCCACTTAGCAAGGCTCTATCTCAAAATAAAATAGATGCTCAGTGGTAGCACACCCCTGGGTTCAGTCTCCAGTACCAAAAAAAAAAAGTGCTGGACTGGCCAGACATGGTGGCACTTGCTAGTACTTTGATGGTCAAAACAAGTGACCTAAAACAAGTCACCTGGCCAAGCCCAGAGCCCATGTGGAGTGAGGCCAGGGGAAGGCACAGAAGCCAGGAACTGGGCTCCTCCTGGACTACAACAGCCAGGGGAAAGGAGGTGAGGCAGACGGCAGAGAAGCTCTTCCAGGGCAGACTGACCACGGAAGGCAGCTGGAGAAGGACTGGCTGGGGGGCTGGGATCTTTTCTCCTGCTGGTCCTCATCCTCAGGGCCCTGCAGAGGTTGGAGGCTGATCAGTCACCAAGTCAAGATAAAGCTGGGAAAAATGCTGCTAGAGAGGCTAAACCAGGAGAATCACAAAAGTTTCAGTCTCTCAGTCTCTGAAGGAAAGAATTGATAAACTAGCCAGGTGCAACGGAACACACCTATAATCCCAGTGGCGCAGGAAACTGGGGATCCCAAGTTCAAGCGCAACCTCAGAACCTAGCGAGACCCTAAGCAATTTGGTGAAACTGTCTCAAAATAAGAAATGAAAAGGGCTGGGGATGTGGTTCAATGGGTAAGAGCCCCTGGGTTCAATCCCTAGTACCAAAAAAAAAAAAAAAAAAAAAAATTTAAGACATAGCCAGGTATGGCGCTGCATGCCTATAACCCCAGCTACTCAGGAGGCTGAGGAAGGAGAATCCCAAGACTGAGGCCAGCCTGGGAAACTTAGTGAAACCCTGTCTCAAAAAATAAAAAGGAGGGCTGGGATTGTGGCTCAGTGGCAGAGCGCCTGCCTCGCATGCATGAGGGCTGGGTTCAATTCTCAGCACCACATACAAATAAATAAAATAAAGATCCATTGACACTAAAAAAAAATATTTAAAAAAAAATAAAGATATTGTGTCCATCTACAACTAAAACAAAAATATTTTAAAAAAATAAAAAGGATTGGTGATGTGGCTCAGTGGTAGAACATCCCTGGGTTCAGTCCTCAGCACAAATAAATAAATATATATATACACACACATATATACATAAAAACAAGGATGGTGAGTTCAGGATGAAAATGGAATGTGGATACATCCTGCATGACCACATGCACAGCTAATCTGGAGGGCTACACCGGAAAAGTTCAAAGAAAAAAGGTAAAAATGCACCAGGCAAATACTACCATCCAAAGGGAAGTTCACCTCCTCATCAGGGTCAATGTCAAGTCTAAAAGCAGAGTCCCACGTAAAGAGTCCCACACATGTGTGTACCTGGTGACAGCCTCAAACGTACAGAGAGGCTGACCCTTGAGAGAGACAGATACATCTGCTCTCAGGTTAGAAGGCTGTGACGTGCTCCTGAGACAGAACAGCTGTCAGAACACACGGAAGCAAGCTTGATCTAACAGCCAGCCAGCCAGCCAGCCAGCACACCAAACCACACACACGCTGCTCTTCAGTAACAACAGAATAGACACAAAAAGGGAAGCCAGGCACGGTGGCGCAGCCTGTAATCCCAGCACTTAGGGAGGCTGAGACAGGAGAATCACGAGTTCAAAGCCAGCCTCAGCAATGGCGAGGCACTAAGCAACTCAGTGAGACCCTGTCTCTACATAAAACACAAAATAGGGCTGGGATGTGGCTCAGTGGTCGAGTGCCCCGAGTTCAATCCCTGGTACCAAAAAAAAAAAGTGAGGGGCTGGGGTTATGGCACAGTGGTAACGTGCTCGCCTGGCATACGTGAGGCACTGGGTTCGATCCTCAGCACCACATAAAAATAAAGATATTCTGTCTACCTACAACTAAAAAATAAATGTTTAAAAAAAAAAAGTGAATTATCCTGAGCCACCAAGCAAAGACCTGCTCTCATACTGACCCTCTTCTCTGACTACAACATAACTAGAATTAGAAATGAATAACAGAAAAAAGAAGAGAATTGGAAAAGCAACTAAAAAAACATGTTTAGGTATTAAGAAAGTGAAATACTCCATAAAGTTAAAGAAAAAATAACAAAAAAATTTTAAATATTGTAACCTGAATGATACTTCATATAAAGGTTGTGAAGTACAACCAAACCATTATTTTGGGGGGGAGGGGCGGTTTACCAGGGAATGAACTCAGGGGTACTCAACCACTGAGCCACCTCCCCAGCCCTATTTTGTGTTTTATGTAGAGACAGGGTCTCACTGAGTTGCTTAGCGCCTCGCTGTTGCTGAGGCTGGTTTTGAACTCGCGATCCTCCTGTCTCAGCCTCCCAAGCTACTGGGACTACAGGCGTGCGCCACTGTGCTCAGCTAAACCATTACTTATAAGAGCACATGTAGTATAAATACTTATGTGAAAGGAAAGAAAGAGGAAAAATAATTATCTTATGTGTTTATCTTAGGAAATTAGAAACGAGGGGCTGGGGTGCGGCTTGGCCTAGCAAGCACGTAACCTGGGTACAATCCTCAAGACCAAAGAGAAGAAAAAAAGCATTAGGAACAACGGAGCAAAATAAACCCAAGGAAATCAAATGGAAGACAATAAAGAACTAATATATATCTTTTAAAACAGAATGGCCCACCAGGCACCATGGCACGTGACTATGATCCTAGTGACTGAGGTAGGAGGATGGTAAGTTTGAGGCCAGCCTTGGAAACTTAGAGAGACTCTGTTTCAAAATAAAACAAAAAGGGTTGGGGGTGTACCTCAGCAGTGAAGTGCTTACCCACCATGTGCAAGGCCCTGGGTTTAACCCCCAGTGCCACACACACAAAAAAGGTGGACCCTTGGGTCAGACAGACCAGGAGCAGAGGTCCACATGTGTGAAGCACCAATGTGAGAAGTACCAGCAGACAGCACTGCGGACTCTGCAGACACTAGAAGAATGCATGAACAGTACTATGCCAGGAGACCTGAAAATCTGGATACACTGAACAAATTCTCAGAAGGATATAATCCAAATCTACAAGGGGAAAAAAGGCGTTCTATAGCCATTAAAGACATAGTGAAATCTTTCCCAAAAAAGTCCAGGATCTGGATATTTTATAGGTGAATTCTCCCAAGCTTTCATGAACAAACAACTCCAGCTGAATACCAGCTGCACCAGATGCAGCAGAAGGCCCGTGTTCCGCAGCTCAGGGTTGGAGGGAGTGGACACCAAAGTCTGGCTGGAGAGGATGCCCGCGAGCAGGCAAAACAGAATGCCAAACTCTACTGAAGGTGGAACAAAGAAGTGTGGCCACCACGCAGAGCGGTGACAGCCACACTTCTTATGTGAAAGACACGCTTCTTATGTCACAGCGGTGACAGTGCGACAAGAGGGGTCAGAGGGCAGGAGACTAGAAGTCAATTTGCCATCTGCAAAAGACAAGACATACACCCAGAAAGTGCAGAGCACGTATAAGGGAGCCACGAGGTTAAGAATCAGTCAAATCACCTGAAGTCCCCCACACACAGCCAGCCTGCATCAGCCAGTGACCACCAGGTGAACAGTCAACACTTGGCAGGACCTGACCCACACAGCGGGGGCAGGCACGCTCCTGGCCCTAACAGCCACCTCGCTCCTCCACGGAGAGGTTTCAGGGGGCGCTCAGGCTCCAGGAAAGGCAGAGCCACAGACGGAAGGAGGCTGAGGTCCTCCCTTCCCACCTGAGAGCTGACCAACAGCCCAGAGCAGACTGAACTTGAAGTGAACGAGCAATGAACTCCTTTGGCTAAGCCGCTGAGATTTGAGAGTTTAGCTGCCGTTCATGGTTGTGCTCCTTACCTATGGCGGCTTGGGACAGGCCACTTATGCTAAGCTTCAGAGGTCACCTGCAGGATGAAGAAAACAGTACAAACAGCCGGGCGCGGTGGCTCAAGCCTGTAATCCCAGCACTTAGGGAGGCTGAGACAGGAGAATCGCGAGTTCAAAGCCAGCCTCAGCAATGGCGAGGCGCTAAGCAACTCAGTGAGACCCTGTCTCTACATAAAACACAAAATAGGGCTGGGGATGTGGCTCAGTGGTCAAGTGCCCCTGAGTTCAATCCTCAGTACCAAA
>CM053401.1:271591-297286 GCA_028644305.1 Xerus rutilus
TGTCTCAAAATAAAATATAAAAAGGGGCTGGGAAGCCGGGCGCGGTGGCACATGCCTATAACCCCAGCACTTTGGGAGGCTGAGGCAGGAGAATCACAAGTTCAAAACCAGCTTCAGCAAAGGCGAGGTGCTAAGCAGCTCAGTGAGACCCTGTCTCTACATAAAACACAAAATAGGGCTGGGGGTGTGGCTCAGTGGTCGAGTGCCCCTGAGTCAATCCCCAGTACCAAAAAAAGGAGGGGGGGTCTGGGGATGTGGCTCAGTGGTTAAGCACCCCTGGGTTAAAAAACAAAATCAACTGAAGGCCAGCCACGGAGAGAACCCAGCTCAACCATTCTAGGTGACAGCTTTGGTCCCAGGAAGCCCACATAAGCTGGGGGTTGGGAACATGGCTCAGTGGTGAAACACTTGCCTAGCATGCACAAGTCCCTGAGTTTCAACCCTAGGACTACAAAATCAGTCAATCAGCTGAATTTCTACACTTCAGCAGCGAGTGTGGTAAAAAGTTCATTTTTACTATAACATGAAATGCAAGCCTGAAACGCAAGTCTAACTCAAGATTCACATGGCCACGGGCAGAGTCTACACAGCTCTCAGAGCACTGAGGACCAGCACCTTCAGGAAAGCCAGTCACTCCCTCCACCTGCTTGGGGTCAGGGACTCCCACCGCAGAGCAGCTGTGCGCAACTCAGTGACTGCAAAGTCACCTGGGCACTTAAAACCCTGCCTCTAGTCACAGTGCCCTGAGGCAAGATGAGTAACACAGCCAAACACAAAAGCCAAAGCCATCAAAAGCTTCCAGAAGAAACAGAAAAGCATCTTCATGACCTTGAGATTGCTTAGGCAGGACACAAAAACCACTGACTGCAACACTGGATTTCACCAAACCTGCTCATCCACAAGGACCACGCGCTGCCTGTGGCGGGCTTGGGCCTGTGGTCTCCACTACTGCGGAGACTGAGGTAGGAGGCCCCGTGAGCCCAGCACCCACAGCAGCCTAAGCAGGCCAAGGAGACCCTGCTCTAAACAAAGCCCACCACGAGGAATGCAGAGGCAAACCGCGGCCAGGGTGGAGCATGTGCAGTCCATCCATCGACACCCGAGACTGCCGCCCCAAGCAGAGTCGGGCTTCCCACGCCTCACAGAGGAAGAGCCACGGCCCCAGAAGCGCTGAAACGGAACACACAACCCAGACTGCTGGTAGGAGAGGGAGATGGTCCCTCTCTCGGAAACTGGAGCTTTCTTAGGGTCAGTCACACCCACCCCTGTGGCCAGTTGTTACCAAGAAGTAAGAACAGCCATCCACAAAAAGCCCCGTATAGCAACAGCACAGCAGTTTCTAACAGGAACAGCCCCAACTGGGAAAAGCCCAAGGGCCCACCAACAGGTGCAGCCTGACCAGGGGGGGGTCACTCTTCACAAGAGAACACTGTGACACAGGGGAAGGAACTGGGCCCACTGCTGCATCGGCCTGCAGCTTGATCCTGTCCACGTGGCCTTCAGGACAGCTGGCGCTGCTCGTGCGTGGTGAGAGGGAGGCACAGGGGCTGACCAGGGAGGCACAGACATAAGCACACACCTATCACTACTCAATGCCTGCCGAGGACCCAGCTCTTGGTACGTGAATGCATCTGCAACACCTGCCCTCAGCAAGCCAGGAAGCAGGCAGGGTCTGCAGAAGGTGCCCGTGCAGGTGCATTTCGTGAGCACACGAAGTTTAAGATCAATCAGTAAACCTCAACATGAAAAGAAATCAAGCAGGACATGCAAAGGCCCAGGATGGCCGAGACTCTGTTGGAGGGTGGGTGAGGACAGGCTGCACTACATGGGACCAAGGGGGGCACTTTGGGCATCCCAGCAGGGGCAGGGATGCTATGAGGGGCAGGTGCCCACGGCCTGTGTGCCACAGCACAGTTCACAGAAGAGGGGTGCAGCTGGAAATGCTCTCGGCCAGCAGTCACCAGACAAACACCAGGACACTGGACCTTCCCTCCCGTCATGGCCCCGGGCCCCTGGCACAAAGATCCCTAGGGACAAAGAACTCTCCTGCTTCCTCTGGGAAGGAAGGAGAACTGAAACAAGACCAGCACCCAAGCCAACACAGGATGACAACACAGGCCAGCCCCAAAGGCGCACCCACGGCAGGCAGAAAGCCCCTGGAAACTGGAAGAGCACTTCAACATTGGTGGCTGGAAAAGGAGTGCTATTCCCTGCAGAAGCTGCTGAGAACCAAGCAGAAAAAAGAGAAATAAAAATGGCAAAGAAATGCACAGGAATCCCACCGACAAGGAAACAAAATGGCCGAGACTCATAAGCAAAGAAATTAAAATCAAAATCACAATGTGGTTGCCTGGCACAATAGCACACACCTGTAATCCCAGCAACATGGGAGGCTGAGGCAGGAGGATCACAAGTTCAAGGCCAGCCTGAGGAACTTAGCAAGACCTTGTCTCAAATAAAAATAAAAAGGGCTGGGATGTAGCTCAGTGCTAGAGTCCCTGGGTTCGTTCAATCCCTAGTACCAAGAGAGAAAGAGACAAAAAGAGAAAGAAAGAAAGAAAGAAAAAAAAATCACAAAAAGAGAAAGAAAGAAAGAAAGAAAAAATCACAATACCATTTCACACCCACCACATTTTCAAACATTAAAAATCAGACATGCTGGGCACAGCAGTGCATGACTGTAATCCCAGTGACTCGGGAGGCTGAGACCAGGGAATGGCAAATTTAGGGCGACCTCAGCAACTTGGTGAGACCCTGTCTCAAAATAAAAAATAAAAAGACTTGGGATATTCAGTGGTAAAGCACCCTGGGTTCAATCCCCAGTACTGCAAAAATGAAACAGAAGTCAAATGTGTGTTGGCAAGATGGCAGAACCACGGGGGTCCTGCACACCGGGGACCGCAGTCGACAGCTCTGGAAAGCCTCTGGGCAGGACCGCTGAGCAGGCACATGCCCACACCTATGAAGCCTATCACTCAGAGACCGAGAGGCAGGTCCACAGCAAGAGACTCACGCAGGAGGAGGCTCAAGAGCATCTACAGCAACAGGGACATGATCAGGCAAACACCGGAGACAAGCCAACGATAGGGAAGAAGCAGAAACAAGGGGTCCCTCTCGGGAGTACTATGCAGCAAGGAATACATCCACAGCCACCAGCCCAGGTGCAGCTCAACAAGCTAAAGACTGGGCCAGAACCAGAAGTGGGAAGGACGCAGGGTAAGGACACACTGGCAGAAAGTGCCCAGATCAGCAATACTAAGCAGCAAGCCACCCAAGCACGTGTGCCCAGGGGAGCAAGCACAACCCACTGGACAGAGGACAACCCACCTCTGGAGTGAGCACCATCTGTTCTGCCCACCCAGTCTCCTAGCCCGCACCCTGCAGAGCCAGTCCAGCACCTAGCGCAGCCCCCCACAGGCACGCACACTCTGCCCTGCCACCTGCTGCCTATCCTAACAGCCTCTCCTGCCCTGTCTCCACAGCTTCCCCTCTTAACAGCGCCTTTCTAGACCCTGAAGAACAGAGCCCAGCTCCACAGTGGAGCTGCTAAGTCCCCTGGCCCCTCCCCCTCACTCTCCTCTCCCTGAGGTTAAAAACTTCAGTAGTAGCCAGGCGTGCTGGTGTGCACCTGTAGTCCCAGCTACTCAGGAGGCTGAGGCAGGAGGATGGCTTGAGCTCAGGAGTTCAAGACCAGCCTGGGAAACACAGCAAGACCACGGCTCAAAAAATAGGCAGGCAGGTGCTGGGGGTGTAGCTCAGTTGTAAAACACTTGCCTGGCATGTGCAAGGCCTGGGTTCAGTCCCCAGCACCACAAAATGCACAATACATTCCTGCATGCATACCTTGCTCCTCATTTGGGGAGCCCAGGAGGCTGCTGAAGAGCCACAGCAAATGCATGCCCTGCCTGTGCTGCACTAGGGGAGCTCAACAGGGTGCGGGAAGGGCTCAGGGAGAGCCAACAGCCAGCACTGCGGGTCCGGGGCTGGGCTGAAGGCAGTAGGCAGTCAGGGAGAGTGGGGTGAGAAGGCCCAGCCAGGGCCCAGGGTGTGGAGCCTGACGCCAGGGCAGGGCAGGCCTGGGACTCACTGCTCAGTTTGGCTTTGAGGCCAATGCTGATCCTCAGGTTTCCCACAGACACCAAGTCCTCTAGGAGGCTCACCAGGTATAGGCGTCCTGCCAAGCACCTGCCTTTCCTTTCCACAGAGCACCAAGGCCCTGGGGTCCTAACCCCAAGAGGGCAAATGGCGCCCTCCGCATCCTCAACACCATGCTCAGAAAGGCCTTCTGAAGGAGCCAAAGCAGAGTGCAGCAGACCCACCTGCAGCCCACCGGCAGGCACACAGCTCCACAGAAACAAGCCCTCTATTCGCTCCTGGGGTCTCACCCATGGCACATTGGCCACATCCCGAGCCCAATGGCACTCTTGAGATGCCCACTGGGAGGTCCACTCACCCTCACCTTTCCCCAGGGAGAAGCCTCACCCCAACTGCAGCCCCCTCATCCGGTGACTGCTTTGTGGGACAGCGCTGTGGCCCCTCAGCCTGGGAGCTCCCTGCGCAATCCAAGCAGAAGTCACAAAAGTTTCAAGCTGTGCGTGAGAAAACGGGGAAAGGGATGGGGCCTGCAAGTCCACGTAGAGTGTGGCTGCTCCCAGCGCTGGCCCCTGGGTAAACCTTGTCCAGTCCTTACCACTGGCCGAGTGGACGGTCGGCTACCAAGTGGAGAGCAGGAAGCCTTTTGCAATGGCAAAATTAACGGCTCGAGGCAAAGAGCAGTATTGATTCAGGAGATGTCTCTGCAAGACCAGGTACACGGCCACGCAGGTAAGGAGAGGAGGACCGCCCGCCCGCGCCGCCGGACAGAGGGCAAAGCCAGAGACCCTCGGCACAGGGACTACGTCGTGGTCCCAACTTGGCGCGACCTCGGGGCACTGCGCCCGGCGATCACCCGCAGGCCGCCGAGGGCTGACAGTGCCGCTGGACGCGCTGGGAAATCCGTGGGCCCGGAGGGGAGGGCGAGCACGCGCGTCCCCCACCGCCCCGCACCGGGAGGCAGGTGTCAAGGCGCAGCAGGCGGGGCGCGAGCCGGGCGAGCCGAGGGCCCGGCGGGGTGCAGGCCCGGCGCGGGCAGGTGCGCGCGGACAAAGCGCGGCGCGCGGCGGCGTACCTGGGCACGCAGCTGGGGCTGGAGCCGTCCACCTCCCAGGTGGCGAACAGGTTCATGGGCACCGGCGTGTTGAGCGCGCCGGGCGCGCCGGGGAGGCCGAGGCGGCCCCGCTCGGCCATGGCGCCGGCCCCGCCGTCCCTCGGCAGCCTGGGGCTGCGCCGGCCGCGGGCGCGCGGCAGCGGGCGGGCCGGGCGCGCGGAGGGCGGCGGCGCGGTCACATGGCTGCCGGCGGGGCCGGCGGGCGGCGGCAGGCCCGCGGGCGGCGTCCGGGCTGCGACCGCGCCCGCCCCGCCGCGCGCCGCCGCCGATTGGCCGGGCCGGCCGGGCTCGCGCCCCGCGCCCAATCGCCGCCCGCCGGAAGTGAGGTGCCGCGCGCGCCCGCCGCCGCCGCGGGAGCGCGCGCCTGCGCACAGGCCCCGCCCGGCGCGCGCGCCCCGCCCCCCGGGACGGTCGCGAGGCCCGCGAGGGATCCGGGCCCCAGGGTCCGCGGGGCCCGCGCGCTCCTCAGCTTCCCTGCAGCGCCGCGGCGCCCCCCGGATGCTCCCTGTCCCCCGGCGGGCCCCGCGTCCCCAGCACCGGGGCCCCGGAGCATCCCCCACCCCCGCGCACCCCAGTGGGGCCCCAGCGCCTCCTGAGCCCTGCTGCCCGGCGTGTCCCCGCACAGCCCCCTACGGCGCTGGGTCCCCCGCACGCCCTGAAGATGCCACCCATCCGCCTATGTCTCTTGTGCCCTGCGCGCTGCGCTGTGGTCGCAGGACTGTGGCAGGGCCCAGGCGTGACTGTCGCAGTTTCTGCCAGCCGGACAGCCGGGTGGGCTCAGCCCGGGACTGTCCTCCCCCTGTCCAGCCTCCTCAGCATTCAGCAGCGCTTTCTGAGCTTTACTCGAGACCGTGAGAACAAGTCTCTGTTAAAGGGCAGAATCCCTCCTGCCTGGTGATCGCAGTGCCAGTAGGAGGCAATCTCCATAGCTGCCCACCGGGCCCAGCAGGCTGGGGGCCTCCAACAAAGCCTGTGGACAGGACATCTAGGTTCAGGGGCATCCCTTCCCATCTTTTTGGCGTCCTTGTGGTGGTGTCTATGGTCAAAGTCAACAGACTTAGGCAAAGCTCTTTGGTCGCGTCTTGTTTCTTTGTATCCACAGCTTCTCCTCCTGTCCCTGTGTCCCTGTCTTTGCCTAGTTTTATTGAAACAATTGCAGCCCAAGCCAATCAGCTTTGAACCAGCTGTCTCTCCCTGTCCTTGGGGTTTACCACAGCAGTCCCAACATTAAAAGCATTTTCTCTAGCAAAAGCCGGTGCTGCTGGCTCCCTCTGCAACTCCAGGGTCTGAGCTGCAAACAGCTGCAAGCGCTTAAAGCCAGGGTCCCACTTTGGAGAGAACAAGGGACCTGTGTTTCCCACATGGTCTCCACTCCTTTGGGGTGGTACAGCTGAAAGCCATGAGAGTCTGTCTGTCTGTGGCCAGCTGACTGGGGTATTGTCTTACACTGCGGCCCTGCTGGGGCCAGCAGAGTGCCTGTGGGACACATACCTAAGAGATGGGGGCTGTGTTCAGAGAGGCACGGCAGCCCCGGTGAGGACAGGCTGCCTTTGATGTGAGGGCAGAGGACAGGCATCCACTGACTTCAGCACTTGGCACGCAGTGTAGGCACAGGATGGGGTGCAGTGGCAAGCAGATGAATGGGCCGCCTGACGCATCGTGTCTGTGTGCGCCAGGCAGGCAGTACCGCCGGCGTCAAGGGAGGAAATGTGGGGTGACTAAGCCGTGCACAGTGGGGCTTGCCACCAGCAGCCACAGTTGAGCTGTGCCCCTCCCCTGTGCCTGGCACTATCGGGAGTCCTCAATTCCCATCCCCATTTTACAGAGGAGGAAACTGAGGCACTTGAGGTTCTGCAACTACCAAGGGAATGAGGCAGGGCTAGCATCGCCCCGAGTAATTGCTATGGTGGAAATGTTGAAATTCTTCTCTAGGGCAGGGAGGCAGCCCAGAAACCCTGTGCATGCACCGCTGAGTCTGTAGGTGTTGGGGCAGGCCACAGAGACACCCAGGGTTCGTGGTGGCAACACCTGCCGGTTTCCAAGTGGGCAGATAGCACATTGATTCAGAATAACTTTTTGCCAAACCTGTGGTTTGCACTGTCGTCTTCTACACTTGAATGTGATACTGTGTTCAGCCTCCTGTGCACAGTAGGTCCAAGATCAGTGGTGTGAACACCAGGGGATACTCCCTCCGTGGCCAGGCCTGTGTGATTCCCTTAATGTTTGGAGCACTTTCTGATGATTTTGTATTTAAAGCAAGAACTTAATTCAGGAGGAAACTCTCTAGACAACTGGGGTGGCTGGGCATGGTTGGGGAAGAGGCACAAGGAGAGGGTCCTTCAGGGCCTTTGGCTCCAAGATGACAGCCTGAAGACCACTGCTGAGGACCTGACAGTCTGCCCACTAGTGCTCTAACACTGAGCGACAACCCAGCTCGTTTTTAAACTTCTTTTAATCTTTGAGGCAGGGCCTTGCTAAGTTGCCCAGGTTGGCCTTGAACTTGCAGTCCTCCTCCTGCCTTTGTTCCCGAGTAGCTGGGATTACAGGCATATTCCACTAGTGAATTGTTTGTTTAGTTTTTGGTACTGGGGATTGAACCCAAGGGTGCTTTATCACTGAGCTACATCCCCAATTCTTTTTTGGGGGGACAGGGGACAGGGTCTCACTAAGTTGCTGTAGCTGGCCTTGGACTTGCAGTTCTCCTAGACTGGGGATGTAACTCAGTGGCAGAGCACTTGCCTAGCAATTGCAAGGCCCTGGGTTCAATCCCCAGCACAGAAAGAAAGAAAAAGAGAGAGGGGGAGGGAGAAAGAGAGAAAAACTTGCGATCCTCCTGCTTTGGCTGCCCAAGTTGTGTCATCACATCCCCATGTTCCTGGCGAATTAAAGTTGTAGGGTTCTAAATGGTCATAGGGCTTCATCAGTGATAAAGAGAAGAAAGTCCCAACCCTGGAGGGTGGGTCTAGGCAGAGGCGCCAGCTCCTCTCCTGCAGTCCTACCAACAGTCACAAGGGCTCCCTCAGCCTGCGCGCCAGGACTTGTGTCTCTAGCTGGGTGCTATGGCCTGTGAGCTCCCCGGAAATCCATTCATCAAATCAGTGTAAGGCAAGATGACACAAACTCAGTTGTGGGACATGCAGCATGGGGCAGGTGTGGTTCCTGCCAGAAAGGGGCCCTCTTTGGGGCAAGAGACCACAGGAACCTCAGTGTACCTCTAAGGGTACAGGAGCACAGTGGGCTGGGGCACACATAGTGAGAGGACACTTGCTGGCCCTGGGACTTCTGCTACCCTCCGGTGGGAAGGCCCATACACTTCTCTGCTGTTTCTTTTAGGGCAGCTCCAGACAGAGCTACCAAAATTCCTGGATGTGGCTTCTGTCATGTCCTGTCCCATGGATGGAGCCTGTGGCATGACTGAGCATCTCTGAGGCAAGAATGGAAGCTTCTCCCACTGAGGGCACAGAAGTCACACACAGTGGCTGGAGACACACTCCTCTTTCAGGAAAAGGAATGTTGTGACCAGAAACCTTGGTGGCTTCCTGGAGCAGAACAGGTGCATAGGGACAGACCACAGGCAGGAAAGCTAAGCACCAGACCCATGGCATTGCGGGCTACAGCCTGTGAGAGGAACAGGAATGTGGCATGTGGTACCAGAACTGCGTGTGGTTGGAAGAGGTTGGAAATTCACAGACACCTGCCATATGATCTGCAGCCTGATTTCACACCTATTGGCCCCACCCAACTAGAGCCTGAGCTTTGTGGGTAAAGACAGTTCCAGGGTCTTCCCCATGGATGCCCCAGTAAATGGCCAGCATGGAGCAGGCCCTAGAACATCGATGCTAACTGCCATAGAAACCAGAAATTCTTACAGGAGCTGCCTATTGATAACAACCCAGGTGACCTTTGCAGACTTATTGTGTTGAAAGGGGCAAACATTTGTTCATCTAGCACATGATTATCAAGCCAGTTTCAAGCCCTGGGGATACAGGAAAGAAAAACCAGATTCGGTGCTTCCCCACATGGCGCAGACACAAATGGGCACTTAAAGTGCATGCAGGGTGCTGGCAGGTGGTGTGCTCCAGGCAGGATGGGGGAGGGTGGGGCCTGGAGGAACACATCTGCAAGGCTCAGGCTCTGCAGGGGCAGAGTGTCCCTCAAGAATTAGGTCAGAGGACTGGGGTTGTGGCTCAGTGGTGGAGCGCTTGCCTAGCATGCGTGAGGCACTGGGTTCGAGCCTCAGCACCACATATAAATAATAAATGAATAAAATAAAAATCCATCAACAACTAAAAAAATATTAAGAAAAAATAAAGAATTACATCAGGCCTGCCTTTGTCCAGCAGCCCCTGGGCCAAAACACCAATCCAGAGAGCCCAGGTCAGGAGGACAGACCCTCTCAGGCAGGGAGGCTACACAAGATCTCTGCAGGGATCAGGTGCTGGAGGAAGGGTGGGGAAGGGTGAGGCCTGAAGGGTGAAGCAAGCACTTTTGCTTTTCTTTTGAAATCTGGATTGAGGTATGCGTACTATGTTTGTCTCCATCAGCATATGAGCATTCTGTCAAATCTTCAAACTTTTTTGGAGTATAGTTGAAATGGCCTTTTGGTAGCCCATAATATGGATGCACTATTATGGCTTACCCAGACTGCCCTCTTTGGGCATTTAAATCAACATCAGGCATGTGGTAAAACATGAGTGCATCTCCTTAAATTTAAAAAATTTATTTTTAGTTGTAGCCGGGCGCGGTGGCTCAAGCCTGTAATCCCAGCACTTTGGGAGGCTGAGACAGGAGAATCGCGAGTTCAAAACCAGCCTCAGCAATGGCGAGGCGCTAAGCAACTCAGTGAGACCCTGTCTCTACATAAAACACAAAATAGGGCTGGGGATGTGGCTCAGGGGTCGAGTATCCCTGAGTTCAATCCCTGGTACCAAAAAAAAAAAAAAGGTCAGTCAACACTTCAGACACCTACGAGGGCGATGCAATGGAGGTCACCTCACCTTTGTGAATAGAACCCGGTAGCAACCTGAGAACATACAAAGGGCGACCTGGGAAGATGCTGAAGCGAGTCAGTTCAGAATGCTGTGTCACAAGGCAGAGGGGAAGGGTCCCTCCCAAAACAGGCAAGACACCTACCCTGGCAGGCACGAGTCCACACTGCCATAACCAAGTGCCGCTGCCAACGGCTGACACCCAACAGAAACGGGTTTCAGTTCTGGAGGCAGCAAGTCCAAGACCATGGTTTTATTATTATTATTATTTTGGTGCTGGAGATGAGACCCAGGGCCTCATGCATGCTAGGTGAGCTCTCTACCACTGAGCCACACCCCAGCCCTGGAAGTTCAAGACCAAAGTTCTGTCAGATTGGGCACTAATTCCAGTAATGAGGGGCTCCCAAAGGCTCCACCTCCTACCACCACCATCTAGGGGTAGGGGTTCAATATGAACTGGGAGACACATTCAGTCCATAGCATCAGAGTAAGTGGGTATGCCCAACGTCCATTCACTCATCCTTCCTGGGCACAGAGCTCCCAATGTGAGGTGGGGCACAGGACCCCCAGAGGGAGACCAGCTTCCCTGCCTTTCATCAGCATCTGCAAGGACCTGTGATGGATCATGAAGCAAATTTGAATGCGTGACCCGCAACACCACGTTTTCTGTGGGGAGGTGCAGAGAGAGTGCGGCTCTACCTGCACCTCCGGAGGCTCCAGAGACAATGCTGGGCCCGGAGATGAGGTTCACCTGGGAGGGCCTGTATTTTCTCACCGCCTGGTGGTGCCACTGCCCACATGCTGCCCGCCTAATAGCTCCCATGCCTGGTCAAAAGCACAGCTGGGCTGGTGCCTGCCAGTGCACTCAGGGAATGTCACAACTGTCATCGTCACTACTGCTGGCATGCTTTGGAGGAAAAGGGGCATCGTCCTTGCAGATGCATGTCTCCCAGGACAGCCAAAGCCATGGGGTATCTTTCCAGGTGTCTGAGAAGAGATCTACAGCCCTGAACAGCGTGGACATGCGTGGAGGTGTGGACAGAGGGAGGCCCGGGAGCCTCTTGGGGAAGCACTGCCTCTTCTAAAGGCAGTTTTGTACAAAACACCAGCATGAAACCCAGATGTGTGACTAGTAAATATGAAAGGCATCCAGCAGGAGAAGGCTGCCTCCAGCTGTGTGGGAAGGAGCACAGGCGTGTTGAGAGGAATCTCTGGTTGCTGGCCCATGAACTGTCCACTTGACGATGTCTAACGTCTCTGCAGTGAAGACTCCACCACTGGCAAAGTTAAAAGGCAAGTGGGGGAAATGTCCCCAACATGTGTCACCAGCCAGCATTGCTGCCAGTGATGCATCAGGCTTCCTTCACACAAGCAGGGAAGAGGCAGAAAACGCCATCCCAAAAGAGCTGCACTGGGAGACAGGCAAAATATGGCCACGTGGACACACCCATTTCACCTGTCAGGTTCTCAGGTGGAACACAGGGCTGTGCGGAACACTCTGGGAGGGGCCCTGGGGTTTTTCGTCCCTGCTCTGCAGCAACACATGCGGGTGATTCCTACAGTCACCCTCAGACCAGCCCTGCTCCTCAGAGTAAAAGCTTCGCAATTCCAGAGTGGCAATTTCAGGGATGTGGAGTGGGGCACAGTTAGGTCAGCCATGATGGAACCTGATGGAACATTCTACAACCATGGACACAGTAAGTGCAACGCACTGTGGTGGTGCACGCCGGTCATCCCAGCTGTTGGGGAGGCTGTGGTAGGAGGACTGCAAGTTCAAGGTCAGCCTGGGCAACTTAGCAAGACCCTGTTTCAAAATAAAATATTAAGGGCTGAGGATGTAGCTCAGTAGAGCACTTGCCTAGCCCACACAAGGCCCCCCAAGCAATGAAGTTAAAAACTTCCTGAAAATTGCAGGCATAACATAATTCTATTTGTTGAAAACAGAATGGTATGAGGATGCATGAGTGAGTAAGATATTGTTTACATGTAAGTGATTATGCAGGTCAAATGCCTATTTTCAAAAGTATCCATAGCACACAAATTAACCCAAAGTGATAAAAAAAATTCTCTCTGCCTGGTAGGAATTTAGTTATTTTATCCTTCTTCTTTGCTTATCTGTCTTTCATGTTTTCCTCAATAATGAAATGTGTTGATTGTGCAGAGAAAATAATGCATGCTCTGTGGTCACACATCAGGACTGACTGTGGCCAAAGGGAATGCCGGGCGCCCTCTGGCTGTGCCTTCACCAGGCCTGGAGAAAGGAAATGAACAAAGGCAGGCCTCCAGCCCTCGCTCTATAGCTGAGGACCAGCTCTCTAAAAGTACTGTTGAACTAGGTGACAGACTTAGTAGCAAGGGGAATTATAAAAATTTGGAAGGCAAGGCCATTAAAAAATCCCAGTGGGAAACAGAGAAATGGCAGAAGATTCACCAAGCAGTAAATGAGACCGTTTTCCCTGTTGGCATGATGATGGGGAACTGTAAGTGCAAAGATCAACGTTTCACCTGTCTCCTGAGCAAGACTGAGGCCAACAGGGCCTGCATCCATCTTGCTTTCCAGCAAGCATTTTGTTTGCCCTCCCGCCCTGCAGGTCCCTCTCCAAGAAGGAGAGGCTCAGGTCTGGCTCCCTGCACCTGGGGGGGAGGGGTGTCCTGGAGCGGACCCATCAGTGGCTTGGCAACTGTCATTGGCACCCTGCCACAGGAGTACACGAACAGGTGTCATTTCAAATGGCAAAACTTGGGGGAAGGAATGTGTGATGACCGGGAAATGACAACAGCAGGCAGGTCATGCAGCATTGGAAACAAGGGAAACTGAGGGCATGTCACAATGTGAGACATCAGGATGTAAAGCTCACCACGCCAAGTGCCCCAGGTTCAGGAGCAGTGTGAGAAAGAATGAACTAGCAGTCCTGCTAGCCTGTCCCATGGTGGTCATCCTGGGCCCCTGTGTTCAGACTCTAATGCTTCTCTGTATCTCCCACAGTGGAAATAATGTCACAATAACTGAGAACATAAGTTAAATATTAGGAAATTCCAGGGCCCTAATACTGTATGGAAACCAACCAAAGACATTCATGGATAATTTGCAAGTCACAATACCACTGACAACATGTATAAACCAAATGTTCAACCTCATTGCCACTAAGGTAAGCATAGGAATAATTTGTTTTTTCTTAGGTTTTCTTTATTTTTATATAGTTTTACAATTAGCAAAAATGATTCTGGCAACCTGAGAACAACATTATTTCTTTTTTTTTTGGTACTGGGGATTGAACTCAGGGGCACTCAACCACTGAGCCACATCCCAGCCCTATTTTGTGTTTTCTGTAGAGACAGGGTCTCACTGAGTTGCTTGCTTAGCACCTTGCCATTGCTGAGGCTGGCTTTGAACTCGTGATTCTCCTGTCTCAGCCTTCCTAAGTGCTGGGATTATAGGCTTGAGCCCCTGCGCCCAGCTACAACATTATTTCTTTTTTTTTTTTTAAATTTTATTTATTTATTTTTTTTTATTTGTGGGTGGACAGAATATCTTTATTTTATTTTTATGTGGTACTGAGGATCGAACCCAGTGCCTCACGCATGCTAGGGGAGCACGCTACCACTGCACCACAATCCCAGCCCCTACAACATTATTTCTTTTTTTTTTTTTTATATTTTTTTTAGTTGTAGATGGACACAAATATCTTTATTTATTTTTATGTGGTGCTGAGGATCGAACCCAGTGCCCCACGCATGTGAGGCAAGTGCTCTACCACTGAGCCATAATCCCAGCCCCCCAACATTATTTCTTAAATCAAAGAAAGTCAGGCCATTTCTTAGTCTATTACTGCTACTGTAACAAAAACCTTATCCTGGGTAATTTATAAATTATGGAATTTTTTTCTTACAGTTCTGGAGGCCAGGAAGTCCATAACCATGGTGCCTCAGATTCAGGGTTTCTGAAGGCTGCTCTCGCTTCATAGGTGGCACTTCTTGCTATGTCCTTGTGTAGGAGAAGGCAAGGCAGCTCCCTGTAGCCTCTTTTCCAAGGGCACTAACCCACTCACAATGACAGCGCCATCACTTCCCCAAAAGACCCCATCTCCTAATACCATTACATCAGGGATTAGGTTCCAACATGGATTCTGGAAGTTCCTGGCCCTCAGACCACAAGAGGCCAGATGGAGTGGGGCCTTACTGCCAAGTCTCATCCTGGAGCAAGCAAAGAGAAGTGGGAGGGACTCAAGTTTTTGAGGACATTCTTTAAAAGAACATTTTTGTGAGGGAGAGAAGTATGGAGGTGCCTGCTGGCCAAAGAAAGAAAAACTGCAGGAAAGGCCAACCCTCATTTGTCCTGAAGCAGACCCAGCCAGCGTGCAGTAGAAAAGAAGGATAGGGCAGGGGAGGAGGGAGGCAGATTTGGCACAAGTTGGTGACCTCATGGGCTGAGGAAGAAGAGGGAGGAGGAAAACCAAGCTCAGGCCAGGTGCAGTGGCTCGCGCCTACAATTCTAGCAACTCAGGAGGCTGAGGCAGGAAGATCACAAGTTCCAGGCCAGCCTGGACAACTTAGCAAGGTCCTGACTCAAAATAAAAAATAAAGGAGCCGGGCGCAGTGGCTCAAGCCTGTAATCCCAGCACTTAGGGAGGCTGAGACAGGAGAATCGCGAGTTCAAAGCCAGCCTCAGCAATGGCGAGGTGCTAAGCAACTCAGTGAGACCCTGTCTCTGCATAAAACACAAAATAGGGCTGGGGATGTGGCTCAGTGATTGAGTGCCCCTGAGTTCAATCCCCAGTACCAAAAAAAAAATAAAGGGCTGGGGATGTAGCTCAGTGGTAGAGCACTGCTGGGTTCAATCCCCAGCACCACAAACACTAACAATAACAACAAAAACCTTGCTCAGGTTTGGAAACAGAGCCCCTCAAGGGAAAGAGGAAACACCGCTGCAAAGGAACACTGAATCCCAGGTGGATGTTCCCCAGAGCCCGGACACAAAGGGCCACCCATGCACATTCACTAAGGGGCAACTTTAACTGCAGTGGGAGGAAATGAACTGGGGGCACACGAAGGGACAGTTGTGGGGGGAGAGCTATCTGGCTGTGATGGAAGGAACACTCTCTGGGAGAGCCTCAGGGAGAGCTCAGGTGCTCTCAAGCAGGGGGAAAGTTTACCCCAGCCACAGGTAACCAACACAGACATCTTCCCCTGTTGACTGGGAGGTCACACGTATGTACTCAGTATTAAATTTTGCAATAGGCTGCACGTTTGCAAAAATAGGTTGAGTTGGGCTGGGGCTGTAGCTCAGTGGTAGAGCACTCACCTTGCATTTGTGAGGCACTGAGTTTGATCCTTAGCACCACATAAAAGTAAATAAAATATGGGCTGGAGCAGTGGCTCAGTGGTAGAGCGCTTGCCCCGCATGCGTGAGTCACTGGGTTCAATCCTCAGCACCACATAAAAATAAATAAATAAAATAAAGATATCACATCCATCTACAACTAAAAAAAATTTTTAAAAAGATCTTATAAAAAAAGTAAATAAAGATCTATGTCCATCTACCACTAAAAATATATATAAGCCGGGTGCAGTGGTGCAAGCCTGTAATCCCAGCACTTAGGGAGGCTGAGACAGGAGAATCATCAGTTCAAAGCCAGCCTCAGCAATGGCGAGGCGCTAAGCAGCTCAGTGAGACCCTGTCTATAAATAAAACACAAAATAGGACTGGGGTTGTGGCTCAGTGGTCGAGTACCCCCAAGTTCAATCCCTGGTACAAATATATATATATATTTTAAAAATAGGTTCAACTGTTTTGCTGAGTCCTGGTGGAAATACCATGTGCTCTTGCCAAGCTCATCGAGCAGTACTTGGAAGATGGGAGCATTTTACTACATTACGGGCTGAACTGAGTCCCCAAAAAACTTACATTGAAATCCCGACACCCAGGGCCTCAGAATGTGCCTGCACTTGGAAATAGGGCCTTTAAGAGGTGATTAGGCCAAGTGTGGTGGCCACACCTGCAATCCCAGCAACTCAGGAGGCTGAGGCAGGAGCATCACAAGTTCGAGGCCAGCCTGGGCAATTTAGTGAGAGCCTAAGAAATTTAGCAAGATCCTGTCTCAAAATAAAAAATAAGGCCAGGCGTGGTGGCATATACCTGTAATTCCAGTGGCTCTGGAGGCTGAAGCAGGAAGATTTCAAGTTCAAAGCCAGCCTCAACAATGGCAAGGTGCTAGGACCCTGTCTCTAAATAAAATACAGAAAAGGGCTGGGGATGTGACTCAGTGGTTAAGTGCCTCTGAGTTCAATGCCTGATATAAAAAGAAAAAAGGAAAAAGGGCTGGGGATGTGGCTCAGTGATTGAGCACCCCTAGGTTCAATCCCCGGTACCAAAAAAATAAAAATAAAAAAGGCTAGAGGTGTGGCTCAGAGGTAACGCACCCTGGGTTCAATCCTCAGTACCAAAATAAATAGATGGTTAATGTAAAATGAGGCCACTAGGGTGGGCCCTAAAACAACATGAGTGTCCTTATGAGAAAACTGGATTAGGACACACACAGAGGGAAGTCCATGTGAAGATACAGGGAGAAGGTGGCTGTCTATAACCCAAGGAGAGAGGCCTCAAGGGTGACCAGCCCTGGCCACACCCTGATCCCAGACTTCCAGACTCCAGATCGTGAAAGAATACAGTTTTTTTCAAGCTACCCAGTCGTGATGCCTTGTTACGTAGTCAACAGAGGAGTACAGGCTGAGTGTACATTCTTTAACAGCAAGTCAGTGCAGAACTCTAGCTAAGGAAGTGCAGGCAGACATTTTGCAAGGGGGATGCCTGAGGGCTGCGCCTCACTCGGACAGCAATGGGAGGCTGATGGTGGACAGAGGGATGGAGAGAGGAGAGGAGTGGATAAGAGCAACGGGATGAAATGCTCCTTGTAGAATCTGTGCGGGTGGAGAGGCGCACAGTCCCAAGCCTGTGGCTCTGTTTGCTTGACATTTTCCCATAGAGTGTCAGGAGAACCCGAACCCCGGCAAGGAGCCAAGGCCGTGCTCCACTGGTCCCTGCTGCGCTGCCTCCCCCCAGCCCTTCCTGACTGGCCCACTTCCTCCCGACTCGCTGGGGCATCTGAGGCACGGAGACACCTGTGGCCACATGTTCCGTGAGGAGGTCCAGAGGACCTTGGTCCTTAGCCTTGGGGATCCTGCCTGAGGTCGCCCTGCCCACAGGAACCAGGTGCTTCTGTGAGTGGCCCCATTCAAGTCTTCTGGAGCCTCTGTGCTGGCTGGTGGGGTCCTGGGATAGCCCAGGCATGGGGAAAGGCAGCACCCAAGGCCCGATACATGGTGACTTGTCCTCCTCCTCCCCTCCCTTGTTTCCTTTTGCACACAGCAATTACTCCCTTGCTAGCTTGTTAATGGCCAACCTTTGGCTTCCTTGCCCACCTGGGTGCATCTCCAAGTGAATGTCTAACCATCGGATGAGGAGGTAAGTTCCCTGAGCTGTTGGAACTAAAGAAAGTCTCTGTCCTCCAAAATCAGGAGCTCATGTACTCCTCCAGAACAAGGCTGCCTGTGTCTCAGAACATTCCAGATGCTCCAGTTCAGGGACTTGTCATTGGACTGCAGAGTTTCAGCTTAGAAGGAGCTGTACAAAGGGCTCAGGACTTCCTCCTCTCCATCCAGGGAGCTGTGGGCCAAGAAGGTGACATCTGAGCTGACTTGCTGCCTAAAGGAATCTTCTTCCTGCCTTTTGTCTACATGGGAGCATGAGGCTGTGTTCACTCAGGAGAGGGAACGCAAAGACAAAGGGCCTTGACTTCTAAGGTGGACAGCGGACTGGAAGCCAAGTCTCACCTGACAGGGCAGAGGAAGAGACAAGAATGGGGTTTGCATCCCAAGCCACCCAACAGATAGCACTGCCCCTTGGTGTGCAGTATTTCCTGTGTCCACAACACTGCTTTCTCTGTTGTGCAGAGGAAGAAAGGAAACTGGCAGAAAGCAAAGGACTTGCCCATGGCCCGGCAGCAGGTGGAGGGCTTCTCTGGCTTCAGGGCTCTGCCCTGGTTCCCCCTGGACATGGGGACCTGTAGGATTATCAAATGACCCAGGCTGACTGGAGTCAGGTGTGGTTGGTGATGGCCACGGAGACAGCTGCCTGGCAAGAAGTTTCTTACTCATAGTTTTTAGAGAAGGAGCCTGCTGTGTGGGCAGCACCATGTGGGGAAGCCCCAGGCCAGCTAGGAAGGAGAGGGGTGCCTGGAGGTGTGCGTGGGAGGCTCGCTATGGGTTTCCAGGCAGGGCAGGGCAGGACACTCACGGAGGCCGAGCAAGGGCATTTTAGGGCTCTGGGCTCTGGGTGGCACCCACTGTCTGAGCCTTGGCCCTGGGATGATTTAGGGGAGGGACCGGTGTCCTGGCTGCAGGAGCCTGATGAAGGAGTCCAGTGGGTATGGACTCAGGATGGCTGGTCTGCACATCCAAGGCACCTTGCAGGCAATGGTCTGCTGTCTCTAGGAGTTAGCTAGCCTGGCGGCGGTTCCTCCCTGATTCTAGGAGACCTCAACATGTCAGCATGTGACAGTGTCCACTTCAGGCTTTGAATGTAGCCCTTGCTGCTCTGCCACTGCAACTTATTTTATTTTTTTGGCACCGGGGATTGAACTCAGGGACATTCAACCACTGAGCCACATCCCCAGCCCTATTTTGTGTTGTATGTAGAGACAGGGTCTCACTGAGTTGCTTAGCGCCTCGCCATTGCTGAGGCTGGCTTTGAACTCGCGATTCTCCTGTCTCAGCCTCCCTAAGTGCTGGGATTACAGGTGTGTGCCACTGCGCCGGCTGCAACTTATTTTACAATGGGCATTTCTTTCTCTTCTTCTCTCCCTCCTCCCTAATCTCTTCCCCTCCCCAATGAATCTCAGGGGAAGCAGGATCACCTTTCTTCCCCATCCCATGCAGAGTTGCTTGTCCTGAGCACACACCCACCATAGGAAAGAGGTCATCCAGACTTTGGGGATGGTACGTGAAGATCTCAGAAATGACTCTCTCCCAAATCAACAAGTGAATTACAACTCCAACAGAGAACACGTGGAATGTGGCCTATGAGTCACCTCTTTAAAAGCCCCCAGTTCCTGCTGACGGGCAGAATCACAGCCTTTGGGACAGGAGTCCCCTGTGTTTTTCCTTTGCTAGCAAAGCGATAAACTTTTTTTTTCTTTTTTCTCAAAATCGTGTCCTCGTTATTGGTCAGCATCCACCAAGCTTTAGCCAACACACACATCTGACTTACAGAATGTAAAAAGCATGGTGAATCCTGAGAGCCATCAGAAGCAGGCAGTTCTGGGACTCATGTGCTTCCTCCAGGTCTAACTCTGGTGGCGAGGTCATTCTTCCCAGGCCCTGAAGGAAGGAAGAACCTCTGGTTTGAGTTTCATGTTCATCTTAGAAGAAAGCTGTTCCCTTGTTCCGTTCTGATATCCTGTTCCTTTCCAGCTCTGTTGGTCCCCATGGAAGAAGGTTTGTGCCTGAGCCTCAGCCTGGCCCACTCTGCTGGCTGCTGCATCCATCCAGGTTGGTTGAGAAGAAACCCAAGCCCCGACCTTACAGTCAGAGTGAGATGACCACTGAGCCTTCTGGCTTCCTCTTCTGTGAGGGGCAGGTGAGTGTCCTTCCCACAGGACTGAGAAGAGGCTCATGAGCAGAGGGAACCTGTTCCCTTTGGGTGTTCATGGTAGGGGCTTGGGCGTGTTGACACCTTTGTCTCCCCATGCTGGGTCCATGTCTGTCAGTCAGTCCTAAGTGTTTATGAAGCTTCTCCTGCAAAGACATTCAGAGAGAGGGCAGCACGGGGGACACAGAGGGTGAGCAGCGGCATGCCCAGCCCCTTCCCTCGTCTCCAGCTGGGTTTTTTTTTTTTTTTTTGGTACTGGGGATTGAACTCAGGGGCACTCGACCACTGAGCCACATCACCAGCCCTATTTTGTGTTTTATGTAGAGACAGGGTCTCACTGAGTTGCTTAGCACCTCGCCATTGCTGAGGCTGGCTTTGAACTTGGGATTCTCCTGTCTCAGCCTCCCAAAGTGCTGGGATTACAGGCTGCTCTGCTTTCAGGGCTCCATCCTGGTTCCCCTTGCTTTTGGCGAGTCCTCCTCCAGCTTCCTCCTGCACTGGAGCAGGCAGTGTTGTGCTCTCAAGGGCCTCCTCTCTCAGCCTGACTGGGGGAGATGTCCTGCTGACCTCACCTCCCAGGAGTCTGCATTCTCTTCTGTGGTTGGAGTGCCCAGTGCTATCCAGCGGTCCTCAGGGTGGGATGAACGGATTGGTTGTGGATGCTTTCAATCACACAAACCCTCCTCCCTCCAGGAGGTGCCGCTTCCTATGCACCCTTGATGGGGTTGGACCCAGTGACTTCAGAGTGTGACATGCAGAGTGGGGAGTGAGGGATGGCAGGTCACTCAGTCCAGGGAAGGCCAGCTGCCGTGTTGGGAAGATACTCAAGCAGCCATACAGAGGGCCCCACCTTAAGAAATGGAGGGCTCTCACCAGTAGCCACATCCATGGCACTAAAAGTGGACTCTGCAGTTCCCTTCTTCAGGAGCCCTGGCTGACAGACTGACTCCAGCCTCAGAGGGCCTGCCATGGTTTGGATCTGGAGTGTCCTCCACAAGCCCATGTGCTGAAGGCTTGGTCGCCAGCTATGGCACCACCAGAAGGTGGTCGGGCATTCAGGGGGTGGGCTTCAGTGGGAGGAAGCTAGATCATGGGGGTGTCCTTGGAGGGGATATTGGGACGCACCCTGTCTCTCCTCCTTTGCTCCCTGGCTGCTGTGAGTGAGCAGCTTGGCTCCACCACAGGCTCCCCACCACGATGCTGTCTTGCCACAGGACCAAGAGCAACAGAGCCATCCATCCCTGGACTGAAACCTCTGAAACTGTGAGTCAAAACAAACCTTCCCTTTTTAAGTTGCTTTATCTCGGGTATTGCCACAGTCACACAAAGCTGACTGACACAGACCCTAAGCCAGAACCACTCAGTCAAGCACCTTCCAGGCCCCGCCTCCAGCGATTGTGTGAGACATCCATGCTGATGCTGTTAGATGCTCAGTTTTGGAGTAAATTGTTTTGCAGCCACAGATAACTAATTTGCCAACAGATAACAATGTTGCTAAGGCTGGCCTTGAACTTGCAATCCTCCTGTCTCAGCCTCCTGAGTAGCTGGGATTACAGACAGCTGCCACTGCACCTGGCCTATGAATGGCTTTAAAATATGTAAAACAATAATGGACAGATGGCCCTCCATTTTCATGAGTTCTGCATCCTTGGGTTCAACCAACTTCAGATGGAAAATATTTGGGAAAAAATTGCTTTGTATTGAATATTTACCAGCTTTTTTCTTGTCACTATTCCCTAAACAAAGCAGTATAATAACTATTTGCATAGAATTTACCTTGTATTAAGTGTCATAAGCAATCTAGAGGTGATTTAGATTACACGGGAGGGCTGAGGTTTAGTGGGAGTGTGTGCTTGGCATGCGTGTGGCTATGGGTTCACTGGCAGCTCCAGGAGGGGACAGTTATCCACTGGAAATTTAAGATATTCACTTGTATTTGATTTTGATAGTTTTACAGCTTTGTTTTTACTATTAGTCCTTAATGCCACTTACACTGTATTTTAGAACAGTCTGAGGTCAAGATCCCATTTACCCTTTTCTTTCCTTCCTTCCTTCCTTTTTTCATTTCTTTTTTTTTTAATACCAGGGATTGAACCCAGGGGTGCTTAACCACTGAGCCACATCCCTAGCCCTAAAAAGGAAATATTTTGTTTAGAGACAGGGTCTCACTGAGTTGCTCAAGGCTTAAGTTGCTGAGGCTGGTTTGAACTTGCCATCCTGCTGCCTCAGCCTCCTGAATGGCTGGCATTACTGGCATTCGCCACTGTGCCTGGTGTACCCTTTCCTTTTCCACTTGGAAATCCCAACACTATTGAAGAACCTATCTTTTCCTAATTTGTGGGCTGTAAATTTCCTGTATTCTTGGGTTCGTTTCTGGATTTACTCCACTTTTCTCTCCACAAATACCACGTTGCCTTTGCAGCCATAATTTGAGGTAGCTTTTAAATAATGAGGGGGAATTCTCCTGCTTGAGCTTTCTTTTCCCTCCCCACCTTCTTTCTGAATTTTCTTGTATCCTCTTCTAGATGTCTTTAGGATAAGCTTATCAAGTTTTTTGAAGAATCCTGTTGACATTTCTATTGAGACCAAACTTACCGGTGAAGAGTACACGTTTTTACAACGTTGCTTCTATCTGGGAATAGATGTTTTTCTGATTTAGTTTGAGCTCCTGTCATGCCCTACAATCAAGGTTTGGAGTTTTCAAAAATGTGGTCTTACACATTTCTGTTCACGCTTCCTCTCAGAGATTCCTGGGTGTCCAGACGACTGTGAGCAGCATCCGCAGACGTCTGAGGGCTGCGCACGTACGGTGTCTCTTGCTCAGGTTCCCCTCTGGGCGGGGCCACCGAAACGAAACTGTCACTGTCAAACAGTGGGGAGTCCTGGGGGGAAAGACGACAGGGGGCTGACGGTGCAGAGCACGAGGAAGGGCGGCCGGGCCGGGTCTTCACCTAGATTGGACCGCCTGGTCCCCGAGGGCGGCTCCTTGGTCTCCGCCCAGCGCTCCAGTCCCGACTCGGTCCTGCCCACAGCCCTGGTCCTGTCCCAGGCCGTGATCACTGCTTTGTGCCCGCCCACTCCTCCTCAAGCCCCGCCCGCAGCCCTGGTCCTGTCCCAGGCCGTGATCACGGCTCTGTGCCCGCCCACTCCTCCTCAAGCCCCGCCCGCAGCCCTGGTCCTGTCCCAGGCCGTGATCACGGCTCTGTGCCCGCCCACTCCTCCTCAAGCCCCGCCCACAGCCCTGGTCTTGTCCGAAGTCGCGCTCACCGCTCCGGCCCCGCCCACCACTCCCGCCCACAGCCCTGGTCCTGTCCCAGGCCGTGATCATCTCTCTGGGCACGCCCACCCTCTCTCCAGCTCCGCCCATAGGCTCCCGTCCCTTCTGAAGTCCGGCCAACCGCCCGAGCCTCGCTCACCGCCCCGGCACCGCCCACCCATCTCCCAGTCCCGCCCACAGTCCCGGGTGCCGGGCCGGGTCCCGCCCAGCTCGGGCCCCGCCCCGCCCCGCGCGCCCCGCCCCCGCCGCTGGCGCGCCGCTTCGGAGGCCTGCTGGCGGGCGGTGTAGAGGTCCGGCGCCCGCGTACCCCGGAGGTCGTCGGTTCGAGTCCTCGTCCCGCCGCGGCTCCGGTGCCCGTTCTAGTTCCGCGGGCGCGGCCGTTGCGGGCTGCGCGTCCCGGCGCTCGTGGCGAATCTGCCGCCGCGAATCGGCGGGCCGGGCGCCGGCGGCCTCGCGAGAGTGCGGCGCGCACGGACGCGGGCGGCGGGCCTGGCAGGCTGAGGGCCGCGGGCTGAGAGGCGGGCGGGCCCGCGGCCGCACCATGACGGGCCGCGTGTGCCGCGGCTGCGGCGGCACGGACATCGAGCTGGACGCGGCGCGCGGCGACGCGGTGTGCACGGGCTGCGGCTCGGTGCTGGAGGACAACATCATCGTGTCCGAGGTGCAGTTCGTGGAGAACAGCGGCGGCGGCTCGTCGGCCGTGGGCCAGTTCGTGTCGCTCGACGGTGGGTCGCGCCGCGCGGGGGCGCCTGCCTCCCGGCGCCGGACGCGCGTCGGGCTCCCGGCGGCGTGTGCGTCGCTGGGCGGGAGTCCGTTTCGGCCGGGTTCGGGTTCTGATGCGCACCAGTGGATGTTTTGTGTCTAGATATGTTTTGGTGTCGCGTCTGAGGTTTTTGTCTTGCCCTAAGGCGCCACGTTTGTCTTCGAAAAGTTTGTTTATAAGAAATGTTTTGCATTTACTTTAATTTTGT
Organism: Xerus rutilus; assembly: GCA_028644305.1. Lineage (NCBI taxonomy): Eukaryota > Metazoa > Chordata > Mammalia > Rodentia > Sciuridae > Xerus > Xerus rutilus. Next base: position 295,680 of record CM053401.1, read on the forward strand.
TGTTTTTATTTTTTCGGTGCTGGAGCTTGCACCCGGGGCTTCAGGCATGCCAAGCCTGTGCTCCCACCGAGCGCTGGGTGGCACTGAGATCTCTGCCCGCTCCCGCCTTAAGCTTTGTACAAGGTGTGATGTGTAGGTTGAGGCTCACTGTCTGCTGTGGGTTCTTCACCTTCCGCACCCCGTGGTGACCGCCTGCTCCTTCTCCATGGGGCTGCTCTTACTCCTTTGGCATGGATCACTGGGTCCCTTTCTGGTGTTGTTTTTTTTTTTCCACTTTGTGTACCAGGGATTGAACTCTGGGGCACTCAACCACTGAGCCACACCCCCAGCCCTGTTTTGTGTTTTATGTAGAGACAGGGTCTCACTGAGTTGCTTAGTGCCTCGCGGTTGCTGAGACTGGCTTTGAACTCGCGATTCTCCTGTCTCAGCCTCTGGGATTACAGGCGCACGCCACCCTGCCCGGCTGGTGGGTCTTTTTCCGGGCTCTGTTCTGTGCCATTTCCCTTCTCACCACCACAGTTTTGTTTATCTTGCTTGATTATTTTTTGCAATATTGGGGATGAAACTCAGTACTGGGGATTGAACTCAGGGCATTGTGCCTCGTTTATTGCATGTTTTTTACGTTGTCTTGAAATCAGTTATTGTGTGCCCTCTAACTTTGTTCTTTCTTTTCAGAATTATTCCTTTTGTAGACATTTTCCCTTTTCCTTTGTTTTTACAGTAGGTTTGTATATATCTACAAAAATCCTACTTGAGTTTTTAATAGAATTGCATAAAATCTCTTGATGAATGTGGGGAGATTTGACATTTTTTTTTAAAATATTTTTTTAGTTGTTGATGGACACAATATCTTTTTTTTTAGTTGTAGATGAACACAATGTCTTTATTTTATTGCTTTGTATGTGGTGCTGAGGATTGAACCCAGGGCCTCATGCATGAGAGGCAAGTGCTCTACTGCTGAGCTACAATCCCAGCCCGGACACAATATCTTTATTTATTTTTATGCGGTGCTGAGGATCGAACCCAGTGCCTCATGCATGCAAGGCAAACACTCTACCACTGAGCTACAAACCCAGCCCCGGGATTTGACATTTTTTAATGTGTTGAGTCTTCCAGTCCACAAACACAATGTGTCTCTCCATTCCTTTAGGTTTTCTTTGGAATCTTCCATCCGCATTTCCTGGTTTCATAGCTTCTCTACATTTATTAGACATATTCCTATGATCTGTTTGGAGCTGTTGTGAATGGGATTTCTTTTAACATTCAGTTTGCATTAATTCATTGATAGTAGTGTGAAATACAGTTGAGATAGTGTTTAGAAAGATAGTTGATTTACCTTTCTTTCTTGTTCTCCTCCTCCTCTTCCTCCTCCTTTTTGGGGATCAAATCCAGGCCTCTTGCATTTTAGGAAAGAGCTCTACCACTGAGCAACATCCCCAGGCCAGTACAGTAACATAATTAATTTCTGTGTGTTGGCCTGTTTTGTAATCTTGCTAAGCTTACTTGTTCTAGGTTTCTTATGGACTCCCTGGGATTTTCTGATATGTAATTATGTTGTCTATAAATAAAGACTTATGTTTCTTTCTTTTTTTTTTTTTTTTTTTTTT
>CM053401.1:297386-310169 GCA_028644305.1 Xerus rutilus
GTTTCTTTCTTTTGTTTCTCTTGTCTTACAAGAGACATTTTGCCTTGTTCTGATCTTAGAGGGAAGCATTCAGTTTCTTTTGTTCAGTGGGATTCTAGCTGTAGGGTTTTTTTTCTTTTATTTTTTTAAAATTTTTTTTTAGTTGTTGATGAACCTTTATTTTATTTATTTTGTATGTGATGCTGAGAATCAAACCCAGTGCCTCACACATGCTAGGCAAGCGCTCTGCCACTGAGCTATGACCCCAGCCCAGCTGTAGGTTTTTGATACTTGTACTTTATCAGTGAAGTTGAAGTTCCCTTTCTACTCCCAGTTTGCTGAGTTTTTTTTTATGAGTGGATGTTGAATTTTGTCAGATGCTTTTTCTGCGTCAGCTGATACTGTCAGATGTTTTTCTTTAGTCTGTCAACGTGACTGATTTTTTTTTTAATTTTAAAAATTTATTGATTTATTTATTTTGGTAGTAGGGATTGAACCCAGGGGCACTTAGCCATTGAGCCACATCCCTAGTTCCCTTTTTAAAAATTTTTTTATTTTTATTTATTTATTTTTTGGTGCCAGGGATTGAACTCAGGGGCACTCGACCCCTGAGCCACACCCCCAGCCCTATTTTGTGTTTTATGTAGAGACAGGGTCTCACTGAGTTGCTTAGCAGCCTCGCCATTGCTGAGGCTGGCTTTGAACTTGCGATTCTCCTGTCTCAGCCTCCCTAAGTGCTGGGATTAGAGGCTGCGCCACCGCACCCGGCTTTATTTTTTATTTTGAGACAGGGTCTCACTAAGTGGCTTAGGGCCTTGCTGAGTTGATCTATGTGAATCTATGTGCCTGGAGTTACTGGTGGCATTCCTGTGTCCTTTGACACCTGCAGGATCTGTAGCGGCACCCTCCCTCCCTGCTGATGTTGGTGTCTTGTGTCTTCTCTCTCCCCCTGTCTTTCTTGCCAGAATTTTATCAGTGCTGTTGCTCTTCCCAGCCGGCTTGGCGTTTGAGTGTTGTCTCCAGGTCTTCCCTTCGTGTGCTCTCTTTCACGCATCACACAAGCCTTTGTTCTTTGTGGGTGGCTTCCCAAGGGAGTCTCCAGACTGCTGGACAGCGGCTCTGTGGCATATCATCTGTAGCCTTGTCACAGTTGCCAGGACGTTGATGCCTGCTAGGGTGCAATAATAAAACAGATCATGGCGGTAGCAGCCACATAGGGCTTTCTGTGGGAAGGCACTGTGCTGGGTGCGCCCCATGGCCTAGTGAGAGCGTGTTGTCCTCCCTGTGTCCCTGGGGCATAAGGGAACATGGTGTGGAGCAGGTTTGGGGTGAGCTTGCACCCATGCATACTGGGAAATCTGTCAAGGCCTTGAGCAGAAGGTTAGACAGGTTCTTAGGAGGCACCAAACTACCTCTCCAGGGAGAGGCAGCCCCAGCAACCAACGGTGGAGGCTCTGGGGAAGGTGCTATGGAGCTGTGGTTCAAGTCCCCGGCGGCGAGGGCGTGGTGTGGGTGGGTCTGACTGGGAGGGCATTGGCTGCTTAGGGCATTCACTGCATCTCCTGGGTGCATAGCTGGCATCCCCCATCCCTATCAGCATGATCACACAATCACAGAAACTAGTGACTTGTCAGTTTCCAGCACTTGGGTAGGACCCCAGAGCCCCTTGTCCAGCTCACCCTTCTTCTAGCCTTACCCTGAAAGCCAAGCTTTCCCCCTGCCCTGAATGGCTGTTTTCTAGGTCTAAGGCCATTGTCTTTCCTAAGTGTTCTTTTTTTAAAAAATATTTTTAGTTTTAGATAGACACAATACCTTTATTTTATTTTATTTTTTTAATTTTTATGTGGTGCTAAGGATCGAACCCAGTGCCTCACAATGCTAGGCAAGCACTGTACCACTGAGCCACAGCCCCAGCCTTTCTGAAGCGTTCTTGCTTATTGAGAACTAAGCTGGATGCTTAGCTTATCAGGTTGCTCTGGAGTGTGTAAGATGTCAGGGTGGGTGCAACCCTGCAGCAGGAGGGCCTGCTTGGAAACACTGCGCCTGTGCACTGGCGTCCACCACCCGTGCAAGGAAAGGGAAGGGGCAGAACTGCTGGCCTGGAGTGGCAGAACGCACGGCTGTGGGCCGTCATGAAGAGGGCTGTGCCGCTCCATGGGGTCTGTGCCCACTCCCACATGTCAGGGTTATGGGGGCAAAGGAGGACTTCCTAGTAGCACACACCCCAGTGTCCTGTGCTGTGCTTCCCCTGAGGCCTGCATCTGTCACTGGTGGTGGGACACACGGGAGCGCCTGCACCAGGCAACCTGTGACTCCTGCCACCTCCTTGGGGCCCTCTTCCTCCTCCTCTGGGAGCAGCAAACCTTCTCTGTCACCAGAACACATGGGAGTGGGTTGGAAGCATCTCTATGATTCCCGTATTCAGAATTTTTTTCCCCTTTTTTGCGGTGCTGGGGAAGGAAGCCAGGGCCTCACGCGTGTTGGGCAAGCTACTAAGCCCTATGATCAGAACTTGCAATGGCTGTACTAGGTCCTTTACATCAAGGTGTCTGTAAGTGCTGGTGCTGTTACCCGAGACCTTTTTGTGACAGGTGCCCCATTGCTGGGATTGGGAAGGCTTGCTGCCCTGGCCATGGAGAGGGCCCAGGAGGCAGAGCCACTCATGCCTGCTGGGGAGCTCTCTTCCTTGAGGAATGTTGTGGCTGTCCAGCCCTCCATCTGTCACATGTGCTGGGAGCTGAGTGTGGGCCTGGCAGCCTGGCAGGGTTCTGTCCCAGGCTGAAAGACTTGGGGTCTCTTTGTGTTCTGTGGCCTTTGAGAATTCTGCCACGTCCTGGCCAGAGGTATCTGCTCTCAGGAAATGCTGACCGAATTCCTTCCTGGAGGCACCTGGGCGGGGGAGCTGGCCCACCCCTCTGGCCTCCGTGGTCTCCAGTCAGGTTGTGACCACTGCGGATGAGCTCTTGGGGCGCAGCCTGCTGAGAGGGTCATCTGCTGCCGCGTGCCACTGCTCACCTGCGTGGTTCCCAGGCCGCTGTGACCTCTGCGGGTGCCATTGGTCGGTAGTCCCCCGGTGTCATGGGGTCTTCATCCATAGCATTTGGGGTCTCTGTGGTCCCATGGCACCTCCTTTGGGTGCTCACGTAGGTGATAAGCTCAGCAGGAAGACCAGCTGAGTTCCTCTCCCTGCTGAGCTGCCCAGAGTCATCTCAGATAGGTGTCTCCCCTTAAAAGGAGTGTCACCGCAGCAACAAAAACCCCTTGGCTGGTTAAATTGACATGATTCATGAACATTTTCCCATGTTGGAAGGATCCTGAAAGGAACAGAGGAAGTGCTGCATGGGGGCCTTTTGGGGTTCTGGTCGGGGGTGTGGGTGTGGCTTTGCACGGCAGAGCAGCTGGCCGGTGACTTGCCCATGCCTAGCCATCCTGGGGAGCAGCCCTCAGCACCCTCTGCTCCGGAAAAGGCTCTTTGAGTAGGTTGGAGTTCCAGGTTGCTCCCTGCTGTCCACAAGGGGGCGTTCTCACCCAGGTCTGCCTATGTGGTGCTTCCTGCCTGAATTCTTTGTTCTGAAACTTGTAGAAATACCAGATGGTTTAGAAGCAGTGTATTTGAAGGGTAGGCCTTTGCAGTTGGCGATTTTGGCCATAGGTCGTACTAGATGCAAGAAGAAAGCCCAAGTGTGACCCTGGGCCTTAACATGCTGGGATTTGCTGATAGTGCTTTTCACGTCAGCCATGCACGCTTCCCACTGTGCATGTGTTCCCGTGTGCGTGTGAGTGCTTGTCTGGGGCAGAGCCCATGTGGCCTGTGCAGCTGGGGCGGGTGGCTGGGGTGTTGGGGAGAGACGGGCATGGGGGCTGCGAGGGTGAAGGGGGCATGGTGAAGGAGCTGGGGTGGAGGGCAGAGGTGGGCATGGTGAGGTAGGGGCAGCGACGTGGCAGCTTTGCAAGTGTGCTTTGGGTAGCACTAGAGTGAGCAGTGAGGAGCGGAGAGATTGCGTCACACTCTGGGCCGGAGTTGAAGTCACCTTCTTGCTGAATATGGCATCTCTCCGTGGTACTGTTCGTAAGGAGACCCCGGGCTGCCCCGTGTCTGAGCAGGGACAGGTGGCCAGAATGGAGGCCATCAACCCCTGTCCCTGGAAGGTGGGCTTCAGGGGTTTAACTTTGACCAGGGTCCTTTTCTTGGTCTTTCCCTTGCCTTCCTCTTCCCTTTGCCCCTCCCTCCCTTCCCTTCTTTTCTCTCCTTTTCTTCCCTTCTTTAACCTTGCCTTTTACCCTCCCTCCCCTGCCCCTCTTCCTTTCCTTTCTTCCTTCCCTACTCCCTTTCTTTCTCTTTCTTCTGTTAGGCTCGATCCCAGGGGTGCTGTACCACTGAGCCACACCCCCAGCCCCTTTTATTTTTGACAGTGTCTCACTGAGTTCCTGAGGCTGGCCTAGAACTTGCAGTCCTCCTGCCTCAGCCTCCTCAGCAGCTGGGATTGCAGGCTGTACCACCGCGCCTGATAATCAGTGTCTTTTCCTAATGCATGCAGTATTACTTGACTTTTATTAAAAGCACGTGTCCACTTAAGTCCAATTAGAGCAACAGGGACTTTTTTTCTTTTTTAAAAATAAAGGTTGAGGGCTGGGATTGTGGCGCAGTGGTAGCGTGCTTGCCTAGCATGCCTGAGGCACTGGGTTCGATCCTCAGCATCACATAAAAACAAAGATATTCTGTCCACCTACAACTAAAAAAATAAATAAATATTTTAAAAAAATAAATAAAAAAAATAAAGGTTGGAAGGTGTGTGCACTGGAAGCAAACGTGCTTAGGTATGTGGTTCTGCTCTACAGGTGGACTGCAGACAACGTGGCTTTCCTTTTTCTAAAAGATTTCAAAAGTAAAAATTCTAGAGTTTAAAAAAACACCATCACAAAACAAACAAAGGAGGGAGCGCGGACAGCGAGGCATGTGTTGGATTTCTGCAGAACCCAGGGTTGACATACTGGTGTTTGAAGTCCTCCTTGCTCCTAGTGCACCAGGTTGCACAGCCAGACAGGCCGCCCCTGGGCCAGGGTCTCCCCTGGGTCCCTGGGTCAGCGGCTCCCTAGCCCACACACTCTGTACTTAGCTTCTTGTGGGGTTTGTGGTGACTCGTGTCGGCAGGGCAGCAGTCAGAGTCTGGGCTGCCACTTGTCCAGGCGCCATGCACTGTTGGAGAGGGCTGCCTGCTCATGCTTAGGGCTATCCTCATCCACTTGCTGAAGCAGCTGGCCTGTGGCCATGTTGAACCCCAGGAGGCAGCAGGCAGCAGGACCAGCCCTTGCCCCTGCTTGGCTGGAGACTTGCATGGCCTGGGGCTGCCCGGCCACCTGAGTGCTGCTCTTTGGATTTTCTTGCCTCCTCTGATTCCCCTTGGATTCTAGCTGAACCTGAGAATCAGCAGCTGCTCTTTATCAGTGTGTCACAGACAAGCTGGCCGCTGAGCTTGTGCTGTGCTGCACCGTGGCTGGCACTGAGTCCCTGTGGTGCAGCTGGTCACCTCTGTGCCTCTTGCAGAGGGCCTGTCCCAGGCTTGGGTGATAGGCTTCCCTGTCACTTCTGCATTTCCTCCCACCTCTGTCCCCCTGGCAGGCCCTGCGTGCTCAGCTTCCCTGCTTGGCTGAGATGAGTACGTGTCCCTAACTGTAGAAGCCTTGAGTCTCTGTGTCTGTGCCTTGTCATAAGTGTACTGGCCCCTGTGCTGTCACAAGGCTGTCTCCTGTGGGATGAGAGGCATGTTCTGGCTCCTCACCTGTGCTCACACTACCTGGCTTTCTTCCTTTAGAATGCATGCATCTGAAGATCCAGCTTCCAGTGGGATATGTGGTCTGGTGCACCATCCATATGTACACCCAGTATTTTCAAAGTATATTGTGGCCCAAGTCACAGTCCTGAGGCCCTGCAGAGATGTCCTGGGCTTGCTCTCAGTTGGCTGTGACCACACTGAGCACTGGTGCTCTCCTCAGCTGTCACACTCTATGGGAGGATGGCATACAAGTGGGTACAGGCTCAACAGATTTGGGGCCACATAGGATGTGATCCCTGAGCGGGAGCCTGCAGTCCAGTGGGCAGTCACATGCACGTGTAGCCTCTGCAGATGACTGGCCTTGGCATGGTCGAGGGCTGTGGGGAGGGACATGAAGGCCCAGCCCACACTGTGCAGGCACCCCAGGCTGCAGGGGGACAGTGCCTTGCTCATCCAGCAGCTAGGGGACAGAAGTTCACTGGGACACATACTGTGTTAGGAACATGCAATAGGTATGGACTACCCTCGGGGCCTCCAGGTGGAGGCCGTGCCTGTTGGCTAGTGGAGCAGAAGGGCCTCCCTGCTTGGCTTGTATCCTTTCCATGCACAAAGGCTGGACTGTGCTTTGTTGTGCATGTTGGGAAGGGGCAGTGGGTTTTCTTCTGTTGGGCTCTGTCTAACCTGTCTCTTCTGTGTTTCCAGGTGCTGGCAAGACCCCAACTCTGGGTGGCGGCTTCCATGTGAACCTGGGGAAGGAGTCAAGAGCACAGACCCTACAGAATGGTATTGCCACTGTGGATGTCACTGACAGTGGGTGGGGCCAGCAGGTGGGGTTGCACTGCTGGGGTGGCGAGGAACAGACAGGTTGGCTGCTGCTTCAGGTCCTGTGGGGCCATCAGCTGCTCCTGTCCGCCTGTGGCCTGTTGTGGCCTGCCACCCTCCAAACCCAAGGCTGCTTGCACTTCTGGGAGGAACTGCTCCTTGAGTCCTGTCCTCTGTCATCAGGGCCTTCGTGGTCATCCTGGAGGCCCTGTCACAGCTGCTCAGAGGGAAGTGCTGGACCCTGTTGGGCCCATAGTTCTGTGCTCCTGGTCTTGGTCAAGATGGTAGAGAGAGAGCAAGTTCATAAGTTCATAGTGATTGGCCGTGTTTCATAGTAGTGCTAGTCTTGAACAACTGGAGAACTGCCTTTTCCAGTCCTTGGCCAATTGCCACTGGGGTGGGAATGCTTGGGTCTGTTATTCCCACCAGAACTGTGTCCTAGCTTCCCAGAGTGCCATTTGCTCTGATCTGGTGGACTTACTAATAGACTAGTGTAGGGGCTGGGATTGTAGCTCAGCGGTAGAGCGCTTGCCTCGCATGCGTGAGGCCCTGGGTTCGATCCTCAGCACCACATACAAACCACTAGAATAAAGACATTGTGTCCATCTATTTAAAAAAAAAAAAAAAAAATTTAAAAAAAAAAAAAAAAAATAGACTAGTGTAGTTAGCTCTTTTCTTACTGATTGCTGGTTTGATTATTCTCTGGCCAGAGATGAGGTTCCTTGGGATTTCAGCCTTTGAACAAAGGCCTTGAGGCTTGTACCACGGCCCAGCTGACGGTCAGTTTGGGTCCTTTTCCTGCAGGAGGAGGGAACAGTGCTCTGGGCTTACACTCGTGGACTTCGATTCTGTTTGTTCTGCTGACAGCGAGAGGGTGGGAAAGCCTCCTACCTGGCTCTGGCTGTTTCCCCTGCACCTAGATGAGTGCGTTTTTGCCAGTCTCAGAATGCTGAGTGGAGCACACGTGGGGATCCTCGTTGCTAAGAGCGCTTGGGGTCCCCTCACCCACCCTGGTGTGGCCCACCCCTGCTCTGGCCCTTGCCTGGATAATCTCCATTTTTGCTGCTGCTGACTTTAACTTTGTTCCCAGTAGTGCACGTGTATTTCCAGAAGCCTGCTCTGTTTATTAGAGCGACACCCCCAGATCCAGCTGAGTGCAGAGTGGCTTCAGTGCAGACATATTCATTGCCGTGAAATCAGAAACTAAACAGAAAGACAATCCATCTGAATTCTAAACACTCCTTCAAACACCCTTGTCTTGCTTTTTTTTTTTTTTTTTTGGTACCAGGGATTGAACTCAGGGCACTTGACCATTGAGCCACATCCCAGCCCTATTTTGTGTTTTATGTAGAGACAGGGTGTCACTGAGTTGCTTAATGCCTCGCCATTGCTGAGGCTGGTTTTGAACTCGCGATTCTCCTGTCTCAGCCTCCCTAAGTGCTGGGATTACAGGCTTGCTGTAATGCCTGGCTCCAGCTCACTTCTTTGTGTTCATCTTCCTTTGTAAAATGCTCCACCACCTTTTGCTGGTTTGCCCCTGGTATGTGTGTCTGTTTACTTTGCTTATTCTGTGGTTCTTAACCTCCCCACTGTGAGTTGGAAGTTGTACATTGTAGGACAGTTCCTGGAGTGACTATCCTAACTTTTTAGCAGAGGTACCCTTCTTTCAGCAACTGTCGTCCCATGTTGGAGCACAGCCCACGGTGCAGCCATTTACCACCCCTGACTGAAGCCTGGTGGGTTTGTTTGAAATCTGTGAGTTTGGTTTTAGAATATTGCTGTTTTTGTTAAGTCTTGATTGCCTTTCTTAAAAACAGTAAAGAAGGCTATAAATGAATGGCTGCTCCTGCCACCTGAAAGGACTGTCGTGTCCACCTCACTGGCCTCCTGCACTGTGCCCTCCTCTGGGCTCCACTTTGAATTTGTTGGGCACATGCTGTGTGATGCTGGAGAAGGGTTCTGTGGAAGAGAACCTTTTGGTTTTTTTTTTTGGTACTAGGAATTAAACCCAGCCCTATTTTGCGTTTTATGTAGAGACAGGGTCTCACTGAGTTGCTTAGTGCCTCGCCTTTGCTGAAGCTGGCTTCGAACTTGGAATCCTCCTGTCTCAGCCTCCCAAAGTGCTGGGGTTACAGGTGTGCGCCACCGCACCCGACTGAGAATCTCTTGACTACTTGTCTGAATGTGGGTTTGTCTTCCCACTGGGGTGGCTGTTAGAGTAGTTTCAGGCTCATAGAAAACTTGAGCAGAAAGTACAGAGATGCCCCCTGTACCCTGCCTCACATGCACAGCTCCCCACCCTGGCCTTGCCCCCGCCACAGTAGTACACCTGTTACCACGGATGAGCCCATGGTTTGCACTGGGGTCACTCTTGTTCTCGTGTGGACACGTGGTGGGCTTGGATAAGTGTGCTGGGCTCGTATCCACCATCATCCCGTCCAAGGGGTAGCTGCCCTGCCTGGGAATCGCTGTGCTTCTCTGTGGTGCCCCTTGCTGCCAGGGCTCTTGGTGCTGTCTCCAGTGCTGCCTTTTGAAGAGGGTGCAGAGTTAGACAAGTCCAGCATGTAGGCTTGCCAGACCGGCTTCTTTGGCTCAGTGTTGTGTGTCCAGTTTCCTCCTCGTGCTCTCGTGGCTCGGTGGCTTGTCTGTGTCCCAGTGTCTGGGTGGACCCAGTGTTTCTTTTTCTGTGGTGCTGGGCTCAAGCCTGAGCTGCTGTGCATGCTAAGCCTGCACTGGCTGCTGAGCCACCCCCACCGTGTACTCATCCGTCACCTGCTGAGGCCTCTGGGTTGCCTCCAGGTTTTAGTAGTCATGAGTGGAGTTGCTGTGAACATCTGTGCAGGTAGACACACAATTACCATTGCTGCTCCACAGGGAAAGAGCAAGCTGCCCGTCGCGTTCCCGCCCGCAGCGAGGGAGTGTTCACGGGGCTCCACGCCGCAGCAGTGCTCGCTGCTGCCAGTGTTCTGGGTTTTGGCCATTCCAGAACGTGCTTCCTCTAAGTGTATAAGTAGTTTTTTTTATTGCCATGTAGTATTTTCGATGTGAATATGCCCAGTGGGTCTTGTCTTCCTCGTGAGGGCCATGCAGGTTCTTGCTCTGGCTGGCTGTCATGCTGCTGTCCATTCCTGTGCACAGTCCTTTGGTGGGTGCAGGGCTAGCTTGCCTGGGGAGCGTGCTCGTGAAGAGGCTTCGGTCATGGTGTGCGTGTGCTGGTCCTCGCTAGACAGGGCCAGGCACTTTTCCACAGCGACTGGGAGCCTTGCCCTGGCACAGCAGGTGGGGTGTGGGAGTGAGGGCGGGCGTGCAGCACTCGAGTCCAGCCGACTGCCTTTGCTTATGCTTGCTGGCCATCTGGACATTCTCTGAGTGTGAGGTACCTGTTCATGTATTTGCACAGTTTTGAAAAATTGGGTTGTCCTTTTCGTGCTGATCTGTAGAAGCCCTTTATTTATTCTAGGCTTAAGTCCTCTGTTAGGTGTGCATATTTTGAATCTTCCATATGTACATATGAAAGCCATATGTAGCTTTTCATTCTTTAGTTTGTTGTCTTTGGATAAACAGAAAATTTAAAAAAAAATTTTAACAAAATTTTAAATTTAATGAAGTTTGAATTAGTTTTTTTTTCTCTTTTTGGCAGTACTGGGGATTGAACCCAGGGCCGTGTGCATGCAAGCAAGCACTATACCAACTAAGCTTTATCCCCAGCCTGAATTAGTTTTTTATAGTTAAGGCTTTTGGTGACTTGTTCAAGAAATTTTTATCTACCCTAGATCTGAAGCTACTCTATCTTTTTTCATCTGGAAGCTTTATTGTTTTATTTTTTTATGTTCCACATTAAGCTTCATTGTTTTAAATTTTGAGCTGGAGTGTGGCTCTGTGGTCAGGTGCTTACCCAGCATGTACGAGGCCCTGAGTTCAATCTCCAGCACCACACACACACAGTTTTATTGTTTTAAATTGACATTTAGGTTTCTTTCTCTCTCTCTCTCTCTCTCTCTCTCTTTCTCTCTTTCTTTCTCTCTTTCTTTCTTTCTCTTTATTTTATTGTTTTTTGTATGTGGTACTGAGGATCGAATCCAGGGTCTCACGCATGCGAGGCAAGTGCTCTACCGCTGAGCTACAATCCCAGCCCCCTTTCTTTTTTTATTTCTTTCTTTTTCTTTTTTCTTTTTGTACTGGAGATTTAATTCTGGGGCACTTGACCACTGAGCCACATCCCCAGCCCTATTTTTTATTTTATTTAGAGAAAAGGTCTCACTGAGTTGCTTAGTGCCTCACTATTGCTGAGGCTGGCTTTGAACTGGCGACCCTCTTGCCTCAGCCTCTTTTTTTTTTTTTTTAAGCATTTAAGCAGGGTTTATTTAAAATGGGTAGCATAGACTTCTCTCAGGAAAAAGAAGGTGGCCATAGGTGGTATCTGGATCTCAAGAAGTACATGTGTTTTCCTTTTTATGTGTCCTAGGTTCTCTTTCCCTTATCTCTCTTTTCTGCTTACTTGCCTAGGCCCAGATTGTGCTTGGTGGGTGGGATGGCCAAAATGTGAAGAGCAAATAGATGTAGAAAAGGGTCCACGTGCAGGTAACCAGGCAGGAAGGGGCACAGTGGACATCTTCCTGGGAAGAAACACATTAGCCACAGGTGGCAGCAAGGGCAGCCTGTGATGAGCAGGCTGGTGCAACGGCTCTGAAGGAATTAGAATTCCAGTAGCTGTCCAACTTTCAGACCCAGTGTGGGCTCTTCGTTCGCATCTGACTCGATTTATTTATCCACACTGAGTGACTGTCTAATTCTGGCTTCAGCTGTATATCAAATAAGAGATTCATCCTGACTTCTGCATATTTACATAATATATTTTCATTTGACTCTCACTTTATCCATGCTTGTATAGGATTATATATATTCATGTATGTTTTCCCATATATTTTCAGAAGTACATTCTTAGGAATATTCATATTTCTCCAAATTCAGGTTAATTCTCTAACCCTAACCCTAAGTCAGTATAAAATTTGATAAAAATTTTTACTTCTCTCTGTATCCAGTCCTCAATTTTCTTAATTCCAGGTATCCCAATATAAATTTCCAAGTGTTTCACCTTCTATTTTCAATTTTCTGTTAAATTTGCATATACATCACTATATTTTTAAAAATTATATAAATTATTCTATGTAAGAAATTTAAAAGTCTATAGAAGATGTAGGAATAAGATTAAAAACATGAAATAGAATTAATCACATTGGTTTTCTGTATTCAGCAAAAGCATTTCCCAAATAAAATGTATGATAAAATGGAAAGAAAATCAGAGAAGGAAAAGTGAGTATAGAAATGAAAAGAATGAAATTAAACAAGTTTTTAAACAGTTTTAAAATTAAGAAACTGACTTCATGTTTCATCTCTGATATGTTGTAATCAAAAGTCATTAATCTTATCTTTACAGTAACAAAAATGTCTGAAAATCAAATTACATTTCTTGAACTCAACAATGTACTGCTAGAGCTGTCAACTGGTATATATAATCTTGAAGAATGGCTGGAGACAGAATATGGGCTAATTTGAGATTAAGGAAGCATTGGGGTCCTGTGGACTTAGGGAAACCCTCACAGTTTCACAGTTTTCCTTCCAGATACCCCACCAATTTCCCACTGAAGATTCCAAAAAGACCTCATGTCTCTGATAGGACTAGGTTTTGAATTAAAAATAAAGTCAATTAAGGACAAAGTTTCAAAGAAAAATATCGGGAATATTACAGTTAGAGATGGGAGTAATGGTGCCAGTGGGGGTGTACACATTGATGAAACACTTGTGAAAATGTTTCAACAGTGTTCAACAGTCAATTACAGCTGAAAGAGTTGTTATACACAGATTCTTTCTCCCTAAAGTAGTGTTTAAAAAAAAAGTACAGGATGAAAACTTAAAGCCTCTGGTTCCTTTAGCTGCAGGCAAGCATTAAACACCAGACAAGTCCTCACCAGATAAAATAAATAATCCTATCAGTGGCCTATTTACCTTATTTTTTTTTTTTTTTTTTTTTGGTACTGGGGATTGAACTCAGGGGTGCTCGACCACTGAGCCACATCCCCAGCCCTATTTTGTGTTTTATGTAGAGACAGGGTCTCACTGAGTTGCTTAGCACCTCGCCATTGCTGAGGCTGGCTTTGAACTCGCGATTCTCCTGTCTCAGCCTCCCTAAGTGCTGGGATTACAGGCT